>CM067221.1:35676701-36260732 GCA_034190945.1 Octodonta nipae | reverse complement strand
AAAAATAGAAAGGAAACCGATGAGAGCATTTTAACAACCAGTTTCAGACGCAATGGATACCCGAAATACTGCGTCTCTATCAGCAAAACCTAAATTTTAAATATATAACATACGTATAAATTAGTTCATAGCGTAGCTTCTTTTATATATTAGTTACTCAGTTCCCTCTTAGCTTCAGTTTCCGAGTTTCCGCGTTTCTGGGATCGGGCTTCCTAAAGACACAGTATCTTCTTATATAGGACGTATTTTAGACTCCAAGGATACTACTGTGTAATTTTTGTTGTCCGTCTATACCCTATCAATTTGTAATTGTTACTTCAGAAACAATTTGGATTATAGACGAAAATGAGAATGACCAAAGAAATATTAAATTTGAGGATATCCCCCGCTAAAACTAAAGCAGAGGAAAATAAGATATAAACTTAATGTAGAAGATGAAGAGATAGAAAAGGTAAGTAACACTTCCTTATCTAGAAAAACAAATAAATTCAAACAAAAATACTTTCGATGGTCTAAAAGATCAAGAGAATACAGCAACATACATAATAGAGATGTGATAGAAAAAAAAATTCAGGTTTGATGAAATTCGTTCGTTTTAAATATGGAGATATTTATTTAGAAAACTTTAGAATAATGTCGACCAGGATATTTTCAGAGGTAGGTGAAAAGAGTTTATCAAAGAAGACTCAAATTTATCTTAGCTTAAAGAAGAGCATACCTACTGTTTGTTCTTAATAAGATGAAATTTAGGGGAACACCTTTTTAGTTACCTGAAAATAATTTGTTCTTACAGACTTCTTGGGTAGTAACACTACACTAGAGATTACGAACTGTATATTTAAAATTACTAAACGTTTCAGAGTATATATCTGACCCCGTTCATTTCAAGGACAACTAGACTTTACTTCAACCTTAAATGGTTTGCTATTGTTAAATATATCATTTACAGTATTAAGTGTGGCATTATTTCTCATAAAATCCGATCAACTAAATAGAAGTTGACCCAAACATTCTTCTGATAAAACCGAAACCAACACAGCGAATGCTCTTTTGACTAGTTTTTTACGCAAGTAATTTACGATATAAATTACCTTGTATGCTTATTTGACCACACTGTCCATATTGTGTAGCATTTCTATATAGTGATTCAACAACTTTTTTGGACTTAAGAAGTTGATTATTGACTTCATATATTTACTTTCGAAGGCTTTTCGGAATTTGTGCTTGTGGTATTTTTACTGTTTCTAAGAAATATATAGGGTCTATTAGTTAAAACATTCTATAATTTTGGCCGATTTTGGAATAATTTATTTTTTGATCATATTTTGTTAATGTAAAATGGGTGCCATGTTCAATATTAAGAATACGCTCGGTTATCACCTTCGCTAACAAGAAAAGAATGGAAATCTAAATGGGTGCCAAGTTCTGTAGATAACACATGTATTTATAAGAACATTCAACGTTCGAAAATAAGCGTTTTTTTTGCTACAACAATGTTTGCTGTTTGAGTATATAAATTCTGTAACTTGAATAGTCGAATTATTTACGTAACACACGTTAAATACATTGAAGCTCAAAATTGTCTTGGCTAGGTTTTATGAAGAAACAAAATTTTTTATAGCAGAGTAAGGTATATCAAGTCTTTGGCTTTAGTTTATCCTTTTCTGCTTAACTCGAATGTTCAAATTTAAAATTATCTACAAAATTCAGTAGCCAAATCATTTACCAAACTATACAGTTTACATCAGAACTTGAACAGAATAACAAATAATCTTTTTAATGCATTTTAATAACAAAATCACAATCTATATTTCAAACAGAAGTTTACAGAAAACGTTTAACTCTAATCCTACAACTTCAGTAAAAAAGTTATCATCAAATCAACATGAGATGCCCAAAATCTATAAATTTAGTGGAAAACGCTTATAAAAAATGTGTTTTCTGCCAATAATTATCCAGAAAATATTATTAATAAACAGTTAAACTAAATGGAAACTAAAACTAAAAATCAAGATATAACTAAAATGAGTTATAACGAAAACCTACAGCTCAAAAATTGCATTTATAAAGTTTCTTGTAAATGTAATTAAACTTATGTTGGGAAATATCTAGTACCAATAAATGAACAAAAAATATATAAACAAACGATAATTAGAAAAGTCCACAAATTGTGGATTGGTGCAGACATTTGGTCGTCAAATACAATTTTAAAATTCAACTATGAACAAAAAAAACAAAACGGTACTAAAATAGTCTAATTTAATTTTATTAAATGAAAACAACTGCCTCACTACTACCCCGTAGAATTCAATTGTTCCTGGTTGCTGATAAAAGGAAAACAAATCGAGACACTTCATAAAGGTTTTCTTATGTCTTTCCTTATGACTTTGAGGGTATCGCTGAAACAGCTTAATTATTTGATAGTACCTTATAGTAAAGTCACACCTAGAAGCGCCAAAGAAAATTCTGAAGAAAATAATTTCATTGTTATATGATCTATAGAATATTCTTGGGCTACCCTGTATATAATCAGAAGTAAATTCTCTTTTTGCGTTACTTGCATCACGTAATATTGTCAAACATTGTAATTATAAGTTTTACATATTTTGCCTATTCTCAAAGTTTATTCATTGCCATTACAACGTCTGACTTAGACCCCGACACATATGAAGTTTGCTGAAATATGCAGAATATCTAGATGTGAAGTGTTATTCCCCATAACTACAAAAATATTAAGGAGATATGCGACAACTATCATATTTGCAATAACTAGTGTTCAATATAAATATTTGTGAGCATTAAAAATATAATATCCCCCCCACTATCTAGAATCTCGAATATAAAAATAATTTCAGAATGTGTGTCGCCCTTACCTTTCGTGAACATGTAAATGAAATTCGTTTTACCGGAGTAAAGATAAGACTTCGTCTTATAGTAGCACACAAGCATACAAAACTGTTGTTACAACAGTTTATGGGCAATAATGAAACCTAAAGTGTGCTATGAGAATACGTAGTAAAACATACGCCAGCACTGATTTGACGAACGGAAGCGATTCTCGTAACAACCATGTTAGCATCATTAACTCTAACAAAATTTCACAATAGAGTTCGGCGAAGTTCTGAAAGTCTTTGGAGTATGGTCGTTGTTCGCCGGTAATTATAAAAGGGAAACGTATTGTTTTCAAATTTTATTATATAAACCTAAATAGACCATTATATTAGAAGTGTACCGCAACATTGCAAACAGGTTGAACGGATAATAAAATTGGGGCAATTTTAAATCGACTGATGGATTGAATTATCGAGAATTTGAGTTTGTAATTAATGAGTCGATTTAATTTATGGTTTGGTTGATTAAATTGTTGTCCTGGTGGAGCTATTCAATATGTCATTTCTTCAAGAAGATAAAAACTTCTCTGTCGAAATAGCTCACATAGATCTCTTGATACCGGAGGTGAATTTAGGGAGGGGCAGTTGCCACCTAAAATGGTGACAAATTAATTTTCAGCTCCTACATAGTATTCTATTTTTACTCCCCGTATGAAAATGATGGAGATACGCCCCTGTTTGATACTAAATTCATTAAAAAGACAGTGAAATTCGCCTTTAACATTTCTCTTCCTATTCAATGGATGAATTCAATATATTCTTTTTCTTTGTTTTAAATGAGTAGCCAGTACTATAAATTGTATCTCTTCTTCATAATCCGAATCGGAATCAGATAATTCTTGGGAAACATTGCCACCTAACCTAACATTTTCCAAATCAAAGCTGTGAGCTTATTGTTTCAAAATGTCAAATGTCAGAAGGCGTCAGATCACGACATACAAATGTGAACACCATACATGACGTCAAAGAGCATCACGACACGACATGTCAGACAAATATAAATCCCCCTTAAGTCAAATCAAATCGTAGTATATTTTGTGACCAGAAATACGCCACCCGCGTCGGGTGTTGTCGAGTGACTGTTGTGTGATTTTTGAAATAACAATGTAAGGATTCGATCTCATCCAACATGCGTTGCATCACATCGGGTGGCGTAACGTTTCAAAAGTGTGTTTCCGCTTTAACACTAGACTGACATTCAATAGTTTTGCGTTGCCCTTAACATTTGACCAGTTTTTTCTTGAATACTTTTTCCAGGGCATTCTTATTTGAATATCCGTGAAATTTATTTCTAGCCTTTTTGATATGTTTCTGGTGGATTTTTGTATCTGTGTTCTATACTTGCTTGAGCGAATTCGTCCATTATTGCTCAATGTTACATGG
The DNA here is from genome assembly GCA_034190945.1 of Octodonta nipae. NCBI lineage: Eukaryota > Metazoa > Arthropoda > Insecta > Coleoptera > Chrysomelidae > Octodonta > Octodonta nipae. The sequence goes on along the minus strand of CM067221.1, from coordinate 36,256,458 downwards.
AGTCTATAAAGGCCATTTACACAGGAATGTTATAATTCTATTGTGAGTAGATGGTCAGTTGTGCCATATCCTTCCTCATATGCTGCTTGATCGATAGCTATGTAATAGTCTAACTTCTTTCCTATTTGATTTGTTATTATCCCCGTAAATAATATATAATTTGCGATAGCAGACTGACAAGGCCATGTTCTTAAGAAGTGTTCGGGATGGAATTATAATTGTTATTATTGCCTTATTGCATTTCTCAGGTATAGCTTCAATATTATCTACACCAAGTGCTGTATTACTTTATTAAGTAAGTATTAATTAATTAAGTAATTTTAGAGCTAAAAGAATTTCTTCTGTGGTTATCTCGGGTGTGTATTCTGATCCCACGTTCACTTTTGTCTTTCCTACGATTAGTGAAGATTTATTTGTTCGTAATGTATATAGGATGTCATTATAATTTTGTGTTTTTTGTATGATCCCTTCTCTATTTCTTATTTGTTCCCCGTTTTCGTTCCTTGCTTTCTTCTCAGACATTTAAAGTTCTTGCTGTTTTTAGTGCCCTTCCAAGACTTTTCTTATCATTACTCCCGTTTGCCATCTAGTTTGTTTGTAAAGATTGGTAGAATATTGTATTTATTTATTAGGATCGTCGGAGTCCTCGGTGTATTTTTGTAGGTATGTTTCTATTTTGTTCGGGACTTTGTCTGTGATTATGTCAGTCTTCTTTGTTTTTCTTTATGTTTCTACTTTTACGATGTGTAACATTTCATGTTTCTGTGACATTTAATATAGGACGTCTTAGTTTTTCTCTCAAAAACTTACTTGCAGACCGTAGTATTGCTGCTCTTGTAACGTTGTAATACAAAAAGCAATTTTAGTTTTATTCTAATTTTCCAGTTATCTTTGCATCTTTTCCATTTTTATCCATAAACCTTATTAGTAGTAGGGCTTCACACGAGAGCGAGATTTTTCACATCTCGTCTCATTCTCTTCTCGGAAAAGCGAGACGAGACGTGACGTTTTGGAAAATATTAAGGGCGATATCAAGACTACATACAGTGTAACCAAGACTCCCGTTTTTGGTCTGGTTAATTTTTATTTCTCAAGTTTTTATTCCAAAAATTAGAAGAGTTCTACATAGAAAACAATACATTTTAGAATATATAAAATCTGGTGACCATCTGTGAAATACTTTATTGTAAATTAAAAACGACTCAATAAACAAGTATGATTTTTCACAATTTCACTTTAACTTGTTAAAGCTTCTTATTACGTATCTTTATCATAAAGATTTATCTTGGCCGATTTATATTTTAAGGTTGAATGATTTTTTTAAAGATCGATGGGTTACCTTACTCTCGGTTGAGGATATGTGTCTATTTAAACTAGAGAGTATAAATGTTTATACTATAAAAAGGTTTTATTTATTGACAATAACCTATGTCAGAAAATTGAAAAAAATCATAAAATCATCAGTCAATAACATTAACATTTCATTCAGTCCAGTCAAACGTTAGGTAGTCATTTAATCAACTCCAAAGATGTCATTGATAGGCTTTATAAATGTGGCAATTATAAACTGAATTGCAACGATTGTGGAGCTTCTTATTTGGGTAGAACATATAGGGCTCTTGAGGTCCGCATAAAAGAGCACATAAAACTTGCAAAAAGCATTTGGGCACCACTTAGCGTTTAATAAACACACTTTTAGTCCACAGTCTAATTCGATTCTTAAATACCCAGTTGTAAATAAAAATCTTACCAGACTTGAATTTTGGAAGACATTGCTATAGATAACGAAATAAAATCTAATCCACTTCGTCTAAATACAAAAGCGAATTTAAATAAACCCTTTATTCCTTTACATAGAAATCTATAACGATTTGAATTTTGACGTTTCACGATATTGTTTGGTATACGATTATTATAGCATGATGGTAAAGGTAAGTTGTAAATTCAATGTGTAAAGTTTAAGATTTCAGATTAATTTACTGCGAAAAGTTTTTAACAACTGTGTGTATTACTTATTTATCGTTAATTAACAGCAGGTGCTTATATTTCTTTATATTATCCATACAAAACAGAAATAGTCATTGCTTACTATGTGTTTCATTTAAATTTTCATGTTAATTCATGAAATCTTTCAATTATTTTTAGGTAGGGAATCAGTTACATACTGTTTTGTGTCATGTATTTTATTAATAAACCAATTTATTGTATATTACATTGTTTCATTCCTGCAAAATCATGGTTTATTAAAACTAAAAAACATTGACATTTTGAAGATGTGCATTTAAAAATAAAGGCATTCAATGTAATTACTGATTTGTTATTGTATGTTTGGTACATACAAAAAATATTTTTATGGAACATTTTTTCCTTGGAAAACGGTCAAACTTTGAGTAATTATTTATGGAAAAATGTTACTGCTGTCAAATAATGTGAAGACCAGCTTTGATAGTTAAGCATCAAGCGTTATTTATTGTTCAGTAGTAAAATAGTCAATGTAGTAATCAGTATTTGTTTTCAGACAAGTAGCAGTAATTTTTTTAATTATTCTGTAAGTTTTTTGTTTTAATTATTTTATTACTACATGATTTTCACAATCTTCTGAATGCCTGTTATAAAAATTTGACAAATAGTAGACAACAGAAAATATATTAAAGATTGTAGTTTTATAAGGTTGTTGGACATATTTTTTTTTATGGACTCGATTGAAACTGCAAATGATGAAAACTTTTAAGTTACAAAGTGCAATCTCATCAAAAATTATGATTCTCATATATTGTTTTATTTCAATAGATTTGTTAATATGATATGATCGATTTGGGGGGGAGGGGGTTATGACGTCTTTTCAGGTTTTTCCTGGACTTTATTTCTGATATACATATACTTTCGACAAACGAACCTCAATAATGTTCACAATTTGATGAAATAGGGTCGAATTTCGACCACTGGGCGCCACTAGTATAAAATTAAGCGATACGAAACAACTGGTAACGAGACGAGACTTAAACGAGACTTAATTTTTTAAGAACTAACGAGACCGAGACGAGATTTTTGATACTCTCGCCTACTCTCGTCTGGTGTGAAATTAATTTTTATAATATAGATTCTGTCAGACTAAAAACTGAGCCTTAATAATTACATATTAGATTGGTTCGATAGCGCTTTCAAACTCCACTAACTATGTTAAAAACTGGTCCATTAGCGACTATACATCGCAAACTTTACAAAGCGTTTATTTTTAACCAAGGTTACGTTGAAGAATTAACCGCCTCTGCTATTAAACAAGGAAATCCGAAATAAGTGAGCACGTGCTGCATTTTGGCACGTACATAAATAAAAAATTTACTGCTGGCAACCTACAACGGTGAAAGATATTATTTGTAATCATCACCAGCATTTATATAAATCAATCCCCAAGTTATCATATATTTGGTAATTTAGGCTTCTTTTTTTTTGTTTAGATCATAAATCTTTTTCGGTACCTACGCCCACATCTGTTACGTTAATGTTGCATCACAGAATACGTGTCGTATAGGGTAATGCGTAAGGAACAGTGTAAGCACGAGATGTTTTTAAAGCTGTTAGCTTCATGCATATTTACCCAAGAAAAAGATCAGAAATTGAGTTTCCTGAACTGTGAATCTGCTGTATTTCCGGGTTAGAATTTTATGAAATTATACTTATTACTTCTATTGAATGTTTACAGTATATATTCAATTTTAGAAAAGGTTCATTATAAAACCATAGCATTCAAGTATCAAGTTGCCTGTTATTTTGGGTTTATTCCGCTTGATTGATATTTTGCGAACCAAAATGAGATATTGTGGGCTCTATACTAAGATGAAGTTAAGTGCCCCAAAATGAATCTATAGACTTTTGCCTGTAATGTAGGGAGGTGGACAAGCTTCACTTTGCTCTACAAAGTTGATTAAATATATGGCATTGAAATAAAACGAAAGTAATAAGTTTTTCTAGAGTTCCTACCTCTTGATTTGAATGTCTTACACTATAATTGATGCAAATACATTTTTTTAGATCCTGAGTAAACAATTATAGCGAATTATAATAAGAAACCAGGAGTACGATGTATATATATTGAAGACATTTTTGTGGTTTGGGATAGACTTGCATCCATTTCGTTACTACATCAGTACTAACCAACATGTAGATATGTCAAAAATCACCGTAAATACAAATATACAGGTTCTAAATGGTATGAGTGTAAAAAATCTAAGAACCTAAATAGTGCTATAACGTTGTCAAAAAATGAAATTTTAGCAAAATTCCCACCCATTTTAAAAGTCACAAACAGATAATTTTGCGTTTAAAACGCTTGTGAAGTTTTAAATGAATGCAGATACTAAACATATTAGACATTTTAACAACGACCAACCAATTTTGATATTTATAAATAAATTAAAAGTACACCGCAAATTGAATAATAAATTTAATTGATATATTGAGATAGCTAGTTAAATAATGATTGTTTTAGTATGGTTAATTTGTTTACTATTTAAGGTCTCATCTGTAAGTGTGCAATTTTTGTGATACGTTTATTTATACTGGACAATGATAGATTTTACAAAAAGTGAATTAAATCGTGCAGTTTGTTGCCGTTTTTGTGTTGAAAATAATAGGTTTATTGATTCTGTAAGTGCCTACATTTATCTAACCGAAACCTTTTAGTTTAACTAGCGGTCGCCCAGTGGTCGAAATTCGACCAAAATCATTATTAAAAATTTGAAGATAATATACCTATATGAATTTGCATATTTTCATTTATTTTCTACTATTGCAGACTTATTTGTGTACTTATACAAAATAGTTCAGTGCCATCATAATTAGGTAAAAAAATATTTCGTAAAGGATACTAATTTCAGTTTTGCTGACTTATGCTTCCAGTTAATGTACATGTACGACGCTAAGGCATTATCATTCAATAAGCAAAATCAAATAACATTCTGTTCCTGATTATTGAATAAATTAACAATACAAATACACTTCGAGAATTCAAAACGTCAATAAAAATCAAGAATTTATAAAAATTCTTGATTTGAATGATTAGAAAATAAATGAAATAAGTTTGTTCTCTAGCGTTGGAAAGTTTAATGCCGCTAGTTCAGGTGTTATGCAATAGATGGGACAATAAATGTTATTGACGGAAAATGTTCGCCGTTTGATCCAATTTTTTTATTAATAATCCTAAAAGCCATCAATTAGCAATTAAGAAACTCAATACAAACAGAAGGAAATGGTAACGAAATCTTTTGCATTTGCCTATTTATATATAGATTCAATAAAATGCACATATTTAAAATGTCAATATGTTCACTTTAGGCAAAACTCTTTGACCATGTATTAAGAGGCAGGATTTTGCAGGGATGGTATATCAAATAATAAATTAATATTAAATATAATATTTTTAAACTTTAGTTTTTCCAAAATGTTTTATTGTTATTTAGATATTTCCAATTACCTACGATTTCAATTTTTAAAAAGAAAATGCAAGAAACCAACTCTTAAGTAACTATCAACATGCAGTATAAATATCTACTATACAAAAGTACTTACATATTAATACACCTTAAACTACACTATGTATAATCTGAATAATTTCAATTTAATACACAAAGTTAGCGATCACTATTCCTGTATTATTTCAAAAATATAAAGTACTACAATGCAGCTGCTGTTAAATAATGCTTTTAGGTTCTCAATTTAAGTAAGTGTATTGAAATTTTTCAAATAATACATTGATAATTTTCACTTTTTCATATTGAATTGAAAAGGTACATTAAACTAACGGCTTACAATGTTATGATATGTCAAACTGAAATCAAAATAATCAAACTCGTTTAAACGAAGATGGCCGAGAACTGTAAAATTACCTATTGCGATGATGTCAGATCTAACAATTTATCTTAAATCTCACTAATTGTTTTCATATCATGGGCTTTATAATCTTAATTAAATCGTATGAAACTATTAGACTTTAAAATAGAAACAATATAAATTAAAATCAAAATGTTAAAATAATAATATATTATCGGAAACACATTGATCAGTTGCCACACAATACACAATTCAAATTTTAGTTGACTAACCATATTTAGAAATAAATTAAAATTTAAAACTTGCGAGTTGGTGCCAAATAAATAAGTATCATCATATAATATAAATTTGTATGCGTGAAATCTGAATACCATGATAATGTGAAATAATTTTGGGAACTTTTAAAAATTTGTAATTTTTTTGTTTAAATTAGTTTGTTTTTCGAGTCAATTCATCTTACGATTTTCTCTCCAAGCAGTCTGGCGGCACTGTTTGGCATTGATGTAAATTATGAGGTTTCTATTTTATTTTATTTATTGAATGAAGCACTATTATAAAAAAAATGTAAGCATTTTGCACTGAAGATCGTCAGTTGCTACTGAACAAAACAAAAATAAAGAAAATCGGTTGAGAGACACAGCAGAAAATGGTATCTAACCGTTTTGTCTTTGCCTATTTATATATAGATAACTAATGTGTTCCTGAAGAATTTAGTGGTTTAATTAGATCCCTTTAAGTTACATTGTAACGTGTAATTTCTAGATATTATAAACAGCTTTTTATCATTCTGTCCGTTAATATAATTTCTAGAATTTTTCTGTCAAAAGTTAATATCTAAGATCGAAATATATTTCAGAATATGTAACACATGTTTTATTTACAGAAACAAATGTAATTGTAAATTGTAACTACTGAACAAAAATTACAGGTGTTAATTTTTTTGTAGCCGATGATTTTTCTTTTTGTACTTATGTAACGACAGCATGAAATGACGATTCCGCATTCACAATAATTTACTTAGCAAGTGTTTTATATGTCTTGGTTATTAAGACCCTACAGACCATAGTGGTATAAGAGTTTTTTATTTCATTTAGTGTGTATTATCTCCACATAAAATATATAGCTTGGAAATATATTCACACGTTTTATATTGCATATCTATCAACACTAGCATATATTAAATTTTAATTCCAGCTATCGTGTGAATGTTCTGGAAGCAGTTGCAAAGTACTTACGTTCATCCAGTCAAATATTTAATAAGGAAGTAAACATAATTAAAGAGCATCACAAAATCAATATTTAAAGGGATTTACAAACAAAACAATAAACGAAGTCGATATAACAAAACACAAACAACAAAGACATCGTTAATAACAATCAAAACAAACACCAAACAAAAATAAGAGATCCGGATGAAAGAGAAAAAGGTAAAAAGAGGAATAATTTTACTGAAATCAAAAGATCATCTCTAGAGCAGGAACGGTCATAGAAACAATTATTATTATTATTTAGATATAATAGCGGAGCCCTTAGTATCAAGTGATCGAAAAGTTAGATAAACTTTAACTGACAAAATTATTTGACAAACTCCACAAATTGACAAAGATCAAGTGTTGGAATTCAATCGTCTCCAAAATAATTAAGTACGAGGGCGGTTCAAATAAGATGGAGACAAACGCTGTAGATGGAGCGCATGTATGTTTTGAAGGTAGTGGCTTGAGTATGTGATAGCTCAGAAAGCTGGATCGCTTACGAACAATGTGGCATAGTTTTGGTCTGGAGCGCATGTTTCACGCGCGTGCTATGACCCTGAGTGCACATGAAGTGCCGACCGCCGTTGCACAACGTATTGTCATTCGTCTTTTAATGTGCAAAAGCGTTAAAAGCACGAAAACTTTTCTGCGTTTGCGAAATCAGTTCGATAGTGACTGCCTGAGTAGGGCTGCCGTGTTTAACTGGGCCAAAGCATTTAAGGATGGCCGCGAAATCGTCGAGAATCAGCCGCATGATAATCGACCGCAAACCAGCATCACATCAGACACCATTCGCTGCGTAGAACAACTCATTTTGGAGGACCGTAGGATAAATGTTCGAGACTCGGCATTAGTATTGGTAGTGTAACGGCGCGATGGCTTCTTAAACTGTTAAACTTCGAACAAAAATTCACACGGGTGGAAGTTTGTCGCCACTTGCTGACGCCATTCGAGGCGGAGGGGGAGGATTTTTAACATGAATCTTCACTACAGACGAAACATGGGTACACTCGTACACTTGCGAAAGCAAGGTGTCGTCTTAAGGGTGTAGGAAGAACGAGGAAGGAGAGCCAGTCAAAATGAAGACAACCAGGTCACGGGACGTGCTGTAAGTCGATTTCCTGCGCACCCAACGTTCCATCAACGCTGCATACTACTCTAACACACGTGAAACCTGCTTATCGCTCAAAACGGAGGAACACTCCAGCAGGAAGTGCGATTCTTCCGTGGTGCGTTCTGAGGTGGGAGGTACTGGAGCACCCCCCTCCCCTCTATAGTCCGGATTTATCGCCCTGCGATTATCACATGTTTGGACTACTGAAAGAAGTCCTCGGAGGTCAAAGATTCAACCGACCGACGACGGGGTAGACGAGTTCGTGTGCATATGGTTGTCCGAGTTGCCCTAGGAATTCTTCGATACCGGCATCAAAAAACTTCTGGAAAAGTGGACAAAATGCGTAACTAGTAAGGGGAATTACGTAGAAAAACTGTCAATTTTTTTATTTTTTTTCGATAGTAAATAAACGTGTCAGAGTATTTGTTATGATCATATTTGAACTGCCCTCGAATTTGCAATATAAAATATACCTATTTGTAGAAAGGAAGACTGTTTGATCATATTTTTGATATATCTTCCAGGAGATGTGTGAGGAAGACTTTGTTCTGTAAAGGAGTTTTTGAAATTGCTGTACTGAACTCTGCATTTAAAACGCTTGTAAAGTTTCAAACGAGTGTAGATAATAAAAATATTATATGGTTAAACCTAGCCACTTTAACAACGTCCAACTAATTTTGATATTTATAAATAACTCAGAAATACATCACAATTGAATGATAAATTAAATTAATATTTCATTTTCGTCATAGCTGAGATACCAACAAATCTTACGTCCTAAGACGGTATTTTTACATGTCTGTTTTTGAAATTGCTGTACTGACCAAATTTCAATCAAGGACGTCTTTTCCTTCTCAAAATTTCATACTTCTTCATCTACAAAACCCATTTTACCACTATATAAAGTACGCGGAGGACTCCCGTAATAAGAGTTTTTCCATCTTTGAGGTTTCCTATAAATAGGGTAAATGATGGCATAACATTTTAAGATTAGATGGTCCAAAACTAAAACTTGCAACTCCCATGATGTAATTTAGACATTACATGATCCTCATGTTTAACTGTCTTCAGTACTCATAACCTGAATACATGTTCAATTTTTATTAGCGATTATGATAACAAGAAATTTGTAAAATTTTAAGTGGCAAGTAAGAAAAATGGCATGAGGTTCAATTATTGTAAAAGGGAGATAATCAAATTTATATACCATTTAAGATATTTACAAAGAATTACTCGTTGTCTGTTTTGTTTTCATCAGAATTCAGATATCGAAGTACTGTCGGCTGTTCTGAGCATATCGTGTCTTCTTATTAAATGTTGCCTGTAACTTTAATTTTGTCCTGCAATTCTATATATTAAATAATAGGAACTAGTGTTAGGCATACGTAAATAGTCTTAAGCACCGAACTTGTATAAAAACGATAGAACCGCAATAATTTATCTTGTTGAAACAATGGTTCTTGCAGTATGTAATTAGCATGAATAAAGTTGAGGAAGTAATTCAGAAATCCGAATATATGTCAAGAATTTAAGCCAATTTATGTTTCATCAACACAATAGAACTAATAAAATGTTTTTTGAGATCACTGATTTTTTAGGAATATCTATATGCTGAGTGCCATCAGCTAGCAAAAAAATTAATGATAATACGTTTAACCCGGTAGGATTCGAAAAGACAAAATTTACTTGGCGACACTTTTGGACAACCTACTGTTTGAAGTGTTAGTGAAGATTGTGAAATACGGACAAACTTTCCTGTTCAACTTATCTCTGTAGGTTGATTATATATCAGGCAACAATTTGCAAATGAACAGACAATGACGAAGAACCCACTTATTGCTTTCGTAGATGACATAGAGGGATAAAGAGAAACAAATAAACATCGGAAGGTAGAGCACCAAACATATTGGAATATGAATTTCTAGGGACAAACCTAGCATATAAAAATGAGCAATCAAAATTGAATTAAGAGTTGATAAATGTTTTGTGGCAGAGGCGATACTAACAGGCAGATTGGAGTCTCAAAACAGTAAACAATTATAAGAAAGAAAACTGAGAAGTGTACAAATAAAGAAATACAGGAAATGTATAATAGACAGACAGGGAATAATTTCAAAAATTAGAAGTTAAAGCGCCAGGTGGGCAGGGCACGCATATGGCAAAAAGAACAAAAGAAATGGGAGAACTACCAAACAAGAAATATATGAAAGCAATTGGGTGTGTTATTAGAAATTAGAATAATCTTCAATATAATAATGGGCCCCAAGGCTAAAGTTGGTCTATTTTAGAAAAACACACTAGTATGAATAATCATTTTGGGGGTGATTACAATGGTGAGTTTTTACTCTAAAATGAAGTTACTAACGAGGCATATACTATGCATGAAGGTCACATTAAGACCAGTTAGGGCTTCCTAGTAATCACAGGTAGATATTAAATGCTGTTGGCGGGCATCACATCACAAAGAACACTGTTCAGATGATTAATATTTTTAATCCGTTTAACGGCTTTTATAAGTCTCATCAGCTTCCATATATGATCTTGACGCAAATGAGCTACATACATTTTTACTTAACAGAACGAGTTCCTACAATGTTGTAGATTGCTATTTCTACGGATGTAGGAGTAATTTCTCGTGATACATCAATTGATTACCCTCTACATAATCTGTACTTCAGCCGTGGCTTTCTTCAATATATTTTATTTTAAGCGTCCCTACAATTATTCTTCGAACAATATCAAGTATGTCTTCCTTACATATTAACACAAGCTCGCCAGAAACACGATCTCAAAGTTACACATAGAAAGGTTGCCAAGTCTTAAAAATGTTAAAATATGCAAATGAGTTGAGACTGTGAACCGAAACTATTCAAGATAACAGAGTGTTCTCCTAAGCACAGTACTAAATATTAGAGTTGATAGCACTAAAGTGAAGGAAGACAAAGTTTACGATTGTTTATATTCATATATATGTCTAGGGTTATTCTATGAAAAAATATTATTATAATTTTCTGGTTTTTATATTTTTTAACAATGAGTGGAGATATATTGTAGTGGTTTCTATAAAAGAATTAACTTTCTAAAACTAGTTTGATACTTAGATATGTTTGAGTTTTATAACATTTAACATCTACGGGTTTTGCATCATTTAATAACCTGCAAATATACCATTCATAATTTTGGTTTCTCTGGTACGTTTAATTCAATCCAAAAACACTGTCATCCTAATCTACTGCTTTCACGAATTTTCTTATAACGTCAAGTTTTAACTACAGTGATGGTAAATATAGTAGAGTAGTATTTCGGATTGGTCTTGACAAGTTGATTTTCAATATTCCTGTTATAAGTCAGAATTTTTAAATCTGTATACATTTCTTTCTCTTAGTTGAAATTTCATGTTTTCATAGGGCTCGTTCGCGTTAGTAACGTGACCTATATCGATACCGATTGGAAAATTTGATCGTTATGTAAAAAACATCTTTTAATGCGTTTTTGAAGCTTTAATAAATAAGCGTGGTTCTTCTGGTTTCTATATTCTGTATCAAAAGCATTGCATACTCCATAAGCAATATTACAAAACACTAGATTATTCTACTGTAAAAATAAGCATTTTAGCTCTCTGTCCTATTGGCGAGAGTAATTTATTTAATGTAGGTTTTGGTTGCAACAACTTGTATATCTTGAACTTTGGTTACATGGTTAGAAAAAAACGTCTAGTTCTTTTTTAAACAAGAATCAGATCTGTATATTAAACTGCTTATATGTTTAATTGTATTACTTTTGGTTTGCTTAAGGCAAAACTGAAAATCCTATTAACGTTCGAGGGCACCACATATAAAAGTAATAAGGAGTTTCAAAACCCTTTAAAAACTATAATTGAGAAATTCCACATTTCAAATATTTAATTATTGTTTGATAAAAATCCACATTGCTAACCCTGTTGAATATATTAAAACACAAAAACATAGTTCAAAAAATGAAAATCAACAACATGAAACTTCTTGAGGTTCCCTAGAATTTCTCTAAGTGGAAAAATTGTTTTTGTTAAGATTTCCTTTAATAATATGGAAAATACATCAATTCGCAATTCGATGTAATCTGGTAAATTGCATTTGCTTTTTACGTTTAAGGTGTATGAAATTGGATACTGCCCAAAACATGTCGATTTTATGATTATTTGTTGGTGCCAGAGAACAAAATATATTAAATGTGAGTAACCAAGAAAATTATTTGTCCTTTACAAACTATTCAGAAAATAATGTTTATAGCTACAACATTATATCGATTACTATAACAAATATAAAATATCTATGCAATATATATAACAATATAACTCTCACGACTGAAAATGATGTTAAAGGTCTCATGTGGGTATGTCCTTTTTGATAAACTTGATTACTTTTATTTTCCGATGTGGTTCAGTTAATAACCTAACATTACTTTTATTTTCACAGATGTAATATTTTCTGTCGTAAAAATATTATGTTTGTATTAAGTATCCGCTTTAATGTTGATTTTATTTGAAAATATATAATTCATAATTTATACGTGGTGATATTCTTTAAAGTTTTGAAGTATAGAAGGCAAACAGACCAAGTGGTCTAGACAAATAAAAGGAGATTATAAATATAAGTTACTTCCTGCAAAACTCAAACTATAATTAGTACAAAGAATTTCATATAATACTGTCAGTAATAGATTAATAAATAACAATTTCGAAGTGATCTGGGCTGTTCCAATCGGAATAACAAATCAAAGATATGATTGAGGAAATGTTACGTTGGGACATTTAATTATCATAATAAAAAAACAAGCCTTAAGTTATTACTTTAAAAGGTTATATAAACGTAAACCTTGTATCTCAAGAAAGAATTCTATTAATTTTCTAAATATATATGACAGTATTAGTAATACCGCTATTTAAAGATAACGTCTTTCTCTTTTACGGTTTCTTGGGCTTCAAGGTGGAGCTTCATCTGTACAGTGTTTTGATTGCTTCTCAGGTTCGGGTAATACAGCAAAATTTTTGCGATACGTGTAGCTGTAACACCTCTCCAATATTACTTTAGAACATCTCTAAGAATTGTTGTGAAATTATATTTCAAACTCTTTTGGACTTAAATGTTTTGCTAGCAATCAGTTCTCCATCTATGGCAAGATTAGAAAGACGGTAAATTTATATCAAGGGAGACCTGGGCCCCGATTCTTGAAACCATTCGACGGCTCTACCACTTGACTTCGGACGTATGTTGTCTGAAATCTGACATAAATGGGTTAAACTTCACTTGCCTCAACTTTTCAGAGAATTGGGAACCTGGAGAAGGTGTCGATAGATTTCAAAAATTTAATTCATGTATCACTTTGTCCATGTAAATATCCTTCTGTATGGAATCTTGGACGTGAAGCACTCATTAAACAGGTTTGCCCCTAATCAAGATATTAGCGTGTCCCTTACAAAATAATGAAATGCAGGAATCAGTTTTCAGAATAAAGAGCTATACTAATTTTTTTGCTTCTAGGTATAATATGTTTAAAAGTCTGTCACAGGAGTTGAACAGAGCTAGGAGGTTCGTGATTAAAGAATAAAGTAAATCCATTGCGTTGGATGGGTGATAAAATCAGAAGAGATAGAAATAGACATGTTTATTAAATAGGTAGCCCTTATATACAAACTACATTACATATTACATTTGATGACCTGAGACAAGCGACAGTAAGATAAATAAGGTGATTGGGGCAGCATTTGCACTACCGCATGAAGACAACACTATTCAAAAACGCAATAGTTTAGATCTTTTATCAGAGAAGGCTCGATACGGCATGATTGGAGAAAAATCCTGAGAGCATTAGAAATGGTAACAGACTCAAAATTTAGTTCTGATCTGACTGAAATTTACAACTTTTAATTTGAGCAGAACAGAAAGCAAGTTGATGCAAAGACAACAACAAACAAGTTCTTATCAGGAAGGTCAAATGCATAACCACAGTTCAATTTAGCGAAGAAATTTTTTTATGGAATACCTCCTTTTGGTGACAATGGCATTTGAAAGAGAATCTGCAATTATGTCATTTTGTCAATAGAACTGTAATATTGAGTGATTGTCCCGGTTAAAAAAAATAATAATCATTATAGGTAACGCTCATGAACAGGGTTATACAAACAACAAATCCAGAATGTTGTATATGAATAAGTGAATTAAGTGTATTCGCTGAAAAGGAACAATACGTGAGTATTGTCAGAACACGAATTCACTTGTCACGAGAGTATGTAGAATCACGATTTCAGGACAAAACCATCCATATATTGATCTATTGATCAGGAGCGATTAGTTATGCCAGTTGTTCAGGATGATTGAATTTTGATAAATTTCCTCAAATATTTAAGAGCATTTGCTAACCGAAAACATAGTCCAACAAGTAAAATATTTTGAAATATCGCAGCAGTAAACAAACCAATACTTCAGTAAATAAAAGAAGAGAAAATACATTTTATGTCGTTTTTACCATAAATGTCGTAGTCTACAAATCCTTGGCTGCACTGTTTATAGGATTTAAAAACATCAGTGTGTCAAGAAATGGAACATAGGGCACATGGGTACGCATTTGTTGTTTTTCAGCGAGCTTGTCATATTGACACCTTATTGATTTAAAGACTTAAAAACAGGGCGGTAAATGGGATGTAGGCTATAACTGGTATGATGTGGAAGAGTATTTTGTTAGTCGGACTAGGTATCATATGGTCTACGAAGTAATGTAAATTTTAATATTTTGCTCAGTCGTTGACGGAGAAGACTTGCTGTAATATTAAATGTTTTATGATGCTTGACCACGACAGACTGTTGTTCCTTTTCCAATTAAGATTTTTTGAAAACTGGAACTTAATTTACCCCAGCTGACTGTACAGTTCAAATAATTTTGAGTTGAATCAAATGTTTTGCATAGTTGTTTGTGTTTTTTTATCAATTTTAGGAACTGTCGGACTTGGGTTGCTGTACTTGGATCCTTCAAATTGGGTTTGTCTTGTTTGTTAGTGGCTAAAGTGAAGCATAGTAAGTATTTAATAAGCATATATATTTTATATAAACTCAGAGTATCCCAAATAAGTAGCATATTAAATGTTACTAAAAAAATACTGTGTACCTTTAAAATTTAGAGTCGATAACGTCTCAAAAAGTTTGAAGTTTTAAGGTATCTGATTTGAGTTATGTATGACATGAACGATTCAATATACATTAAACTTTAAATTCATAATATTGTAATGTTTTTATTTTCACACACAGGTTCTCTTCAGTTCTTGGATTTATTAAAAACACAGTCCAACTCACTCTAATTTATTTCCACTACTTGAACATTTTATCTTAACTATGCAATACCACCGACGAAAACTTAATAACTCCTATCGCCAGCTGTTCCTTTTATATATTAATCTCGGAATTGTCTGGTACGTCTACATCGGAAAATTCCATCATGTACTGGAAGCTTTAAGGGAATTCCCAGTAACGGCAGCGGTCCGTCGGTTGAGAGACAAACATTTCGGGTTCCCAGAATTTATCGGAATAATGTCCCTTCCACGAACTGGTTGATGGCCGATTGCACCAGCTGTCGGATGAATTCTCGTAAGAATATATATCGAAAAATAATTAGTTTTGTTTGTTTCACATTTTACTCCTTTAAGCAATGATATTACTGAGCCTTACATAATCTCTGCGAAATTGTTTCTAGAAGTTTTGAATTCATTAATTTTATAATAGTTGCCGAAAACCATCTGTAAAAATATTAATGAACACATGAACGAGTAGTTACGCTCCAAGAAATTTAACAGATTTCGCTCGCACTTTCCACTTAACCTACAAGACACATAATTTATCATAGTGACGCAAACTGAATTGTGCTATCAATAATAAATCTAAACCTGACGAGTTTGTATGATTTGTACGATAAAAATAGATCTTCTGTCTCAAAAATATATAATAATTAGTTTAAATAATACAATTTATGAGTTTTTTGCACAGTAATTATATTTGTTGTTAGTTAGTTTAGAATAATTTCCTAATATTTTAATGTATATCTACTCCCAGACTCACTAGATCAGCGGCTGAAGGTTTACTTGACAATTAGCCTGTTATCGCATATATTTAATACATATATTTAAGAATAGTCCTTAGTTAAATAGTTATATACAGAAACATAATTTTTTGAGATGGATTTTTGTCATTACAAAAACAAAATTAAAAGATACATGAGTTTATCATTGCAATGCTCCACAATTTATCCACAGTTTTGCCATACAAAAACAGAAATGCTGAAGACAGTCTAATAGGTCTATGTTTGCATCCTTTACCTTAAAGTTTTATTTGTAAATTTTCATGCAAGTAAATGAGCACATTTTCTCTACCCATTTTGTCGTATTTCATAATGTCTTACAGTATACTCTAAAGTATACTTTAATTTGTAATTATCGGGTAAAGTTAGTCACTGAACAACAACGGAACATATTAGTTATGGAGTTATTTTATTAATGGTCGCCAGTTGATCGAATTTCGACGGTAATTAGTTGGAACGTTATTGAGTGTATATGGAACAGCGTTGTCCTCTAGCGATGGGAAGTTCGTCAATATCTAGTAAATAACAAAAGAACCAAAAAAAAAAAATGGTGGACGAACAGAAAAAGTTCTGAACTGTCTTTGCCTACGTGTTGATTAATTTTACTGCTTTTATAAAAATTTTGGAAGGTCGACCTTTAATCTAGTTCTCTTCTTTATTCTCATTTTTTAATAATTTTTAAGCGCCACATTTTATATTCTCTTCATAGACTTGCGTAAAATAATAAATGAAGACGCGAGATGTAAAGACTGACATCTAGGATTTTCTCGCGTCTTCAAATTTAACGATATGTATCAAATACATAAAGAAGTGTTTGAGAGGACATTCAATTGTGGGAAGCGCAACTGATGAAGGTTCCCTAACCAGAAACAATATACAGGGTGAGTTGTTTTTTATAATCAGTATGGGGATCTCGGAAACTAGAGGAGATAGAACAACGGTTAAATTGGGAAAGATTTGCAGTTTTACTGGCCCAATTTAATGACATTTTCGGATTTTTGTAAAAAGTCATGGCTTAATAGATATATTGAAAAAATTGAATTCTGTCGATTTAGTCAAATCCCTCCAGCTCCTTTGTTTTTGATTTTATAAAAAAAGTGTAAATATCAAAATTGAAGGGAATTGTATCCCGAAAATGATTTTCATGTCCTCGTTTGCGTGACAGCTCTCGTTTTCCAGATATGACACAAACTTATCTTTTTTTGAATGGTAACTATAGTTGGCTATGCTCTCAAAAAATCGGACATTTTTTGAGCTTTTCAACGATATAATACTCGATATAGTTATTCATAAAAATAACGGAGTTATGGATGCTTTTCTCTCTTATTTTCACTTTTAACGTAGGTAGCCATCAAAAAGATTGTTTCCACTTTGGCGTTTCCTCATTTGAGAGTAATTTCATTAGTAGTGCTGAACGGACATTCGATATTGACAAGTGTTTGTGATAAAATGGAATATTCTAACGAAGAAAAACTGAATATGGTGGAATGTTATATCATATGCCATAAACATTCAGTTCGTGCAGCTGAGGAATAGTTTCATAGATATTTTAAACGTTGTCAACCTTCTCTATGTAAATTTAAGAGGATTTACGATAGTTTACGCAGATATGGATCTTTTACTAACCACCAAAGGAACGTAATCAAATTAACGAAACAGCACACATAAATGTTTTGGCAATGGTAAATCAAAATCCATCTACATCAGTTCGTGAGATTGCTGCAGAAGCTGGCACATCTCAACGAACTGTAGTTAAGGTACTGAAAGCGCACAAGATCCACCCGTACAAACTTTCAGTTTCTCAAACTTTGCATGCTGGTTTTAATGTTTGGTCTGGTATCATAGGGTCTACTATTCTGGGGCCTTTTATCTATGACGAATCACTTACTGGGGAGCGCTACATGCATTTCTTGCAACACATATTGCATAATTTGAATTTGAGAACTCGTTTAGAAATTGAGTGGTTCCAACATGATGAAGCACCTGCTCAAAACTCGTTATGAGTAAGACAACACTTAGATAATATCTATCCAAACTCTTGGATAGGAAAAAATGACCCACGCGAATGTCCACCACGGTCTCTGGATTTGGCAGGTACAGACTTCTATTTATTGGTGACCTAAGGGAGGCGGTATTACAAGCAATTGAATAAATTGATAGGCAGTCTGTGAGGAAAGCGGTAATGTCAATCGTAAAAAGATGCAATTTTTGTCTAAATAACAATGGTGGACTTTTCGAACATAAATTGTAACCATTATTATGTACTTTAGTTTTTTAAGCTTTTAGTAAGTACCTACTTATTTAGTAGTTTTTTCGTTAGTCGCCAAACACAATTTTTTTCTGATTACATGTGAATTCTTGAAAATTTAGCACCAAAAAAATAGTTTTGAGTAATTATTTCTTCTGGATGCAACCAACACGTCTAATGCCATTGAGTATATTTGTGAAGATAAAAATTGTATTAAAAGGCAGTGGTATATTTTGTGGTAAGTGTGTACACTGCATGGTGATTTACATTTGAATCTATACAAGGCAGTGAAGTATTGTTCGGATTCTTTATCACAGGAGAAGATTGCTATTATACTAACTAACTTCAAACCATTATTAAGTGACAAATTAAAATACTTCGGGAAGAAGTTGCATCTAGGAGAGCTACATTTATTTCTTCAGGTGTATAGAATTAATCTAATTTGATGCTTAATTGATAACTAACAGTGCTGACTTTGATAACTGCAAATGTAATGTTTGTAATTTCTCAAATTTACGAAACAGGGGGATTGTTCAAAAGTTTTATTACGTTTAAGTTTAAGGTGCGCGTTTTAGATCCCGTTACGAATTGTTACATACATGGATGAAATTTAGTATTACGTAACTTATAAATGGCCGCTTAAAGCGACAGTAAATTAGACAGAAATTAGATTCAGGAAACGATAGAACCTTGTGACAATATTTAATGAGTTGCTTACCATAGTTCTGTTTTGAGTGCATATGCTTACCTGAAAAAAAAACAAAAATCTTTAGTAAACGGAATTTTATGTGTTTTTAGAATGATAATTGTAGCAATCTACAGTTTATTTTTGGAAGTAATCACGACATTTGATGTAAAACCCAATTCGCAAAAATAGTTATAACAAAACATATACTAAATATTGAAAAGTTATAATGTCCACTTTTTTGTTATGTGTAATATTATATTGGGCTTCTGTCACAATTGCGTAAAACAATGCTGATTTTATAGTTACCGCATTAAAGTCATAAGGGAAGATAAGGATCAACTAGCCATAGGGTTATTCAATTGAATACGATCATTGGATACGATCATTACTAATTTCATTCTTTATTATTGACAGCTACTAAGAACGCAATTCTACAAGAATGAAAATTTAGAAACTAACATTTAATGGGAATAATACATACTTTTTCAATTTTCGTTTTGTGTTGAAATTCGAAATTGTTGTTTCTTTTGATACATTATTTGTTTTGTTTTGTTGTTCAATTATTCCAACATTTAGTGGCAATCTCATTTCTCATGATATAAAATGTATTATAATGACAGAAAAGTTTATAACTGAAACTTTTTGAGTTATTTTTTGGTTATATAATTGTCTTTCTTGGTTTGAAGCTGAGATTAACATTAAATAGGTACTTATTACTGTTCGAAATCTGAACACTCCTATTGTCTTGGGAATCAGTATTATTTAGACGGGTAATAAACTATTATTAATGTAATTGTTTGAACATAGCTCGTATTTTGTATTTTTTCATTATTGAATTTATTAGAATGATTGTGTTCTGTTAGTTAAAGTCTCTTAAAAAGATAATTTGTTATTTTAGTCTGTTTTTAATATAACCAATACCGGTTGTTCTATATTATTTCTGTCATTTAATGCCTCTTGTAACTATTCAAATTTGTATTTTATTGTTTACAAAATATATTTCTCAATTCCTTGCATAAAAATGTTTATAATGCAGGAGACAGAGAAGTTGATTTGCATTCGGAACAACTTCGACCCTTGGAATGCCTTATTTCTAAAGACATCAAAACGTTTAAGTTTTCCAACAGAAAAACAGTTGTATTACTATATTCAGAATCATTAGATTTTTTGTAGTATCCGACATACAAGAATAACAATATCTTTTTAAATGATTTGAATACAATTTTCATTGCTATCGTTGTTTACATTAAACCTTTAAAATAGATAAACTTTAGGGTGGTTATACAAAAAAATGTAGATTTGTTTTCTTTATATAAATTGGAATTTTTATAATATTCAAACGTTTATTTTAGCTAAAACAATACAATGATTTAATTAACACTAACTTTGCTAAAAGTATTTTTGAAAGCAATAGACGCACACATTGCCAGACCCAACTATTTTCACATTGATGCGAAAAATATTTCACTCGCGATATAATGTAGTATTGTCCTCAAAAACTATTTTCTAAAAGACGACAACGAAAACCAGACATCAGACGTTGGACCAAAGCCAATTACTAGCCACGGTTTACTTTACTGCCATTAATAAAATCCAGTTTAACTATCCAATACTCCAATATATTCGCACTATGCATTTCTGGTAATAATACTACTGACCGTGACTATGAACAGGGCTTGTTTCTAAGAAATTATTAAGTAATTTATGAATGAGGATATAATAGTAGGAGAGCTGAGTGAAATTTTGGGTAGGTATTTGAGACACTTTGATAAATACTTATCTTGTTATAGCTAAATACACAGCTTACCAAAGTTGGCTAAACGTCATATTTTTAGGGTTCCGTATATACAATATACGGATACCCTTATAATATCACTTCGGATTTCTGCCTCTGTCACATCACAGCAACTTTCTCCTAAACTACTGGACGGAAGAGGTAGAAATTTGGTATATATGTATAGTTTGGTGACCCGATCAGGAGTACATACCGTAAAAGAAGAAATTTTGAGTTTAGGGGTACTTGTCGGGGGAAAATCTAAAAAAAAGACCGTTCCCCCACCCTGATCTCCAAAACTACTGAGCCTAAAATTTTGAAAAAAAGGAAATATAGAATGTTGCCCGACTTTACAGGAAAAATAAGGAGAAACCACTAATATTAATTTTGGGGGGCAAATTATAGAATTAAATGAAAATTAAAAAATTTAAAATTTTTCAAACGCATCTTGTAATACATCAAATGAAAGGTCCCATTCTAAGGAACACAAATATATTTTTTTCTTATTTAACAAGAAAAAATAATTTAAAAGATATTAACGAAAATATACCAAAATTTACACCCCCCTCCCTTACCTCCGAAACTATAAAACGTAAACTTTTGAAGAAAATTGGAGGTATAGAGTCTGACCTGAAGTTTACTGGAAAAATAAGGAAAATATAAAACTAAAATTGTTTCTAACGCATCATGTTATATATCAAATGAAAGGGCTTATTATGACGAAAACAAATATATAAACAAAATTATTCATTCCCCCCCTTATCTCCGATACCATAAGCTGTACAATTTTGAAAAAAAAAATAGAGGTATAGCGCCTCACCTGAACCTGAAATGGAAAATAAAAAATTATACTTATATCTAACGGATCATGTAATATATCAAATCACTGGGCTCATTATGACCAATACAAATACATTTTTTTATTATTTTTTTAATGAATATTTTAAAATATATTAAAAAAATATTTAAAAAAATTACCCATTCCCCCCTTTATTCCCCAAATTATAAGACCAAAATTTTTTGTTTACAGGAAAAATACGAAGAAATCCCTAATATTGGGGGCCAAACTATAGAATTAAACGGAAAATAAAAAAATATTTTTTAACGCATCATGCAATATATCAAATGAAGGGGCTCATTATGAGGAATACAAATATATATATTTTTTTATATTTTTAAAATTAATTGTTTACAAGATATTAACTTAAAGATATATACAATTCTCATTTCTTGCTTTATTTCCGAAACCATACTACCTAAAATTTTGAAAATAATTAGGGGTACTGGGGCTCATTTGACATGTATAAGAAATATTATTAGAAAACCGCCATAGTAATTGCAGGGACAAATTATACAATTAAATGGAAAATATAAATTCAATTTTCAAACGCATCATGTAATATATCAAATAAAAGGCTCATTATGTGAGTTACAAATATATCATATTTTTAAATTATTTGTTTAAAAGATATTAGCAAAAATTTTAAACATCAACTCAATTCCCATTTTAGAAACTACACTATTTAAATTTTGAAAAATATGTTTTATTTGTACCTACTTTTAAATAATTTGAATAACTGATTTAATAATTTATAGTTTAAAACTTGACCTATTTTGCCCTTTATCTTCCAATCTACAGAGCCTCAAAATTCAGACAGTAGATTATAAAAGGCTTCCTTGAAAGTTTATGAGTAAAATAAAATTTTAATGTTAATTTTGGGGTCCAAATTAGAAAACTAAATACATATGTATTCTTATAAATATCAAGCGAATCTTGAAACAGATACAATAAAAATGTGGAAAATGAAAGTGTATTTTTTTAAAAAATTTAAAACGCCTCCTTTAAAAGATATTAGGGTTAACATAAGAAAATGCACTCATTCCCTGCTTGTCTGAAACTGGAATGTTAGAATCTTGAAGGCGGCACGGAACCCTTAGTATGCGAGTCCAACTCGCACTTGACCAAATTATTATAATTATGATTTACATATTTTTTAAAAGGCATTTTGAAATTTGCGTATTCTTGAATTTCATTTATGTGTACTAATTTATACGAGGGTGAATCAAATATGAACCGGACTTTTGTTTTAAAAATTTTATTGGTAAGATCAATACAAATTTAATACATATTATTTTTCTACATAGTCTCCTCTCTTATGTATACATTTTTCCCACCGAATCGGAAGTTTTTTAATACCTTTCTCAAAGAATGAAACTGGTCGTGTCGATAACCAATTGAGCACAAACGTTTCTACACCTTCGTTAACCTCAAAGTGGTGGCCTCCCAGTTCTTCTTTAAGTGGCCCAAACATGTGGTAGTCACATGGCGACAAATCAGGGCTGTAAGGCGGGTGTTCAAAGGTTTCCCAATGCATTTTGTTCAATTTTCCTTGAGTCAATGCAGCTGTATGTGGCCGAGCGTTGTCATGCAACAGAAGTTTCACTTGTTGGAATAGTTCGCAGTAGTACTCAGCATTAATTGTACGGCGTTCGTGCAGAAAATCGATCAGCAGTACGCCTTCAATCAGCTCACGAATTGCGTAGATATTCGCCTCATTGATGCTTGTCCTGGGACGGCGTGCATGAGGCTCATTTTCCACTGTCTCTCGGCCATCTGAAAACTTTTTGTGCCAGTCGTACACTTGGGCCCTTGAAAGTGTTTCATTGCCGAACTGTGCAGATAGTCGACGCAAAATGTCAGACGGTCTAACGCCCTCCCGCGCCAAAAATTTGATAACAACACGTTGCGCAACAGACGTATGCACCTCTTGCTCTGACATGATGCTACTAACAGCGCATCGACCACGCCTCGCCAAACCGACGAACTCCCCTCTTCTTAACATCCCTACGTCACGCCACTCGAATTACCTACAGGGCGAGAAACAGAAAAGTCCGGTTCATATTTGATTCACCCTCGTATATAGCATTTTTTAAAGAAAACAAATCGAAAATTAATCCTATATATTTATACTCTAATCATTTTCAATTAGCCCTATTCCATCAAAACCAATTAAAATTACATGAATGATCCTAAATAATGATCTGGCTTTTTTGTAACTATTATTTTTTTATGATAAGGAAAGTTATTTAAAAATCTCAAATTGCCTCAATGTATGTTTTGCATTAAAAAAAAACACAAATGGCTGGATAAAATAATCTGTATTTTATATTTTCAAATCAAAACATCCCAAGAAATATTAAAAAAGTAAAAAACTGATAATTTTAAAAATATGGGAGTCGGGCAATTTGTGCAATCCTTTTGTATTTAGCTATCACTGGAAAAGTATTTGACAATATGCCTTGAACACCTGCTCAAGAATGTCACTCAGCTGTAGGTATTAGTCATTCGGGTATTCTTTCACCATATAGATTTCATTTTGTCTCTTAATAAGGGCTCCAAGCAGGAGTCAAAACGTCGAGAATTTCATAAATTTTGACGCGATTCTCACCCGAAACTTTTCAGCGTTCTATACGGAATTTAAATTTCTAAAAAGTAAATTCATATCTCGCAACCTTAAGTTTTGCAAAAAATAGTGGATTCGAGTCGGGGTTAAGGGTTTTTGAGATTTAATATTGAACAAACATAAACATTCATTTCTCTTGTCATTATTACGTTGTTGACGTTTTTGATTAATGACTTCTGGCCACGCCCCGGTCGCACACCTAATCGGATACAAACGAGACACCTAGTCACATAATATGAAAATGAAAAAAAAATGTAATGATGGAACGAAAATTTACCTAAAACTAAAGAAAGAATACCTATAAAACATGTCAAGCAGATATTTAGACAAATCTAAATTACATGGACATATTTGTATCTACAAAATGGAATTAAACGCATTCAATATATTATCAAAAAAAGAAAGAAACACAAAGTACAGGAAAATTGGAACAGTGTATTACCAGCAAAAAATTTAATAAGCCCAAAGATGGATGTGAAATAACAAATAATATCCAAAAAAGAAACTCAACGTCAACTGTAATAGACCAAACGTTATTGACAAACTAAAGAAATAGGATGGATAAATAAAATGCTAATTTCTTCAGGATACTACAATACAATTGACTGATAATAACTTAGCCGCTTATGTCTTCTATCCCTCTTGTCATTTTTTATGGTTAATAATAAAATCAGTTAGTTGCTGTATGATTTTTTTACACATTTATTTTGACACAGTTTTGCAAGTCAAAGAACTTCCTATGAACTTGAATCGATCATATCTCGAGTTGACAACTACCTACAAAGAGATATTCCGAACAATCTAATTAACTATTGTATAAGGTACAATCCCAAATATAACGGCAACGTATGTTGGTTTAACACAAAAAGGTATATTGCAACACTTATCAGAAATTTAGATATTTATAGAATTTTGTCAGTTAAGTTTTGACACTTCATTGTATAAAAAATATACCTAAACTTCTATTACTGCAAAAATTAGTACAAATAATGAAGTGTGAAAAATGGTATAATTTTTCGTCCAGAAGTCCTAAATAATAGTTCATGTAGGGACTTTTCTGAACAAGAACCAACGATTAAAATAATTCCAAAATTCGCGACTGATCTGAAATAAAACGAATATGAAAATTCAAATAACCGGTTACGAAAACTTTATTAGTAACAGTAGATTATATTCTTTGAAGTAATTCACCAATTGTTGCTGTGAGTTTGCAATAAATCTGATCTTTGAGGCAACCCCAGTAAAAAACGTCCAATTCTTGCACAGAACGAGCATAATGAGCAGAGCAACCGTCATTAAAATTAACTTGTGGACTGGAATATTAAAGTATCGTATTATTAGACCTTTTGAATAGCCAGGGAGTTTGAATAGTGAAATTTATCTATATTTTCTTCCAACTCATCTACCACTAAACATGTTACGTACAATGTAGTACCAAAATGACAGTTGCCGTGCTCATTACGCCTGTGCGAGAATCCTTGAACCAAAAGTAGGGAAACCTTTGGATGAAGAGCCTTGGTTCAATTTTATGACCACCACGCTCTTCCACATTAAACTCATTGGACTTATTTTACTGAGGTAGTCTGAAGGATAAGATTTATTCGAAACCCACATCAACAATTGGTGAATTATGTGAAAGAATCTTGGATCCTGCCGAACACATCCGTTCGCGACGAGAATGTACTAATGGTGGTGCCAAACAGTTTGAACATTTGCTCTAGTGTTAGTAATAAATATTTCATAAGCGTTTATTTGAACTTTCTTTAATAGTTGGTTGTTTTTCAGAAAAGTACCTTCATGGAGTTTTATTTGGGATTTCTGGAACAAGTATTATAGCATTTTGCAATCGTCATAGTGGTGCCAACTTGTGCAATAACTTACCATAGTACTATAAATTTTTACATAATAAAGTGACAAAATTAACTGAAACAACTATTTCTCTAAATTTCTGTTAAAAAATGTAACAATATATTTTTATACTAACTTTTCGAGATTTTTTAACCCATTGAACGCAAGACAATATATTGTTTCTAGTCGAGAACCTTCATAAGTTGCGCTTCGCTCAACTGATTGAATTCTCGAATAATTATTTATGTATATAGTACGTATAACTGAATTTAATATTTTATCGCAGAATAAATTTCGACCTCTAGGAGTTTCAGGATTTGAAGTCTAGATTTTCCTGAAATTTCGATATCCAGGAGATATCGAAATTCATTTCGCCATAAAATAATATATGTTTTGTAATAAAAGAACATACATTGCGGTTTAATTTGGGATTGTACGTTATAAAATAGATAATTAGGTTACCAATACACACATTTTACAACTCATATTTTCAAAATTCTAGTTATAGTACTTAAAAATGTGACCTGGGCCCTTTTCCACCTTTTTCAATAAACGACTTAAAATCTTTAAAAAAATTTCCGATTTTATTAATTAGTTTTCCCTGGGTAGTTATAACTGTATAAACAAATTTTGATTCTACGGAAAGTAAGTTATATTGAAAGCAATAGTTTTGTTATTATAATTCGTTATTTCGAGGACATGGTGAATAAAGGTAAAGGAGCAGATCAAATTGTTACGTATGCTATATGTTTACACATACATACCAAGAATACTTCATTTGTGTTTGCGAATATAACACAATACTATTCACATATGCATTTAGTTTCACATGAAGTTATTACTTACGAGTATTCGTACATATGTTTCCAAACGTTTTTGATTGCATTTCAGCTGCAATATTGTCAATTAGCGAAACTACGACGCCCAAGGTATTTTGACATAAACCTTATTACACACTTTATTACAATACTAGCTGCAAAATTTACCATCAAAGTAATTTAAAACCATCAGTTATATGCATCAACGTTGAGAAGAAAACACGGAAGTACATATTCCTAAAGAAATAGGTATATTTGAAAAGACCTATTTCACCTGAGTCCGATAATCTAACCCGTCTGAGTTTCTTTGCTCCCTCAGCCAATCAAATAGTCTCTAAAGTGTTATGTCGCTCACTGTTTAAAAGCATTTCGACTGAAAGTACTGAAAAGAATATCCCCATTGTGATTATTGAAGTAATCGAATGGAATGAGTGGTGTTTTCAGGACTGACCTAACTTTACAAAGAGTGAAAATATCGATTTAAAAAAAAATGTATAAAAAGTTTTACTTTATCTCTGAAAATCAGTAGGAATAATTCTTTAGTTCTCTAGGGTAATATTCGAAAATTGCAATATGTAAAGATAAGAACTGATCGGGAAAAAATAATGTACTTGATTTTTTATTGAAATCTATTGTCCAAAGAATTAGAAACACCTGTAAAGTAAGTATATTAATTTACTTTAATACTGAAAACAGGAAAAAAGGTAATTTTGTAATCCTATATATAGGATAAAATTTAAAGGAAAAAAGATTAAGCAACAAGATAAAATGGAGAATTTAGTTAAATATAGTATTAGATTCAGGAAATCATAGCATCTACGAAGAAAATGCTACTTGAAAGCCAGGGTGTATAGATTTTTTTAAAAATGCAATCTCTCGTATTCCTGGTAAACAAATGGAAAGGCAAGTGCCCGTAGAGATAAACACAAGAAAGCAGTCAACCAAAAAACAAGAACGTTTGCATTTTCTCACACCCGACACTGAATAGATTTTGAAAATATGAAGATTTGTGCGAAAAGTGAAAATTATTTAACAAAGTTCAAGAAAGAATCTATTGAGACAGAAAAACGACGAATTAACTACAATAAACAGCATGATGCTCAGCGCTTTCCACCGACGTGGAACTTTACATTCTTTGGCTAAACAGCTTAACGCCAAGAACCTACTACGAACATTCGACACTGGACAACAGAAGAATGACGAACGGACTGATGACTCAACTAAAAGTGAAATCACTGGACAGACCAATGGAAACACACCACATAAAGGTAAAGACTCGATATAAAAACAGCTCAGCTCCGCATTCTAGGAGCCTTTACAAACATTCCCTACTCTTGAAAACATTAAAACTACCTGAATACAAAATACAGGGTATTAAAAAAGTAAAGGGAGGGCGGAAAAAATTACCTGAACATAAGGCTTAGGGTTTTTTGCTGGCTAACCAGACGGGACCTTCAATTTGACCCAGAGGTTGAACTTTAAGGCTATCTCAAGTACATTTATTCAAATGGAACGGTATATGTTTGACAACGGAAACGAAATGACTGGAAAATTCTAGGTTCGCATATGTGCTTTTCAGAATTTGACCTTTGAAGGTCATGGTCGAGGTAAAAGTGTGGAACTGCAGAACTATTCCAACGATCTAAAATTATGGTAGATTGGTTTTTGGGGCCACTGAAGATGAATTTGAAGTCAGTTTTCGGTTTCAAAATTGGGGCTCGACTTTACTAGTTCATTCGCCATCTCAGAATCGCCATCTTGAATCGGCCAATTTGAATTCAAAAGGTAACTTTCGATTCATCTTCAGCAGCCTCTTAAATCTACATATCACTTTTATCTAAAGTTATTGAGGTTAGATATTCTCAATTTATCCGCCATCTTGGTAGCATGACTTTGTATCTGCTATCTTAAAACCGAATTACTACTTCCAATTTAAAGATGCCATCTTGGTTCCGTTATCTTGAAAACAAAAATAGCCTTCAAATTCATCTTCAGCGATCTCAAAAACTCATACTCCATAATCTTAGCTTTTTGACCTCTACCGTGACCTTCAAGGTTCAAATTCTAATTTTCAAGGACACATCTGAAAGTAGTATTTTCCGCTATTTTCGTTTGCGTAATCAAAAGTATGCAATTCTGTTCTAAAAAATCGACTAGACCTAGAAATGACCTAGAATGGCATCCTCAGGGTCAAATTGAACAAAAGCACTGGATAACCAAATTTCTATCATTTTTTCAGTGATATCTTCTTTCCAAGTTATTCCGCCATTTCGCTACTTTCTTGATACCCTCATATATTATATGGAATTTCACTTATAAATTTTTATTTAGTTATACATTAGTTCAGTTTTAGTTTTAGTTTATACAATCAAACATGAAATCTTTATGTTGCCGTGAAACGTCATGTTATGCATCTAGGATTGAATACATAAATTTGAGTACAAAAGAATGACACCTGTCCGAGAGTATTGAAATATTCACTCACCTAATATTTATAGCACTCATCCCACGTTGTTGAATTTTGTAATGTTTATGATTGTTCCTTTTCTCGGATTTTCTCAAAAACGGTAATTTGCTCGTCAATTAATAAAAGGGACTACTTCGAGACCTATTTTTGTAGACCCTGTCCATTACGCCGGTTTCGAAACCGGTAAAACGGTAAAAATACATAAAAAAATAAACATGTGTTATTATTTTGACTGCTCATTAGAGTCTTATAAAAGTTTATTGCAAGCATTTTCGTATTACTGGTCGCTTACAGAAAATCTTCCTTACAGATGTTCTGAGAAAAATAAATCTCTACAATATGATCAACAAGTATTCCTGTGCAGAAATGTGAGTCTTGTATATTCTGTATACTTATCTGTTGTGGTACGTTTCAACACCAACTCTGGTCCCGTTGTTAATCATTTTATATTTTAGTTTTGCCTTATTTCTTGGGTGCTCGCAAAGAAGCAAAATTAGTTTGTGGAATGAATAAATTGGACAGTCAAATTTATTTTTCAAATCAAGGTTTTTAAAAAACCGACTTGTCAAGAACGAATAATACGTGGCAGTTATTCGTATGTAATTTTCAGCCCCAAAAAGCAGATGTCGCGGTAAATCGAAATAAAATTCGACGCGGAAATTCCGTGATTTAAACTCTTCCTAAACACAACATTTTCGAGAAATAATCCAAAGTTCGGTCGCAGAATAAGGACGCAGTGAGTGTATTCATACAAAAAACCGCCTAAATTTTTATAGAGAAAGTTTTAGTCAAGCAGTCACTTATCGAAAAAATGCACAATGCAAACCGATGAGCCAATTATCGATGTCCTGGTAAGTGATATTCCTTTATATGAGTGTTATCAATTTTCAATTTAAAAAAATATAATTTGGTCAAGTACGTGTTGGACTCGCATACTAAGGGTTCAGTACCACCTTTAAGATTTGATACAATGTAGGTGAATCAAAGTATATCTTTGTCTAATATTCCAGTTTCAGACAAGCAGGTAATAAGTGCATTTTCTTGTATTTCCCTAATATATTTTAAAGGAATCCTTTTTAAATTTATAAAAAATATACACACATAGATTTTTTATTTTATCTGCTACATGATTCGCTTCATTTTTATAAAAATATATATTAATTTTTCTAATTTGGCCCCCAAAATTAACATTAGAGTTTTTATTTACAAATAAACTTTCAGGGAAGCCTTTTATAATCTACTGTCTGAATTTTAGGCTCTGTAGATTAGAAGAAAATATCTCAAGTTTTAAATCATAAATTAGTAAATCTTTTAGAAAAAATATTCAAAAATACAAATAAAATATATTTTTAGTGTAATTTCTACAGTGGGAATTAAGCCGATGTTTTTGTTAATATCTTTAAACAAATTATTTAAAAATATGGTAATGAGCCTTTTGTTTGATAAATTTTAGGTAGTATGGTTTCGAAAATAAAGGGAGAAATGAGATTTTTTGATGTTTTTGTTAATATCTTGTAAACAGTTAGTTTTAAAAATATGAAAAATATATATTTGTTTTCCTCATAATGAGCCCTTTCATTTGATGTATTGCATGATGCGTTAATTTTTTTTATTTTCCCTTTAATTCTATAATTTGGCCCCCAAAATTAATGTTAGGAATTTGTTCGTATATTTCCTGCAAAACAAAAATTTTAGGTCTTATAATTTGGGGAATAAAGGGGGAATTGGTAATTTCTTTAAATATTTTTGTTAATATATTTTAAAATATTCATTTTAAAAATATGAAAAAAATTATTTGAATTAGTCATAATGAGCCCCTTGATTTGATATATTATATATAACGTTAGAAATAATTTTAATTTTATGTTTTCCATTTAATGCTGTAATTTGCCCCCTAATATTAATATCAGGGATTTCTCCTTATTTTTCCAGTAAAGTTCAAGTTAGGCCAGTAGTACATTTTTAATTTTTTGCACTTTTTTACGTCTTATAGTTTCGGAGATAAGATAGGGGAATGAGTAAAAAAAATATGAAAAAATATATTTGGTTTCGCCATAATGAGCTCTTTCATGTGATATATTACATGATGTGTTAGAAACAGTTTTAATTTTATATTTTCCATTTAATTCAGTAATTTGCCCCCCAGAATACATGGTAAAAGTTTTTCCTTATTTTTACGCTAAAATTCAGGTGAGGCCCTATAACTCTATTTTGTTCAAACTTTTACGGCTTATAGTTTGGGAGATAAGGTAGGAAAAATGGGTAATTTTTGTTAATATCTTTTAAAATAATTTATTTTAAAAATATGAAAAAAATATATTTGTTTTCGCCATGATGAACCCTTTCATTGATATATTACATGATGTGTTAGAAACAATTTTAATTTTATATTTGCCATTTAATTCCGTAATTTGTCCCCCAAAATTAATAGTAGAGATTTCTCCTTATTTTTCCCGTAAAATTCAGGTGAGGCCCTATATTTCTAATGTTTTTTCAAAATTTTACTTTTTATAGTTTCGGTGAAAAGAGGGGGGTGGGGACGGTCGATTTTTTTAGTTTTTCCACGGAAGTACCCCTAAAATGAAAATTCCTTCATTTACGATGTGTACTGCTGATCGGGTCACCAACTTATACACTGATGCCAAATGTCAACCTCCGTCCAGTAATATAGGAGAAAATTGCTGTGATGTGAAAGAGGGAGAAATACGGAGTGATATTATAAGACTATATTGTATATACGGAACCCTAATAACGCCAGCAGAGGAACCCTGAATTCTACATCGGATGTGCCCAGCGCTTAACAACTCCGCCACTCAGTGGCATTTTCACCTTGTAGAATAAGCCATTATTTATGAAGGTAGCTGTTATATTCAAGTCATTCATTTAACTGCCTATTTATTTAAACCTATTTAGCAGATTGCATCTTTCTTATATCAAATCATTCTGGCGTGTTGTTTGAATCACGACGGAAGTGTATTGTATTGAACAGTATGTAAAACAAATAATATCCATAGATTTGGCACAATCAATTCTAGTGTTGAAAATTAGTATGTTTTTTAAAAAGAAGAACAAAAAATAAGTTTTGGATTCCGTTTTGTAAATACAGATTTAATTGAAGGTGTTATGTTTAGTACGGAACAACGTTATTACTTATTTCTCGTTTATTTTCCAATTCGCAATGATCAAATAAAAAATTAATTATTTCATTCAAAACATCATCCTGTGACAATCTCGTCTTGAAATTGCGACGAACATTTCGTAATTCAAATTAATTAGGTCTTAGAATGATTAAAACGTAGCCTCAGGACCGTTACTCGCTCCAAGAGAACTTCAAAGGTTCTTTTGAAATGATCGAACAAACCAATGAAGCTCTTTAATTATATAAATAAAAGTTCTGAATTCAGATTTATCGAGAAGACTTTAATATAATACAAGTTAAATGATTCAAAGCAAATTCGGCATTTCTTTAACGAAAGGGTTAATTCTTATAACACAATACTAATTGCTACAAATTCAATGTGTCAACAATAACAATAGTACTAGGATCCTAACTTAAAACATATAACGGAAGCTCCAATAGTAATTTTCTGAGATCTTAAAACACGATCAGCATACTAAGAAATCTTATTTCTTCCCTCTCCGTCAGTTATAATTAGAGTTGGCAAATTTTTTTTATTTAAATGCAGTATTTTTCAGAATATATAGTACACTACAATAACATTTACTATTTTCTGAAAAGGGAACAACACTACGGTTGTTATATATCTATATATAAATAGGCAAAGACAAAACGATTATGTACCATTTTCTCTCAACCGATTTTCT
Organism: Octodonta nipae; assembly: GCA_034190945.1. NCBI lineage: Eukaryota > Metazoa > Arthropoda > Insecta > Coleoptera > Chrysomelidae > Octodonta > Octodonta nipae. The sequence continues at coordinate 36,223,027 of CM067221.1, read as the reverse complement.
TCATTTTTATTTTGTTTAGTAGCTACTGACGACCTTCAGTGCAGAATGCTAATGTTAATATATAATATTGGTTCATTCATTGAATAAAATATAATAAAAATTCATTATTTACGTCCTTAATGTCAACGCCAAACAATTGACAGTGCCGCCGCCGCCAGACCGTCTAACCTCAAAACATTGAGTAATTATATATAGAGGGACCGATCGTTAGATGCTTTTATATACTTAGAGCATCTACTTATGGAAGTGACATGCAAGCGTAGTTATTATTCTTTTAATGTGATTTTAATTATTTGATTAATATATTATTATCAAAACCTTCCCAAAGTTATTGTGTACAAAATTGTCAGAGAGCGGACAATAGAGAATGTATTAAATATTTAAGTTCTCCTAGGGTTGTTGGTCCTCTCTTTTCTTTAATAACCCTGAACTTGATTGAAACAGCAAGTGATGAAAACTTTTAGGTTGCAAAAAAGAATTTTTCAATTATTATATCGAATATTTTGCCAGGAGCGGTTCCAGGCAAATATTTGGGGGGTTCATTCATTTGTCAAAAATATTTCGAATACTGATTTGATTACATTTTTATTTTCTTTTTATTTCAATAAATTTGTCAACATGAGTGGCAATTTTGGTGATTATATCCACTTCGCGGATTTCTCCACAACTCCATTTCTTATAAAAATATACATTTACAATTTCATGAAGTAGGGTCGAATTTCGAACACTGAGCGACCACTGGTTTTAATAAAATATATATTTTTTGCACTGCTTGCAAGTTTAAACAATTTTTATAAATGGTCAAAATATGATATGCGTTGTCTTATTCAATTACTAAATTGAAGTAGATCAGATCAAACTCCTGTTTGTTAATGATATCTTCTCGCCATTCCAAGTTTAATTGATATTCCAGTTATATGTTCTCCAGAACTTGAAATTAACTCCAATAATGACAGAGAGTTATCAAATGGAATCTATACTTTTATTTGTTTTTTTTTTCGAAATTATAAGTAAACAGATATTTTCAATGTAATAAATCCATTTGTTAAATATTTCAGATATTTATCAAGAAATACGAACTAGAACATTCTTTTTAATTTTATCAAGTTTTTTGGAGGAATTTAGCGGCAAAATTTACTTGGATTCACAATTAAGGCAACAATATCAAAGCTCTCCTGATACTATAAACATCTAAGGCAAGAAAGTTAGTACCAGAAAGTTGTTTAACAGTTTTACCAAATTGTGAAAACAAAATTTACTGTTTCTATTAATTTCATTCCATCTTCACAATATATTGGATATGTTCTGGATGCTCGCCAAAGCTATTGAAATAGTTATATAAAGGTTTCTAATACAAAACGCAAGAACGTTCATTTAGGCTTCTGCTCACATTCAGCAGCATAAATAAGTTTTAAAATTCTTTATTCGGACTGGAGATAGATGGAAATAGCTCCAAATTTCTGAGAATTATTTAAATAACACCAGTTTTTATAACATACATACTCGCTTGTGCTATGACCTATGTGTGGCAATTGTCTATATTTTTAAGACAGATATATTCCTAAAAGAGTCTTGTAAAAACGAAATTTCACTTCGGTATTGTATATGCTCAGACCAAGTTTATCAAAGGAAAAGTTCTATTGGATTAGTAATTTGTTCCACGTGTCCTAACTTATTTATGATTTTAATAAAAATATAGAAACTTGTTCTGTTTGCCATTTTTGTAATCAGAATACTGAGCAACTAAAGAAAATAGTTTTACATTTCGTCAATTCGTTGAATCAGTCTGAGAGATTAATATTGCGCATTTTTATCAAATCAGTAGTTTGTGATGCACAAGATCTTAAAACCCCAATAACCACTGCTTCTATTTCACAGTGCAGTCTAGCTGCCATAGAAAAATTGTGAAACCAATATGGTAACTTGTAATGTCTCTAGATGTTAGTAGTTAGTAGTTACAATGGCGAAAATGTTGTGACAGAGCCTCCTTTGTTTTCTGAATGATATTTCGATGGTATCTCGTTGTTATTCTTCTTATTTTTCTTTACTTACAATCAGACTGCGTTACAACGACTGCTCAAATTATTTTTAAAACTACAGAGGACGCTTTGAAAAAAATACTTTAGCAGGGTCTGGCCTTCCTATTAGAGACCAAAAGACTTAACCTCAGATTTACGTGTTATATAGTGCTTATTTGAAAACCACCCTACAATTGCAGTTAATGTTAACCGAGCTGGAAATAGTAATATATGCAATTAACGTACAAATAACATTAAACAACATAATTTTAAACCACGAATACTTCTGCCTTTTTGAATTCTTTGGAAAGTTGATTCTAGAGACATTTGAATGAAATTGTTTATAAAACGCTTATTCGTACAAATATTTGTTGTTGTTGAAACCTTTTTTCTCCAATACCTCCAGCCTACTGATGGCAAAGGTTTTCATTAACATTCTACATAAGTTCTTCGGGAGTTGTGTTGTTTTTCAAAGTTGGTTTTTTGTTCATTTGTGCAAATTTATTTAATCTGCATTTTGTTTAGATTTGGTCTGGCATTCCTTTTGAAATACGGCTCTGTGTTTTTCAAGATAAAATTTTGTGTTTTGGTATTTAATGTAGTTTCGCAAAATAATTGCTCTTTAAACATTATTTTCAGTTCAAGATAACCTTACGGCGTAAAGAAATTCAAACAAACGTATAATTTTTTTGTATGAAACTTCATTACTAACAGGATGACATACTTCAAAACTTTGAATAAATATTTAATTGTATACGTACTTATGAAAAAACTGTCTTGAATAAGTGTGCTTATAGCAACAAAAGATCGTAAACACTCCTTGTACTACAAGCAAAACGAAGATTGTGAACAGAGAAGAGAATGTAAGTAAGCACTCATTAAACTTTTGAAAAGAAAAAAGTTTGAATTCAGAAGTGCGTCACGCAAATTTATATCATTCCTGAAATGTTCTAGAGCAAACTTTTCATCTCTAAAATATTCGAAGTAGAAGGACGAAAAGACGAGCTTTAAGCAATTATTGTCAAGATGGAGGCTGTTATTTAGGTGAAGGGCGCTTTTTTACTTCAGCTTGTTATGCCGGTTTCCAGTTAATAGCGTCATTGTGTACTTCAGTTTTTGTTTTTATGTAATAGATAACTTTAATTATATAGTTATAGCATTTAATTACATATTGCTAAGAAGGTAATTCTTCCGGACAATAATCTTGTAACAAAAACAATATACGCAAATAAACAAATGCCGTCAAAAAGTTATTTCCTGTACGTATGATTTCTGGTATAAAAAAGTACCAAGAGTTCCAGTCTTTTACTAGAAAGAAAGGTACAATCGAGAGTGACTGCGATGGATTATAAAGAACGGCGCACAGCACAGTAGATTTGAGATAGCATGAGAAAAATAGTTACTGAAATTTAGTTGTGAGTTTGTCATAAATAAAAAAGATTTATTTTGTGTGAAAGAATGGTTTGAAACCATGCAATTCTCAGCAGTATTGCTAATTGTAAAGGTGTTTTAAAATTTTTACAAGAACTTAACTACAATTTTCTTATGTGCAGTTGAGCTATGTTGCATGTTGCCTAGCGCATTCAGAATTGTATTTATTTGTACAGTTGTATTATGTTTTATTTCAAATTTAAAAAGTAGACTATTTTTAAACATATTTCTCTGAACGAAACTGATGCGTCAAGGTATCTAATGTCTGTTGACTCGAGACATAATGTATGACTGATCTGCCAGGAATATTACATTTTTGACAGTAGTTCAATTATAAGCAAAATAATGACCCCTCTTTTTTGGGTCAACTGCCCTTTTCTGATCAGGCAACAGTCATGTCATAACTAATATAGGCAATTCCCAAATATGGAATGATGAAAATCTAAACCGACGCATTTTCAAAGAGAATTTTCCATTAATACTTGCAGTGGAATGGTTGGGGATTACTTGATACAGCTGGACGAACTTCTCGCTCGCAATCATACCTGCATTTTAGATCTTAATACAAGATATTCCTCATAACATCAGAAAGCTAGAAAGCGTTCCAGCTAATTAGCACTGACTATGCAACACTATTTAAATTACCACTTTTGAAGTGGTCATCCTTAGAGTCCGGGTAGCCTAGATCTCAATCCGTTATACTCTTATATGGAGTCACATGAAATCTATCATTTACATGTTTGCTAGTAATACAAGGCAAGAATTCTCAAAAAAAATTGTAGAAGCTACGAGACAGAATTTAGGTATACGTTGTCAAAAGTATATTGAAGGTAATGGTGGTCACTTAAGTGACCTAGATAGTATTATCAATAGTCCAAAAACAGATAACTTGATAAAAGGTCATAACTAGTAATAGTCTTAAGTAAGGCTTAGATTGGTATTTCTTGAAAAGTATAAACTTTATCGCCACGAAACAAGTGTATCTTTCTTGAACAAAAACACACAGTTTTCATAAAATTCAGCCATTGTACCGAAATTGTTAATAATAAGAGAAACCTGGAAATATTTAGGTATTATGCTTTCTATGAAATCCTTTTGTATCAATGTTCAGCTTGACAGCTGTTTAGGTCAGTGACACAATACAAAATGTTATCCCTTAAGTTTCTTCATTAGGGCGTCATAAATTTTTAACGAAACACTTTTGTACTAATGTGTGTTTGGTTTATTCGCTCATATGTTACGTCAGATAGATGCTTGAACTGTGTCCCATATTTTCCCGGACACCCTGCATTACAAATACTCTATTTCAATATCCATGCAGTGAATATTATACAGTTTTTGCCAGGCTCAGTGTTATTTTCCGTCATTTCTTCCTGACATCTCATTTACCACTACTAGGTCAAGGTGAGTGAACATTTGTTGATGAGGTTTTCTTGAGATCTACCTGCATGCGTCACAACCACTCACAACTTACTGTTAAAATTGAATATCATTTCAATTTCATATACGTCAAACGCATCCTGCAAGATGTCTGAGATGACATCGACTTCGCTCGTTGATCGATTTTGTGAGTGTAGGGATTAACTCAAGTGATTTAGATATACCGAATGAAAAAATTGGATAAGACTGACTGAAATTTTTTCATACAATAAAATTTAGATATCTATAAAAATGATATATTAATGTTGGAATGATATTTATACTGGACATCATAAATTTTACCATTAAGTAGTTGAATGTACCTGATAAAAACGTCTACCATACTTATTATTATTATGTCATACCATAATTAGCTGACAAAGTTAGTTTGCGATATGTCGTTCCGTTTGTACGAATTTAGGATATCAGTTTTTTGATGATACCAGCAGCTACCGGAGAGTAGCACTATTTTTTCTGAAATAAAACGTTTTCAATGAATCTTCAAGGAGTAATTTGAAAAATACTGGCTAACTCCAGAGGTATCCAAACATTTCTGCCCTAGGGCAGAAAATAGATTATTACCAATAATACCAATAAGTTACAAGTACCATGTTTCAAATTTTCGAACATCTGGGGGTCAAAACTGGCAGTCGTACACCCTTTATTCAGTCTAGAACTGTTAGCGATCAACGGATTATGCTAGTAGTACTTCGAAAGCGCAGTAACAATTAAACATTTGCAAAAGTTGGTTCGAGGAAGACCTGCTATATTGCACTTAAATTGGAGATGGCAGTAATTGCTCAGTCGAGCGATCGCAGCTGTAGGATGCTGTAACTCATTAAGGACGAAATGGAATGGAATGGTTTGTTCGTAGAGATTAGTTGTCAATAATTCCAATGGTTTGAAAAATTGTATGCCAGTCGAGTGTAGGCAAGGCGTGTGGAGTTCGCTGATTGGCGGACAAGTTTTGAAACCGAAACCGTCGGAATTATTGGCGGCTGGTCTAACTGGCTGGCCTAACCGATTCGTAGTTTCAAAACATTTAATCATTGAGGTTTCTACCATAACGTTATAATATAAGGACATACAGAAGAAACCAGCTGGAGGTGGGAACACAGATGATAAAATATTTACATTATCCTGTACAAATGAATAAGTTGGAAATGCCAGTAAGAAAAAGAACCTTCGATGGGAAAACTTAAAATCTATGACACGTCATGGAGTTTAAAACATGTGTAGGCAAAATGAAAGAGTGATTGCTTCTGTGTTAACAGTTAGAAAATGATGGTGGTTCAAAACAATTAGTCTTTCATTGTATCATTTATATATTCTTTGTGCAGGAAATGTTTGTATATGTCTGAGGTTCTGAAACTAGGCTTATCAGTTGTTAATTTCATCACATGCACCGGTCTGAACCACAGCTTAGCGAGTTTGTTAAAGAGATAAATACTTACCAATCATACTGCCCTATGTTGACTTAGTTGCGTAAAAAGTCCTTTGGTGGTTTTGAGAACTTCGAGTATTCAGCATAAGTATTGCTTGCAACCGCGGGTTTGTTAGTTGATTAAGTTTTATTTTCTGCGTATTAAGTGTTGCTTAGTAAGTAAATGAACTTAGGTTCTTATCATTCTATGGCTGACCGTAATTAGCCCGTGGCTGTACTCTCAACATTCCTGATCTAGACGAATGATAGTAAGAGCATAATAATAAAAATTTAAGTGAAACCCTTAAAGATTTTGAAATCAATAAACGTGCCTATGTACAGCTTAGGGAATTTTAGATATTACTGCGTTTTAATCTCGATAGTTAAATATAAAGGTTTAACTTTGCAGGAATATCTACCTCGTATTGCGCCTTTTACACGTTCTTATCAGTTTAAAGGATTTATATAAAACAGTCGTTTTTTCTCTTTTTGTGCGATTTCAGCCTCATCGAACGAACCTTTGCAATATATCAGCAATAAAAAATTCCAAGCATTTTCCGTAAATTTCTTATTTCTTATCAACAGTATAAGACGACAAAAGCTAGGAAGATATTGGAAGGACATTCATTCGATTTCTTTTGCAATTTCTTTTTAAAAGGTGTATTTTAATTAGAAAATTTATTTCCTTAGCGAAATCTCACAGTTGGAGTTACGTCAGGTTACTTACTTATGCATTTTATTAGGACGAATTTTGTAATAAATAAACGTAAAAAAGATTTTAGATTGTAAAAAAATATGCCAACTAGTTTCAAAATATAAATATATCAAACCGCCTAACTACCTACTTATTAGTTTAATTATTGTGTTTATTTATATCTTTATACTCTTTTCTAGTATGTTTAGACACCCTATGACATTCATAAATGTTAGTACCTTTATGCAAGAGCGTTGCCCCTGAACTTGCGCTTCGTTATACGTGCAATAAAATGCAATAATTCTTATAGTTGGTATTAAACGCATATTTCTATCTACCCTCCTTTATTGACAGAAAATTTCTGATTTTAATGCCATTGATGAAGAAATCAGATAATATTGTGAAATGTTTGGATTGTTATTGGTATATAAAGAGTTATCCCTCAAACGTAGTGTTTTTAACCCAGAAACCATAGGACAATATAGTATATATTGTCAAGCTAAATAATAAAAGATGAAATATAATATACATTTGTATATTGGTTTTAGCCCCGAGTTTTACAAGAATTTTGGAGATATGGTCATTTTATTATTGCAGGCCTATACACACAATCTGAAAAGCTAAAAGATTTCAAAGTATGATTCCAGTGCTTTGTTTGAAAACTTTCTACGATCATGATTTGCTTTGAAACTATTGGTAAACTAAACATAAGTTAAAAAACTATATTGAGTAGAATTTATTTTTAAATGTCGTCTTACTTAAAAAACTTATGTCATTACGTACATATGATGGTATTTTGGAGTAATGAAATCCATTGCCCCCTGTAAATGTAAATGATGTTAAGGTTTTGAAGATCTGTCTTTTTGTTGATATTATTGGGGTTGTTGTGTATATAGACCATCTCAAGGAAACAGCCTTTGAAAGTTATCAATTTCTAATAGATAACCATAAATTTTAAAAAGAACTGACATAAACCTAGTCAAACGTTGTGTTTTGTTGATACTATGGATTGAGAATTGATATAACTTGCTTCTACTTTATTTTGTTTTATTCTATTCAACTTTTTTAATTAAGAAATGTGTATTAGTTATATTTATAAATCTTTTATTAATGTTAGTTAACGAGATTAGGAGAAGAGAAGAGGAGAGAAAAAAAACAATTAAATTTAAATCTTAATTTCAAATATTGTACATTTCTAAATCGCGTATTATTTATCAGTTCATAGCTTGGTCTTCTAATTGACAGACAATTTTTGTCACTTGACATACTCACTTGCTAAGTATGAAATTTTTTAAATATTAACATTATATCAATATTATCTCCAATTTTTTCCATGATGTACCATGTATATATTTTATAACCCCAATTATTGTAAGTTATAACTCGTATAATCGTATAATAATGTAGGTTGTATAATTTAATTGGTTTTTGTTACTGACGACGGGTAAATATATATATATATATATATATATATATATATATATATATATATATATATATATATAGCCATAAACCAAAATAAAACTTATAATTTATTTTGGGAAAGCAGCAGTGCACTGCTGCTTTCCCAAAATAAAACTTATAAGTTTGGTCTATATTAGTCAGCAAGAACAAGCCGTTTGGTTTATTAATATATATATATATATATATATATATATATATATAATATATATATATATATATTTATATATATATAAATTGACCTTGTGAGAGAAAAGTCAATATTACGAATATTGTACAAATTGCTTCAAAAAACATTGTTCCACAATGATTCCTGATAAGGAATCCAAACGTCACAACAAACAAATCCATTGTGAGGAGTGAAAACACAACTGAACATCCAAAATAGGTAATTCTTATTGAATTTGTGTGTGAATAAACTTAACTTAAAATTAAATTGCGTATTGTCATCGAAGGGAATATGTGGTCAAATAAAATATAAACAACAAAAAGGGTTTTCATGTTTCCTTCAATAAAAGGATGAATGAATCTGTGTTGATTAACATAATTACAAAGTAATGAACGAATGATGTTTGACTTTTCCGTTTGTAAAACTCATTATAATGAGGAAGATATCGTTAATTGCCATATTCAGATGTGTGCCTTAATCTCAAATCATTGGCCAAGTTTTAATTATTTTTAATAATTTTTTAACACGAATTTCAAGGCAGAGGAACAAAAGAAAAACTGTATAGAATGCTTCGTAAAGTGTTCTCTATTACAATATAAATTTAATGCAACCATTATTACCCTATTGCTTGATAGCATATTAATATTGTTTGGTAAACTAAAACTTTTTGGCAAGCTATCAAAACCATCAAATTTTATTCTCATTCTCAACAACTGATTGTTTAAGTCAATATTTTATTAAACATAAAATATTTTGACTATAACAAAAGCGATAAAAGATTTTTCATCGTCTAGAATTTCTTTAAATTGTCAAACTATTTATTTAAGGAATTTGTTACTATTAGAAAGTTGGACTTGTTCAAATATTAATTTTAAAATAAACTGATTGTTGCACGTAATATACTATACCATACATAACGGGTTCTTGCTGTTTGTTATCTACTGGAATGCAATATGAATATGTTGTAATAATATACAGAGAAATGCAGTGTTCTGTTTAAAAAATCAAGTTAAATATTATAGAATTTATCGAAATGTGTATACATGTTTTGATCTTATATCATTTTCACATATTGTAAACATACGACGGGTACTGAAATGAAAGTTCCACTAAATTTGTCCATATATTTTATATTGAATTAGTAATACACTTAAACTTTGAGCATACAAATATCTGACAATTGTTTGACTGACACTGCAACTTCTTCTGACAATGAAGGTAAATTATAAGTAACCAAACAAATTTTCGTAAAATAATTAAGAATTTTTTTCTTGATAAAAAAGATCACATTAAAATTCAGTTAACATAACCAACATATTTATAGATGTATGCTTTTACATGCACAAAAATGTTAGTTATAGATTTAGAGTAGAGTATAAATCATAAAACTATATTTTTCCACTTCAGCATCAAATATTAGTTAAGGCATCACAAAATTAGTGTGTTAGCAGTGTGTGAGCATTTACCTAGCTTTGATAATTTGAGTAGGCTCACTGCCAGCTCTCCTTTCTCCGAATGGAATTTGAGCCGTGATTTAACTCACGGTTCACTAGCATTTTTAACCAATTTTATATTTTAACAAAAACCCAAGAAAGACAAATTGAAAAACATTATATACGACACATCTCTCTAAATTATTTAAATTGAAATTCAGCCAGACCTCCTTATTCGACAGGCTGATTATTTTTTGTTCATTATATTGTTCAAATAATGTATTACTATGAATATTAAAATCATATCGATCATATCGCCTATGGCACTTTGTATCGAATCCTCATGTAAAATTCGTGGGAAAAAATTGACACTGTGACGCAAATATAACATGATTAGTAAGTAGCAGGATATATTTATTGTTTGATAATATTGTTGGTTTGTTTAAAAATATATTGGTTTGTAGAATCCTATATCATCGAATGGAAATTCAAACAAGCAAACTAGTTACTGAAGATAGTTATCTTCAGAAGTATAATTTTATTGTTCAGTAAGTATGACGGCCATTGTTTTGTTCAGATCTTTTCATTACTTAAGTATGCTATAATGGCTAGATAATCTCTTAAATAATATATTCGTAAATAGTTATTTCATTAAAAAATGCTGCATTTAACGGGTAAGTAATTGTTTTATGAAATCGAAGTAGATAATTATAGTAACAAGTTGCATAAAACCGTATCTGAGATGTGCAACCAAGGTTGATTTTAACACATGGTAAAATCTTTGCAGTTATACAGTGCAAATATTTTGCAAGAAGATAGAACTAATTTGATCAGTTTGAAGTTTTTATAATATATGTCAAATAGTTTATAGATCATTTGAAAGAATATTGAAATATCTAGGCCCGGCCACTGAGGTGCTTACTTAATAATAAGTTATTTAAAAGAGCTTTTTATTAATAGAACCAAAATTATTTTGTCTATTCATGGGTTTTCTCTCCTCCAAATTTTTTCCTGTAACAGATAAGTATTTAAAAAATTGTATATGTAGAACAAAGTGTAGTAAGGCAATTTCGCAAAATTGCCCGGATTACTGGCTGTCTGTATAGAGATTCTTCCTTATAGTTTTTCTGAGAGAAAGAGATGTCTACAAAATGATCAACCAGTATTCCTGTATATAAGTAATGTATTGTATATTGTGTAATACTTATCTGTGTATGGAGACGTTTCAACTCCGAGTCTGGAGTCGTTGTCAATCGTTTAGTGTTGTTTTCGAGGTTTTTTTCTAAAAAATTTTCGCTTTGATTTTGAATTTATTGTTTGTCAAAAAATTTGACACTGACAATTTGTCGTTTGGCGATCACTTGACGCTGAGGTTACCGTTTTTTTGTTCTGTTAGCAGTAAATTCTTCCAGTCCAAATGAAGGTCGGCTGAAGGTGCTCCGATTTCAGTGTTGTTTATCATCATACAGCTGGCTTCTTTAAGTTTTCTCTTTTTAAATTTTCTTCTTTCAACAAGATCTTTGTTTTATCCCAGTCTATCCTATGGCTGCCGGTGCTCGTTAATACATGATTGGCCAAATTTGATTTGTCCACATGTCTTCTGGAAATGTTATATTGATGTTCTTTTTTCCTTACTTCTAAAGGTCTTGAAGTTTCACCGGTATAAGAATGGCCACAGTCACACAAAACACTGTACACACAATTTTTAGAACTGTGGGTTGCGTTAAACGGTTTGGTATGTGTGAGGATAGAGCGCAAGGTATTATTTGTTTTAAAAACAGTTTTAACGCTGTATTTATTTCCTGACCGCTTAATTTTTTCCGATACACCTGGGATATATGGAATTATGTTCATAATTTGGTTGTCTGTTTGTGTTTGGTTGGTATTAGTGTGATGGTTTTTTGTGCTGGTTTGTTGTTGCGATTTTCTTTCTAACTGATTTATAGTTTTATTTATAAAGTCTTGGGGATATTCGTTTTGATTTAAAAAACACTAATGATTTTTTAACAAAATTAAAAAGCATTATTATCAACAGAAATGATATACTAGTAAGTTTCGACATAGTTAGTCTTTTTACAAATGTACCTGTTGACAAATCATTACAAATTATAAAAAATAAATTACAACAAGATATTACCTTACACAACAAAACAAAACTAAACATTGACACAATTATGGAACTAACCGAACTTTGCATAAACACTACATATTTTCAATTTGAAGGAGATTTCTATAAACAAGAATTTGGTATGGCCATGGGTTCTTCTTTATCTCCTATAATCAGTAATATATTCATGACATATTTTGAAGAAAGATTCATAGGCAAATATAAAAATAAACCAAAAGTGTGGTGGAGATACGTTGATGACATTTTTGTGGTTTGGGAGTATGGTGCTGAAGAACTGCACTCATTCCTAGATTACATCAGTAGTCAAAAACATATCTTCATCCACCCAAATCTTTAACAAAGAAGTCAATATTATCAAAGAACATCTACTTCAAAACGAATATCCCCAAGACTTTATAAATAAAACTATAAATCAGTTAGAAAGAAAATCGCAACAACAAACCAGCACAAATAACCATCACACTAATACCAACCAAACACAAACAGACAACCAAATTATGAACATAATTCCATATATCCCAGGTGTATCGGAAAAAATTAAGCGGTTAGGAAATAAATACAGCGTTAAAACTGTTTTTAAAACAAATAATACCTTGCGCTCTATCCTCACACATACCAAACCGTTTAACGCAACCCACAGTTCTAAAAATTGTGTGTACAGTGTTTTATGTGACTGTGGCCATTCTTATACCGGTGAAACTTCAAGACCTTTAGAAGTAAGGAAAAAAGAACATCAATATAACATTTCCAGAAGACATGTGGACAAATCAAATTTGGCCAATCATGTATTAACGAGCACCGGCAGCCATAGGATAGACTGGGATAAAACAAAGATCTTGTTGAAAGAAGAAAATTTAAAAAAGAGAAAACTTAAAGAAGCCAGCTGTATGATGATAAACAACACTGAAATCGGAGCACCTTCAGCCGACCTTCATTTGGACTGGAAGAATTTACTGCTAACAGAACAAAAAAACGGTAACCTCAGCGTCAAGTGATCGCCAAACGACAAATTGTCAGTGTCAAATTTTTTGACAAACAATAAATTCAAAATCAAAGCGAAAATTTTTTAGAAAAAACCTCGAAAACAACACTAAACGATTGACAACGACTCCAGACTCGGAGTTGAAACGTCTCCATACACAGATAAGTATTACACAATATACAATACATTACTTATATACAGGAATACTGGTTGATCATTTTATAGACATCTCTTTCTCTCAGAAAAACTGTGAGGAAGAATCTCTGTACAGACAGCCAGTAATCCGGGCAATTTTGCGAAATTGCCTTACTACACTTTGTTCTACATATACAATTTTTTAAATACTTATCTGTTACAGGAAAAAATTTGGAGGAGAGAAAACCCATGAATAGACAAAATAATTCAAGACCTCCTCAACAATCTTTTCGAAATTACTTAAGAACCAAAATTAGTCAATACTAAAAAAAAGACGGCAGCACTAGTTAAGCAAACGATGTACAGAGTTCATAGATAAACATTGTGTAAAAACTGATATTGCAAAAAACTTAATAAGAATCCACAAATTTAATTGTTTTGCCGTTATTTTTATCATAATATTAGATATTTTGATAATTTCTGTGTGTCTTTTCATTTGAGAAGTTATTTTCATGGTATTTTGTACCGGCAAATAGGGGATATTAAGACATACCCTTCTACAGCATATGTTCCACACATGAATATGGTGAGATATGTAGGCAAAAAATTCTAAATGCAATAATTAGCAGTTGCTTCTAAAAATGACTTCAATATTAGCAATCTTGTTCCGCATAGGGAAGGTAGTGGGATATCAAAAGTCATATTAATAAAGAAACTGATTAGCAAATTCCTGAAATTATCAATAATTATTGTACCAGAAGTTAAAGAAAATTTGCCATAAACAGGAGAAGAATTTCACACATGACGGTATAATATCCAGCTTCTTTAAGGAACTGATTTGCTTCCAATACTACAAATTTGTAGATGGTTTCTTCAGAAGCATCAGTACCAATTTTCTGACCCATACCCTTTCTGCAGATAAAGCAACCCATAATGACATATTTTCTAATCATATAGAAGACTACTAGGTAAAACAAGTTGATCTCGAAGGTTTATTCGATGAAATTCCGGTAAGTATCTGGCAAAATTTGTGGTATTTACATGACGGTGCTCCAGCTCATGCTTCATGTGAATTAATGCATAATGTAAAATTAATTCAGTAATGGAAAGGAATACACAAAACGACTGGCCAGTTCGAACAGCTGATCTGAATTCACTCGATATTTTCTTCCAGGAATACATGAAATCAGTCATATAAAGTGAAGTATGATGAGGTGATGATTGTCGCTGTAACAAATGAAATAATATTTCAATTATATGAAAAGTAATGGTGAACAACAACAAGATGTGGGTGCTATAATATAAACAGTACATGTTTGGCGACAGTGTGTTTATGATTGTTGGAACATTTCTAAATGTATCGAAATTAAAAAAATCATTGTGGAATGTCATATGAGATATCTCTGTTAGCATTAGCTGATAGTGACCAGTACCAGCAGATGTACCCTTCATTAGTTTACAGTCTATATAGCTAGAAGTCCTGACGTATTAAATTCGAAAAAATACTGGGTGAAAATAGTGAACAGACTGTATTCATTGGATTTCAACAAAAAATAGACCAACATAGATCATTTGATTTAAAGTTCGATATGGAAAATTGTGTCACTGATGTGACAATCATTCCCGGGAACATACAGTTCTACCAGGTAATGTTCAATCCAATGCAGCTTCCATTAAAGTTTGGAGTTGGTAAATATAAAGATGTCATATTCAATACCCCACAGAGAAATATTACAGCTGTACAAACCGGATAATCTTGACTATGTGACCTGTTGCATTTTACTGAAATTAACTATCAGTATTGAAGATCTGGTCGAAAAAAGCATGTGAATGAAATGGTTACATTTCGCTTTCATAGTGAGGTTGTTTACATCAAAGAAGTGCAGTTCTATTACACCGAAAAGTATAACTGCCTACCAAACTGGCACACATCCGGAATATAGACGTTTATGATAGAAATTGTTGTGTTTATTTACTGTTCATTGTTTATTATCAGTCTTGCATTCCGGTCGCCTTTTTGAAAAAAAAACTTCCATCTGAACATTATAGTGATAGGTCGAAATTTAAGTCGCAACGGCTGCTGATGATTGACTATGTCACTCTGAAGGTATGTGTTGAAAGATTCTTTCTTAGTAATATTTCAATTATATGATCATCATAAGGAACAAATATATCGTATGCAGAAACGTATTGCCGTGTCGTCTACAGTTAAACAGTCGCCAGTCAAAAAGGAATAAAACGCTTTAAATAACATTTCCCTAATCGCATCTCTCTACCACAGCTTTCTACTTTTCAATTTAAACTTGAGTTTTTCATGTCACACTATAAATGATGCATATAATGTATATGAAAAGTACTTTTATAATTTATTATCATGAAGTTTTAATTTGTAAGCCCTATTTATTTATTATTTTATTATTAATAAATAAATCCTGATATAGTGCGCATAGTTAGGTTTAATTGAGTGTCGACCATATGCGTGTGTTTGCTATTGAGCCACACTGGAGAACAATATTCTGGGATTGGATACACCAAGCCCAGCGCAGAGGATCTCAGGGTGGATGCGGAAGAGCCCCAAGTTGTAGTGCATGTAATTAAGTTTGCTTAATTTTGCTGCCGTTCTTGTCAAATGTTCTTTGAATGTAAGCGTCCTGTCCAGGATAACACCGAGATACTTAAGATGTTTGTTGTGAGTGAGTAATTTGTTATCCATGAAGACTCTCAATTCTCTCTTTTCCATCTCATTGTTTAGATGAAAGGCAGATACCTCTATTTTTGCAGTACTTCCTGGAGTCTCCACTTTTAAAAGTATTTGCTGATGTTTGCTAAGTCTCTGGTAAGGATACCTTCAGCAGTCTTCATCTTCCTGTATCCCGTTGCCAAGGTCCAGTCATCCGCATAGTCGAACCTGCGTGATTTAGCTGCAGGCATGTCTTCGGTCTACAGGCTGAAGAGTATAGGAGTAAGAACTGAACCTTGACAACATATTATTAATGAGGTCGTTATTCTTCTTGAGGGAATGATGCGAGAAACCTGCTTGTTCAGTGGGGATGATGTCTAATATCTTTTAAATGATTCAGTTGAGAAGCAGTCTTTCAAATAGTTTATAAACCAGACTTAGTAAGGCTAGGGCGCGATTGTTTTCAGGTCTGTCGTTTGTTTTCCTTGGTTTCAGTATTGTGATGATTTTTGTTCGCTTAAGTGAGTGGGGCATATTTCTTGACCTTCGTGTAGGGTCCACAGTGTAAAAGGAATTCCGGATGGAAGCTGTCAAAGCCCGGTTTCATTTCTGTTAGAGCAATTGTGATTTCTCCAATCCGTATATCCGCTGAGTATTCAAAGTCTACAGCACAGGTTTTCTTCAGAGCCTTAAGTTCCCTTTTAACTTTAGTTGTATGTGTTAGATCTCGAGGGGCTTTTGATGTAGAAACTATATGAGAAGCAACACTGTTAGATGATTTCTTATCCTCTCTACGTTCAGTCGGTTTAGCGGCTCCAAGTTTACGCAGACGGGACCAGGCCTGTCGGCTTGATTTTTTGAAGTCTAGTAGGTCGTCAGCTATTTCGCGATCTCCACTTTTAAGAAACTCTGCGTATAGTTCGACGCTTGTCCATTACATCTTATATGAAGTCATTTAAGATGAACTCAATATAGATTCCTTATTCAAATTCAAATTCAAGAAATCGCGGAGAGTCCCAGAAATATTCAACCTGTAAAGGTGAGACACCGGTAAAATTTCGTTCCATGGAACAAGGTTTCTGAAAGGCGCATATACTTAAAGTTTTAGTGAGAATTACAATTCTTTTCTCTTTATAACTAAAAAATTATTTGCTGCTTTCGTAGTGTAACGATTGAAACCGACTCGAAGTATGATTGGCATCCTACAAAATATTACTTCTATAGATTTAAAAAAACCCGAATAAATTAAGCTCTAAAGGTTTCAACTTTTCTAAAAAGTTACTAATTTTTGTGAAAATATTGGAAAGAAGAGCAACCCTTTATTTGTTTATAAACAATTTTTCAGAATTTTTACGCACGGCACATAAGGAAACATCTATAATAAGTGTGAACGCATTTCGTTTTTTGTATATTTACAGTTTATTAACCATTAATTTCCATATTAACTGAGATTTACCATTCAGAATACTTAAAATTAACAGGTTGTTTGAAACAAATCAGCAAATCCAATAATAATTATGAAAACATCCGCACACACCCATATGTTCAACTTTAAGAAACTTATTTCTCATAAACATTCACTAATTGAAGTCCATCCGGTTTCATGGGGGAGAAATTTCCATTATTGCCGTATTTTCACGAAATCCGTTCTCTATGTGGTCAGGCGTTATCTTATTGGTGAATTCCATTGGCTCCAGCTTTTCTGAAGAGGTGCGAAGGGCCCTAAATGTTAGAGCAACTTTCGGGCTGTATTCAACAAATACACAGCAAACATTTGACACCAAATCCGACGAAAATCTGTGTTTTGGTATAACCAAGAGCAATTGTTCGACAAAATATTTAGATCGTGAAGTATAATTACTGTTTGTAGTTAGTGTTTCGATAAATGTTATAGTTATCAGATTGTTCAGATAATATTCATACTAGTATAGTAGCTAAGTTTAACCCTTCCGCACCCAATTTATCATTATTTAAATTCTCTTTTAGAGCTTAATATACTAGTTACTTGTCATTATAAAGTGAATATAATCTAACATTGTTTAAAAAAAATTAGTGTCTCCAAAAATAGTACGTTGGGCATATGTTGTTGTAAAATTACAAAATAAACACTGACAAAATCCATATTAAATATAACTTAAAATACCTAATTAACAAATTGAGCTTGTGTAGTGATATTTCGAAAATCAGCTTTGTAAAACGGCATATACTCCAAAAATGTAATGCTTTACTTTTGTAGTTTTGACATTGGCACCGATGTTCCTTGCCCCTGTTATAGAGAAAATGCTTATTCCCTTCTTATCTAACATCTTCTGACACCCTTGTTCTTGTGGTTGATGTTGGGTCAGCGGGTCTTCCTTCCATAAACTGTTGAACATATCCTATTTTTATGTTTAATACACATTTATCCCTCTTCTAAAATCTTTCTCTAAGATACAGCTCTTTGTCATGTACACACAAACAAACTTATATGGAACCACGCTCTAGTTAAATAAAATAGGGGGGAATATGTGAACATAACAAAAACGAACATATTTGTAGAAAAAAGCGTGTATATGAGTAAAAACAATTGCTTCGTTAGTGTCCCAAAGGGGAAAAAATATAGTCCTGTCGAAAACAGAAACTGCATGAATGTTCGGAATTGCACAAGAGGTTGTTTCAAATCCCTACAGAAGGGTTCTGGAACTAGAACTCCAAAAAATAAAAAACTAAATTGTTACCGATTTCCCGAAGATTTTTTTTGTTAAAAAAAAACAGAAATATATCGAGAAAAAATGTCGAGTTTTATCTCAATTTGTCATGATTTATCATTAGAACACATTGATATTGGTTTTGTTCTAACTATTAATTTTGTCACGTATTTTCGTAAATGACCTGGGCTGTAAATAAATTTGTATTTATATTCAATATTTTTTTTAACTGAATTTGATTTAGATAACGTGCTTTTTACTATACAATTATTGATTAATAGTAAAATACTGTTTTTGATCTAATTCCTGGGTTATTCCATATAAAATTAATGACATAACTACTAGCTCCTCTTAGGCTTCTTTGCCTAATTGATGAGACCCGTAAGGTCGAAAACTTCCACATCCACCCAGAAATATCGTCGTGTTTAGGTGAAACACGAATCCCTTTTTAACTCTTCGAATTCATGACAAAAGCAAAGGATTTTGTGGCGCGGTTCCTTTTTTTTTTAAAAAGGAAAAGTCTGAGAATCAAAAGAACCAAAATATATTCCAAGGTTTCTGACTCACCATTTATATTACTGATAACGATAACTACTATGATATGTGATAGGCCATCACCGGCTTACAAAATACCCTGTAGGTATAAAACAGAATAATTGTGCATTTTGCTAGAAAATAATTACAATAATAAAAACTACTTAATTTAAGTTAATGTGAAACTTTATGATACAGGTTCAAATTTTAATTAAGCATGTACTCTTAAAAAAAATCAATTCCCAATAAGTTCTCAACTTAAGTTAACGTGTCCTCGGTGGTCCATGCAACGTACTCCAAATTGCGACAGGACGTGATCCTAGCAAGTATAACTTTAAACTATAGTATATGAGTATTTCGTTGGGCCAGATAAACCATTAGTATAATTAGAAATGAGACGTGATAACCATTAGGTTGAATATTATTATTCTGTGTTATTAATGCGGTATTAGCAACCCTTACTTAGATAAAATAATAGTTCAGTTAACGTCAAAAGAATACGGCGCACAATTTTCTGGAATACATGTTTCAAAATTAATAAGGTGGAAATTTGCTATTTATATTCGCCACAGGTTCTTGTAGAAATAAACAATATAACCAAATAGGTGCCTGTGAGATCTTTTGCTTCGAATCTTGCAAGATTGCTGAATTTACTCACTCCTGGAAGCATGAGTTGTCATATACGATTTAACCATATAGAAGTCGTGACACCAAGATACGTTATTTAGAACAGAAAAAAGCAGTGTTTTTGAATCCACATTTATATAAATGTTCACAATAAATTTCTTTATTTCTTGAGCCACAATACAAAGCGTTACTGATAGCACATGTCATAATTAGATACGATCGTAAGCCAGGTGTTTAGTCAAACACGCTTACGGGTAACTCACAGATATATCGATTCAGCAAAAATTATTGTAGGGGAGCTGGGGATGCTAAATTTGCAGTTACTAAAGATTCATGGGGATCTGTTGATCGTGAAGATTAAGTCCTACAACGAGCGAAAGTTTATGTAAACTTTGGCGATTTAGTGGGGGGAGAGCGAGTACAAATTTTAAGAAATGTAAAAAAAAACAGTCACATGGAAATACTCGCGCCCGTCAGATATTTATAGCGTATATCTGTATGTCTGTAAAAAGGGGTAAAAAAAAGAAAAAAAAAAGATATTCCCGCATGTCAGGTATTCAGAGGAAATGTTAAGTGGACTCAAAAAAGTGTCCTATTCAAATGACTGATGATATAGACGCGACTAAAAGTCATGACCGGTTTTTGAAAATGTAAAAAAATATATGACCTTAAAATATTCGAACGCGTCAAATTTTTATACAGATGGTTCAACTTGATGTCCTAGTCGTCCTCAATAATAATCTGACAATTATATGGAGGAATATTATATAATATAATTTTTAAATTTTTTGTTTAATTACTGGATGTAATAAAATTAAATTTAAAAAAATAAGTATCTTAATCTCCAAAATAGTTTTAATTTTTTTACAAGTTTCTTCTCCACAAAATTCAGATAATTGTTCTCGGTTTCGAACCCGAGACCTTTGGATATGCACCCGTATCCTTTAGACTCTTAACCACTTACTATAATTAAATTTTAGTCTTTAGATTATGTAAACGTTTCAGGTCTAACATCAGTGCCTCTAGTGAGTGATAAACGTACTTTGTTTATTACGAAAATAAAATGATGTAAACAAAGGATATGTTTTGCTTAAGGTGTATCGTTCTATGAGTCTATATTCGTTAATAGTATGAACATTTAATGGGAGGTTACCTATTTGTGTGGTATTCTTTTTAATTTCTGACGTATATCTAGTCTCCAATTTAATACATCACAAAGAGAGAATTGGAATGTTCATTAGAACGAAAAGCAAATTTTGTGCAGGTATTCTACATTCTTGGATGTTATATTGTTTTTTTCCCTATTTATTATTGATTTTCTACAAAAGAAGAGACTCTTAATATATAAACTGGTCCCTGTTTCTTACACAGCAAACTGAATTGGATGGGCATATCAAAATCGAAGCTGTGTGTTGTGTCGGTCAGTTGGTCGGTGAGGTCGGGTCGGTCGGGTCGAAACAAATGAAATTTGAAGTTATGCTTTTCATTCCCTTGCTCATCTATTTTAATATGTGTAAGTGTGGGCCTCCGTTAAGAAGCTTTCGCTTAAAAAATATTCCAGCCAGCAAAGTTGTTCGCTACGATTATACTTGTTCAAAATGACTACCATACCATATCGATGGAATTATTATCACAGTATTATATTCTAAGTTCAAAAGAGATCCTAAGCAATATGCAGATATTGTTGCTGCAGATATTATTACAAAATACGACTAGAAATTTATTTCAATAGAAAAAAATCACTTAACACCCCACTACAGTAAACTTCCACATCTATTTGGTATTTCAAAACAAGTAAGACCAATTATAGGTTCAATAAATTCAATATTACAAATACATAAAAATTTGACTAAAAATAATTAAAACATATGAAAAGAATAGGTTCCTAAAGTAACTATTTATAAGGCTTTAGAAATCATAAAGAATAAAGTAAACAACAAAACAAAATTAAATATGGACACAACTATGAAATTAGTCGAATTCAGTTTAGAATTGAAGTTAAAACATCTGCAAACACATAAGTATCATACAAAATACAATACAGTATTGATAGACATGAATACTGATTAATCGTGTTGCATACATGTCTATCCCTAATAGTATCTATGAAGTAGAATTTCTGCACAGACACCCAGAAATCCGGGCTGTTTTTCGAAATGGACTTACAACACTTTGTTCTTTATCTACAATTTCAAATGCGTTTCTGTGTCAGGATAAAAAACCGAGCTGAGAAAACCCTAATGAACAAGCAAAATAAATATGTTCTTATTTAGAAGTAAGACAGATTTTATTTATTCGTCATAGACAGCTAATTAACTAATAGTAGCCAAATAAAAACACCTCATATCTGTTTAAACCTTTCTCGGAAAAATAGCCAAATCTGCGAAAATGAAAATTGGAAATTTTTACAGTATATTTGTCAGGTAGAGGTTATAGGTGTTTATCAGTCTGGTTGTTGTGATGCTACTTTCCTAACATTATTTATTTCGCACTAGATAGATATTATTCTGTAGTGTCCACACATTTTAGAATGGTCTTTCGTTAAACTCCAAACTGACTAAATACCTAATGATGACACTATTTGGTATTAAATAATTACTGATGTCCTTATAGTTAAAGACGTGTTGATTGCTGCCATTGCTGACAGTTTTCTCTAGCCGTCTCAAGTACAAATTTTGAAGAAAAAAAAACGCGGAATTATATTGTTAACGATTGAGGGAAATGGCTAAATATGGCGTCAAAAATAGTTTTAATTTTATATTACTAATAATTTTTAACGCATTTTATACGATTATTATAGAAAAAATAAAAAATTATTAAATCTTGTTCTTTTAAATATTTCGCCCAACAGATATAAAAGTTTAAGCTTTTGCAAAACAATCTTTTATTAGTATAGCGTTGTTTGCGTTTAACAATTCACCCAATATCCACCTTTAAATTCCATTGTGTACATCTGTAAAGATGCAGTTGACATTACAAATTCTCAATGGAAATATTAAAGTTCTGTCATAGGTAACAATAACAAGTCTCAGCACTCATAAAAGGATTTAAAGTTTTCTTGAAATAGCTTTCTAACAACCTCGACCAACAGCTATATTCGAATTGATATGTCATACAACAACGAAATCATTTTCAACAGAACGAATGTCTCAATGGGGAACGAAATTACTGTGGCGAAAACCTCTGACGCGTAGAAAATAAATGTTGCAGAAAATGGCAAGTTCAGATTCCTGTGTTGGCTGAAAGCAATCGAAACGCTGCGAAATTGTTGAACGAAGCAGAAAAAGATAAAAATGACTAATGAATTTTCAGGTCGTCAAATTTATACCTAAATTTATGAACTACTCAGATTGGAAATTAATTTAAAATAGAAACATAACTATTCATATGTTTAGTTTTATGGATTTTTTGGGAATAACAACACACATGAGGAAGTGTGTTTATTTCAAATTTTCGAAACGTTTTGAATAGTAATTAAGACAGTCAAAAATAAGAAAAGGAGGTAACTAAGAGTATTTACTGCTACTTATACAGTAAGGTCCTATAGGGTCGGATCAGTTCATTTTCTGTGTAATTATGAATATAAATAAAAAATCCTTAAACAGGTCAATTTTTGTATGTTTTTTATACAACAACTACACTACAACAAAATTATTTACATGCTTCTTCACCATCCTAGGGGTAAAACCATCTGTAACAGAGTTTTAAATGATATTTTCTATTCAGCAATACAGAATTTTTAGTTTTTAGACGTGAATACGAAAAAAGTAATTTTAGTTTATGGAAACAAGTGACCTTCGAGTCAAATTTATGTCATGATTTACTAGTCCATTAATTATCTTTTTTCTAAACAGTAAAATTTAAGAAATTTAAGAAATTTAAAAGTCAATTTATTTTAATTCGCTAGATGTCTTTAATGTACCTCTCTAAGACACAAAGAATGAGATATTGATATTAATTGAAATGGGTGATAAAACAAGAACGCCTCCAGCTGTATGTAGAATATTTGATCAGAAGTATTCTGACAGTCACATTTCCCAGTTTGCGGTGAGTAGAATAGTACAAAAATTCCGTCAATTTGGAACTGTCGAAAATTTTCCCAAACCTTGGAAACCAAGATTGAATGACGAAAAGTAATGGAATATATTGTTAAATGTTGACAAAACCCCACACAAACCTACAAGTCCAGTAGCTGGTGATAAAATAATTAAATTATCTGTATTGAGAATTTTTGAAAAAAGAAAAATATCGTCTATATAAAATTAAACTGATTCAGGAACGAAATGACAAAGATCCTGATGGTAGATTAGAATGTTATGAAGTTTCCTCAAATATTTTTTCAATGTTTTCCCCACATAGAATGGTCAATACGCAAAAGTCACACTCAGTATTCTATTATAGTAAACGTCTGGGCTGGCATAATAGATAGCAAAATAATTAGACCACAATTGTTTGAGGGGGCATTAACTGGGGCGAGTTACTTGGATTTTTTTCAAAAGTTTTTTCTGAAACTGTTGATCCTGCAGACATTTATAGAATCATATGGTTGCAACAAGATGGAGGTACACCACATTATGCGGTAGGGTATGAGCTTAACTTAATTAAGTTGATCAGCATCGATGGATCGGTAAGCAAACATGGCAAAATTAAATGGTTTTTGCCATCTGACTCCACTGGTTTAATTTTTTGTACTATTATTTAAAATAAAAAACCGTCAAGAATAAATCAACTAATTTTGATGAGCAAGGCAAGAAATTTATTATATAAGCGCAGAGATATTGTAAAATGTTTCTGAAGAATTACAACATTTATTTTTATTAAGAATTGAACGGTGCCAAGGCTGAGCATATGACTTGTAATTATTGTAAATATGAATAGTTTCAATGGCATCATAAATTATTTTACAAACTAAACAATTGAAATTTGATTTTTCTTATTATCAACGTCCAAAAATAAAAGAGTCCTATATTGCTCAATAGGAAATTGAAAACCATTTTAAACGAGGTATCACACATTACCCCTTATAATTAAAATTTTTTAAGGGTAGTTAGTAAGTTTCCTTGGGGGTTGAACGGTCAGACGAATAATTTCATTCAAGACGTAAGTAAGTGTAGGACAACAAAATTCTATGGATCATATAAAAATAAAAAGGCTGCTATTGAGTTGGAAGAATCTCAAAGAAGTTATTTTTAGCATTTTATGTGGCGCTCTTAGAGCCATTTTCTTAAAATGCTATCAAATACTTAGATTACATTAAAATCATATGGGATAACTTAGGAAATATCTTATGAACTTTCTCTTTATAGGATTATTCAAAAGAACCCTTGCTAATTTTATCGTTAATTCGGCAACCAGTAGCGAGTGATTTCTATGGCAGTAGTAGTGAAGAAACAGTTTTCATTTAATATATGTAAGCGAAGAGCAGACTCTTTTAACTTCGGTTTTGTGTTGTGTTCGTCTTTGTGTAAAATAGTCGAATTACGCAAATCTATCATATGACCAAGACCTCAGGATTTTCGTAGTTTCTTGATGCAATTTTTGATTTTCGTTATTTGCATATTTAGACGTCTGCTAGCTGTTTATATAAATTCTCTATAAGTCAGTTCATATTGTCAAACATTTTATTTTGAATTTTTTAAATTTACTTATAATTGTCATTGCGATCATTTTAGTTTTTCATGTTCTTATAATTACAAAGCAATTTCCTCAAATCTGTGTTATGCTCAACAAGTCCATAAATATAAAGTAAAGATCCCAGAATTATCCTTCAAATAAGTTATATTTGATATGTTTGGAACGCAATTTTTAGATAGTAATAAAAAGGTTAATGTTTTTAAAATTTTTCAATTTCAGAAAAGTATTTTGTCTATTCATGGGTTTTCTCTCCTCCAAATTTTTTTCCTGTAACAGATAAGTATTTAAAAAATTGTATATGTATATAAGTAATGTATTGTATATTGTGTAATACTTATCTGTGTATGGAGACGTTTCAACTCCGAGTCTGGAGTCGTTGTCAATCAGAAAAACTGTGAGGAAGAATCTCTGTACAGACAACCAGTAATCCGGGCAATTTTACGAAATTGCCTTACTACACTTTGTTCTACATATACAATTTTTTAAATACTTATCTGTTACAGGAAAAAAATTTGGAGGAGAGAAAACCCATGAATAGACAAAATAATTCAAGACCTCCTCAACAATCTTTTCGAAATTATTCAGAAAAGTAATTTTTATATTACTGATGACTGAATAACAGATACAATTGACTCAACACTCGACAGAAATTCTTTCTGCTTTCATATTTATGTTGAATATTAATCACCAGAATATGTTCCGAAAAAAAGTAGAAATTAAATTTGCTTGGCGTAAATATGTTTGTTTCCGTGTGAAAAATTTATCTGCCTTTCGGGATAGTATATTATCATATAAAGAGAGATAAAGAGAAAAAAGAAATGGCAAATTATTTGCAATAGTCAAAATGTGAAAACAAAAAGGTGAATTTTCAGAAAATATAAATAATTTCTTAATTTTTACATTCATGTCCCTTGTAAACGTAGATACTGTTGAATTCCGAAGTGTCTGTAAAAAATACATTCTCAGCTCCAGTTTTCTGAAGAATAATATGAACATATATTTATAGTTTCTCCTACAGCTAGAGAGAGTTATGAGTTAACCATTAATTTTGTTACAGACTATTCGTAACAGACCCGTCGTGTTATTTATTAGTAGGCAAAAACAGAAAACGAAATATTTAATCTTTTTTGCCAGTTTTAATTACAAACACTTTAATTTTTCATATATATTTTCCAGGTGACTGCAGAGTTAGAGCCAAACATATATTTGGGAACACTAACATACTTGTCTTAGTTATTAAAAAATGTTTTCAAATCCGATGTCGACTCACTGTTTACAAGAAACGAGACGCACCACTGCATATAGACTGCGTTCTTTATGATGTGGCTTGGCACCACAAGTAGAATATACAATTCTCTGGATGATAGACCAGATTCATTTAATGAATCTAAGCTCATAATTACGTGGATTACAACGTTCGTTGTAAATATACATTGCAAAACAGGCTAAGGCAATTGTCAATAAAGCATGGACACGATATAGAGCAAACAAATGCAGCGTTAAAACATTGACTAAGGGCAAAAATCGATAAAAACTCAGTAAAGGTAAAAGACAGAATCAGCGTTTGCTAGGTAAACCTAAAGAATAGTATCAGAGAAACAACAATGGAAGCGCTTGGCCTCAGCTAGCAACAGCTACATACCGAACACAAAATTATCGTAAATGTGAACTGGCAATTTTTTCCAAAAAAAATTAAGTGAGTAAAAAATATATTTTATTGTATATTATTAACGTAAAATTCTTTTTTAATCGGAATAAGGTATCAATTTTTGCCAAAGTTGAGACTCCAAAAACTTCAATGTTTGACAGTAATAAATTATTTTCTTTTTCTTTATTTTTATCATTACGGCTACAGTAAAAGAATAACCACTTTAACTAATATTTTTAAATTAACATAGTGTTAAAGTTTTTAATTCGTACGCTAGCAAAAAGAATCCTTCTCTAAATAATGATTTACAATAAAAACTACATCTCCGGCATAAAGAATTTCTGACAAAAAACATATTTCTCACACACAATTGACAATGGAAAAAGTGCCAGGCCCTTTCAAGTAAGAAACAATATCGGGTTTAAATAAATGAATCATTAAATTTATATAGAAACTTACCAGCAAATGATGTACATAAGAATTTGTTACCTGAAATAGAAAAAAATAAGATACATTTATTTATAGGAAATATACTTATTTTCTGATAACGTTTCCAATAATACACAATCTAATTTGAGCAATACGAAGAGTTTTCTTATATTTTTTATAATTCTGAAGGCAATATTTTAAAAATTAGTTTTAGGAATTAGAAAATTTCTTGTTTAAATTTTCATTTTTATTAATAACTTTCATAGAATTCTAATATTTAAAAACACATGCCTTTTATTGAACGGACAATATAGATGCAGATTTGAAAAAATAGTATAAGAGGATATTACTTATTTCTCTGGCAATAGCAGTAATTTTACTGAACAGACAAAACAACAACTTGTAAAACAAGTTCAAGAAATAGGTTATGGGAAATAAATTAAATCAAAGGCATAACGAGAGCTTTATAATTTCACAGTATTTATTGTAATTAAACGGTATTACCAAACCAGTGGAAGGGATACAATCTCTCATCAAATGTTAGACAAGAACTTACTTTTTAATACCAAACATTCACCCATCTGGAAAGCAATTCATTAATTTTCCAGTTTTTCTGCCGGCAGAGGAAAATAAGTTGATTAATGTTCACGAAGCTTCCATAAAGTTCTTGAAATAAAAGGCCAGTAACCGCCGATAGTCTTCTCAATAAAAATGTGCGCTCTCTAAAGAATTTAATGGATTACCTCCGGAAAACTGTTGAGTTTGCATAATCTAGAGCTGCGAAAAATTTACAGGAATTATGACGATGAGTTGCGAGTTACTACCCAAATTTTTATAGGTGTCCCCAAAAAAATCCATCAAATATTGTTTCTTAAAGTAATAGCATCCTGTAAAAAGTAAAAAAAAAACTGCGGCATTTTTTAATTAATAATTAACGCAAAGGATGGATAAATTCGGAAACTCGTTAATTGTTTCGAGTTTTAATTAAGACATTTTCCATACACTTATTTATTATACTGAATATTGAATTGCAATCAATAACGGGCAAAGTGCGTTTTAGCAGGTTTCTCCAATTAAAGTAATATTTAGTTAATATTCTACAAAATTACAGAAAAATTAGCAGAAACAAATATTTATTACATGCATTTGTTATTCGGATTAAGCTTTCCTAAAGCTGTACGCGCTGACAAATGGCTACAATTTAAAGTACTTTACAGCGAAGTGATACAAATTCACAGATGCTCCGTCACGCACACACCCGCAAAGAAAATAAGTTTTGTTGCAACTTTCGTAACTAGATAAAATGT
Organism: Octodonta nipae; assembly: GCA_034190945.1. Taxonomy (NCBI): domain Eukaryota; kingdom Metazoa; phylum Arthropoda; class Insecta; order Coleoptera; family Chrysomelidae; genus Octodonta; species Octodonta nipae. The sequence goes on along the minus strand of CM067221.1, from coordinate 36,194,188 downwards.
GAAAAAATTGCCTTTAGGCTAGCACCCAGCGTTAAAACTGTTTTAAACTGGTGTGGTATTACTAAGATGGTACCCCATTATTTTAATTTACTAATTTGCTATTTTTTTGAAATATTTGTTTAAGTAGAAATGATAAACATAAGCCCATAATTACCTTAAAAGTGTAAGGTTCCAAAATTGCATAAAAAAGAAAATTTATTGCTTTATTCAACATTATACAGTAGATCTAGTATTTTATGTATGATAAGGAGTAAAACTTGATATACATGACAAATGTCAGTTAGTTTGGAAACTTTATCATATACATTATACATATATTCAGATTATGAGTTGAAACGTTTGGAGCCTTTTTCTCTCAAATAATTCGATTCAAAGTTAAAAACGTGGGGTGCTTGGAATATTTAATTCTATAGTTATTGTATTGGCAAAAATTTATAAGAGGAGAGCAAATATAGTGAAATGCTCCCCACGCTTTTTACTTTGAATCGAATTATTTTGTTAATAACTAAATTTTATTATACTTTTATTTTGGGGTAATTAATCATGATTGATTGTTCGACTTTATACTGCTGTAATATAAACTGTTAATAATTAAAAATTATTTTCTGTTTGCTATTAAAGCGTTTAAAGCGTATCTTTTTAGTTTTTTTAAACTATAGCTATTATTATTTAAATCGTTTACTTCTACGAGTTTACTGTTAAGATCTTAGCCATAAGTATCTATAAACTGTTACTGACGTGATGGTATAAGCGTATCGCTGTTGAATTTTATGTTATGAATGAGTTAAATTTTGCTCTATAGACTGGTGTATTTGACTTCCAAGGACAGATCGACCAGTGATGTGTATTGTATAATCTAGTTTTTGGAAGTGTATGCTCCATGCTTGAAGAATCTTTTTCTTTGTAATAAATTAAAATATTAGCAGGATTTTCCAAAGAATAAGATCTGCAATCAGTTGGTTTTGGACTGATTTGTAGCACGACCAATAGAAATAAAACGACGTATATTTCAGGAATACCAAACGTTTCAAAGTCTATTCTGACTTCGTTGTCAATGGCTTTATATTTATTGATGTAGATTGCAAAATGAAAATTTGATTTTTGACATTTAAAATTGACATTAGAAAATTCGTTGTTTTTAGATATACAGGTAGCACAAAAAATTCTAAAAATCATGAATTATAGTTGACCAGCTTTCAAATTAGAAGAATTTGAAAGAGTTCTCTTTAGAATTTATAAGTGGCGTTCCTAGGTACGACTTTGTTATAAGATAGCACATTCGCCAAAAATGCGATCAAAGAATTCTATTGTTTCAGTGTCATAAGGGAAAACCTAGGAAAAACCTTTTGAACTATCCCGATATTGGGTTGTTCAAAAGGAGGTTACCATTAATAATTTCTTCCTTAATTGTCGGTAACCAGATACGATTAAATTCTACAGAAGTAGAAACGATACAATCGTCTTCATTCAAAAGAATTAAGGCAGACTCTTTTATTTTTTGTTTTGTGTTATGTTGTTCTTTGTGAAGTATAATTGAATTGTCAAATTGTATTTTATGGCCTAGGTCCAAGCATGTTCACGAATTTTTGATTTTTCAAATTGTCGTTTTTTTTATGTAATTCTTGTGTTCATTTATGCGTACGTTTAATGGTCTCGATGTTTCTCCAATAAAAAAATTATTGCATTCGTAAGGAATCTTATATATGCAGTTTTTTGAGTTCTGGGTTTTGTTTGTTGGTTTTGTTTTCGATATTAAAGATTTCAGTGGATTTCTTGTTTGGATGTTGTTTTAACATTAAATCTGTTGCCCACTCTTTTCAATCTTTCTGACAGACCCTGTATATATGGTATAGTTGTAACTGTAATGTTGTTGTCTTGATTAGTAGTAGTGTTAAGAAAAGTTCTGGGTTGATTCGGAAGGTTTGTTTTCTGTTCAAGTCTGTTTAACTCTTTGTTGATAAATTTTGTGGTGTAATTGTTTCCAGTGAGAACATTCTTTATAATTATTTTTTCTTTGTTGAATTTATTATCATCAGAACAGTTGGTCTTTGCTCTATCATATAATGACTTAATGACACCTTTCTTTACTGTATTCGGAATACATTAAAAACAAGAAATACACTGAAATCTTTAATATCGAAAACAAAACCAACAAACAAAACCCAGAACTCAAAAAACTGCATATATAAGATTCCTTGCGAATGCAATAAATTTTATATCGGAGAAACATAGAGACCATTAAACGTACGAATAAATGAACACAAGAATTACATAAAGAAACGACAATTTGAAAAATAAAAAAAATGTAAACATGCTTGGGACCTAGGCCATAAAATACAATTTGACAATTCAACTATATTTCACAAAGAACAACATAACACAAAACGAAAAATAAAAGAGTATACCTTAATTCTTTTGAATGAAGACGATTGTATCGCTTCTACTTCTGTAGAATTTAATCGTATCTGGTTACCGACAATTAAGGAAGAAATTATTAATGGTAACCTCCTTTTGAACAACCCAATATCGGGATAGTTCATAAGGTTTTTCCTAGGTTTTCCCTTATGACGTTAATGGGATCACTGAAATAATAGAATTCTTTGATCGCATTTTTGGCGAATGCGCTATCTTATAACAAAGTCGTACCTAGGAACGCCACTTATAAATTCTAAAGACAACTCTTTCAAATTCTTCTAATTTGAAAGCTGGTTAACTATAATTCATGATCTTTAGAATTTTTTGTGCTACCTGTATATCTAAAAACAATAAATTTTCTAATGTCAATTTTAAATGTCATAAATCAAATTTTCATCTTGCAATCTACATCAATAAATATAAAGCCATTGACAACGAAGTCAGAATATACTTTGAAACGTTTCGTATTCCTGAAATATACGTCGTTTTATTTCTATTGTGGTGTTATTGCCCAAAAAAACATAAAAGTAATCAAGAATATGCCACAAACAACGTTTAGAAGACAAATTCATTGATGTTACATAATTATACAGGGTACTCCATCTCAAACGAGCCATCTTGGTTATTTTTAAAACTATTGGAAAAAGAAAAAAACTGGTCGATTTTGTTTCGAGTAGGAAATTTTTTGAGGTGAATTAGCGCTTGCGCGTATTCAACATAAACAGGCCAATTGAATGACCTTGAGATTTGAGAAAATAGGTGTTGTCGTATATCATTTGAAAGCCTTTTTTACTGTCTATACCGTCGTAATAATTTTTTTTATTGCAATTCGTGTACATGTAATAATAAAAGAGTATTTAAAAAAAAACAAATTTAGATTACAATAAAATGCCTCTAAAGCAAATGTTCAAAGTGTCTTCTAATGACTTCCATAAAATAGTACAACCTTGACTGAAAGCCGTCTCTGACATGATTCAGTATAGTCGCTGTTATCTGACGACACTCCGCTAGAATTCGTTGATGTAATTCGTCCAAATTCTCAGGCAGTCATAAAAAATTTGGATTTAACATGTTCCCACAAAAAAATCCAAGGGGTTCAGATCTGGTGATCGGGCAGGCCATTCTATAGGACCTCTTCTTCCAATCCAGCGACCAGGGTATTCCAACGAGATATTGACAAAAATTTAATTTTCCAATATATTGTGATAAATTTAGATTACCAGGGGTAAACAGGGGTCCAATCAGATGATTTCCTTAAATCCCTGCCCAAACGTTTAGTTTTACCGGATGTTGACTTTGAGCTTCTGGAAATAAATGTGGATTTGTATCGCTCCAAAATCTACAGTTATGTCGGTTAACCTCCCAAAGAAGTAAAATAGGGCACTCATCCGAGAAGCAAACATTGTATTTCGGGTTTTCGATCATACGTTGAGTCATAATTTCGCAAAACACTTGTCTTAGATCCCAGTAATCCTCACTCAATTCATGAAGTAATTTAATTTTGCACGGATGGAATTTGTACTAATGAAAATTCTAAAAACGTTAATTTTGCTAATACCGGAAGCTGCAGACATTTGCTGGACAGACTGCGTGTTTGGTATAAGTTGGACATGGCCTAATGTAGCCACAGTTACCCCTTCATCATTTAAAATTCCAATGTGACATCTTTTTTTATTCATTACTGAGCCCGTCTCAACAAATTTTAAAATCACCTCCAATACGTATTTATGACCAACGTTACGTTCGGGACGGTTTTGGTTAAAAATCCTTGCAGCAGATCGAGCACAATTTTGATTTTGGTAATAAAGACTTACCAGCTCAACAAGTTCTTGCAATGTGTATATCATAATTATCTTTTCAACAAATCAGTAAAGTAAAAACTTGACAGATGACAAATGTACAATGCTTCAAATGATCGAATAAAGGTCAGAACAGATAAACCAACTTGATGTAAATATCAGTAAAAAATAATGTAAAATAAATGAATGTTTACATTTAATGTTTCTCTTGTATTGTGTGTAATTACAGGGTGCGGAAGTGAAACAGCATGGCTTAAGAATGTAACGAAACAAAAATCGCGGTTTTTTATTTTTGCAATAGTTTTGATAATAACCAAGATATTCAAGGTGGCTCGTTTGAGATGGAATACATGTATATTCTCAGCACGCAAATCAATATAGTTTTAATTTATCCTGTTTAAATATTATTTTTCAAGATTTTCTAAGTAATTATAGACTCAAATTTGTACAATGTATAACTTGCATTATAAGGCAATTTGTAAATTCTTTCAGGAAACAATAGAGAATGGATGAACCTTTGTTGAAATCACCATGTATTTCTGGCGTCCTCTGTCTGATTTTCTGTTCTGGTAAAATATTTCTTCCCCAAATATACCTGACGCGTGATGTTGATTCTAACGAATTGCCTTCAATAGTTAGATACAATTTTATTTATTTTATTTTCCAGAAGAATGTAGTCCTTAGCATTTAAGAGCTCCCCTATTGTTCTTGGATGATGAGTACCGCTACATTTTGTAGGTGACATTCCAATTTATCTCTATGAAACTTAAGTGTTCATTCTATTGGACGTGGAATCCGGATGGATGACCATTTCTTTCACCGGATATAATGCCTGTGGACTTCTGTGACAAATGAGGAACTTTGTAATAAAACGCCTATTCTAACCAGAAGACCAGAATTAATTCAACGAATACACCACGGATTTTGTTATGTTTGTAACCTAGTGGGAATCCTTACGTTTGTAGACAACGTGCACACAATAAAGTTTGATCGTTAAAATTTATAAATTTTATTGTTTGTTAGAAGTTTTAAAAAGTACCTTTTATCAGAATGCGCTTCATAATGTATACAAATTTTTAACATTCTGTATCCCCGAGACTACGTTTATAGGAACTTGTATTCTTTTGTAAATCGATGTAATCAGGAACATAAATAATTAAAAACTGCGTTTTCTACTGCACTACTACTTTCTATACGTGTCAAAATTGAGTTCGCTAATTTGCTATATATCCCAAAGTAGAATATTCGCCAATAGTTCAACATGCATTGAGCAACCGTCCAGGCTGGTACTTTAATAACGAATTTATCTCATACTGCAAACTTCATTATTGGCGAGTCCTTTTGAAAGAGTTTCACTGAGAACCTCACCCAATTTATCTCCGTAGAGATGCGAGAACTCAATGATTTTATGGTATAAAGGGTCAAAGCAAAATTTAAAATTGGTTGACCGGACGACTGGAATGCACTTACATGAGTATAGAGACATGAAGAGCGCATTTCACAACACTCCTGAGATATATTGAAATAAACGGGATAAAAATTGATGGAAGCACTTTATGGATCGCCGTATCCGTAATTGATGGAAGAAATTCGCGTCGATGTGAAACTGATAGGATAATGGTAATGCTTCCTAGACAGGATATTAGTCTATTGTTTCACAGTAAAATCTCTGATTTTTCTTGGACGAGGAATGGCCATTAGATTGAAATTTATAAAACAAGGAGCTTTTAAGCGGGACCTCCTCTGCCACAATATTTTTCGTATAATGTTATAAAAGATAGAAAAATATCTAATATTATGATTTGGGTTGTTTTAGCTGCCTGAATTTCCAATATACTGGGTTATTACAAATGATGGACCCGTTTTTAAAGATGAGTATTTATTAAACTACAAATTAAAAAAAGAACAATCTTTATACCAGTGGAAACTGGAAGTTTCAAATTTTTTTGCAATACATTATAAATTTTCACTGTGTCCATCGTCTTCTGCACACACCTATGCGGTAGCTGAACTAGTCCGACACACGAGCAAGTGCATCTACTGTTGCTGAGTGCACGTCAGCTGTGGTACGGTTCCGCAGATCGTCCAGTATTATTGGTAGAAATGATATGTATACAGCTTCGTTAACATAACCACATAAGAAGTAGGCCCATGGGGTAAAATTAGGAGATCTTGGTGGTCAGAAGTGTAGAGTCAGGTCTTCATTTCCACTGCGACCTATCCAGCGCTGGGGAAGGAATGCACTCAAAAGGCTTCGTACATGAAGCTGACAATGAGGCGGAGCTCCGTCCTGTTGAAAAAATAAGTCCTGCGAATCTTCCATAACTTGAGAGAACAGCCTTTGTTCCAACATGTCGAAGTACGGTGTTCCATTAACAGCCATTTCCGCAATGAAATATTGACCATAAATACTTGTAAATTTTATGTCCGTTGTCTTTTCCACTAAGGTAGAAAGTAACTTCATTCCTAAGACATACAACCACAAAATTCGAGAAGCATCTCTTTGTCATTGGGGTTGAGATCCTGCACAAGTTCGGTAGGGCTTGTACAGCAAACGGCGTCTCAGATCTTTCCAGACAGTTGAGTGGGGTATTCCAAGTCCTTTACTAGCTCTATTGGAAGACTTACTTGGACTGCCAACAAAACCAACAATACGTCTGACATCATTCTCTGATATACACGGCCGGCCTGTGCTTTTCCCTTTCGCACACTTCCAGTCTGTTCAAATTGCGTAAACCAGCGCTCAATGATTTTTCTAGTTGGCGGTTCAATACCAAATTTTGTAGGAAATGAGCGCTACACTAGAATTTGTGGCTCGCTTATTACGAACTCAAGAGCGTATAATACCTGGTGCTCTACGATAGCCATCTCACTACTGAGAGGAAAAAGAATGGCGGTGTTCTATCAAGCGAACTTTACCTGCTGCGCTACAAATTTTTAGTAATGGCTTTATTATTTATAATAACGCTGTATATGTATGTATCGTAGACAGATCCTGAAATTAGATATTTCGTGAACTGTCTAGACATTTCATGATCAGATACACGAAATGGCTAAAAATTTTAGACAGCTCATGAAATGCAATTGGACCTCAGACAGATCGTGTAAAGTTCCAGCATTACATGAGATGCCTAATTTTTTTAGCCTCAGTGATCCCCAGAACATTGTTTGTGTCATCACAGACCAAAAAGAAGAAGTAAATCAGTTGGAGGTCCGAAATGGGATCATAAAAAGGTGGTTCCGGCCCGAAAATCTTGTTCCAGCTTGCTATCAGTTTTTTACACGTGATGAAATAAAGTTAAACAAACTTCATTTTCTGAGAAAAGCTGGTAAAAATTGCTGTGAAAGGCAAGGCTTTTTTCAATGCTCATGCAGAGCTTCTGATGTGTAATGCACTTATACAAGATGTGCGTACAAAGAAGCTAACGTTTTGTGTAATAGCCGATGTCACTCAAGTTTACTATGTGTTACTAATAAAATAAAATTTAATCTATAAATAAATAAAAATTGCTGCCTCGACTAATATTTTATGTTTTTTCAGTTGTCTCTTTTTCAGTGATTGAATGTTCCTTGATATTGCACGATCGATAAAAGAGCTGTTAGACAGTTCATGAACTGTCTAAAAAATTTAGACATTTTATGTAATTCTGGAACATTACACGATCTGTCTATGGCCCAATAGCATTTCATGAACTGTCTAAAAATTGTAGACACTTCGTGTAACTGATCAACCATTACACGATCTGGCTACAGCTCATTAAATGTCAAGACAGTTCACGAAATGTTTAATTTCACGGTCTGTCTATATATGTACAGGGTGTTATCTCGGCCGCTGTTATAACTTCTCGTGACAATATGCTATATATAAATTGTATTGCGAACAGAAGAATAACACCTCGAAGACAGGTCTCTCACTTTGTGTGACAGGTGAAGTTAACCTGATAATTGTAACGTAATAATCTAATTGCGGAAAAGAAATTGAAGAAAAGAAGTGACATGGTACGGCTCCAGATTTGGATCCCACATGTGCTAGCTTTACTGAAAATCCTAGATGTCGAACATTACATCTCGTGTCAACATATCCAATATATCAAATACATAAAGAATTGTTTTCGCGAGAAGTTTCTCTTGTGGAAAGCGCAACTGATGGAAATTTCCGACCAGAAACATTATGTACAATATATGTTGTCTTGCGTACAAAACAGTGACACCTCGAAGAAATTATATACGTACCTATAGTTCCAAAAATTCGGTACATTTCAAAGGGTTAGTTAAGTAAAGTATACGACATATACAAACTAGATGTTACTGCCAGTAAATGGCAATTGTTGCCGTTCGGGAAAGATGTACAGTTTTCTATAGTGCCATAGAGCAATCTTGAAAACACGTGAATGTCAAATACTACATAAAACATGAATACGTTTAGTGGAGTAGCGCCATTAGTTCAGTATGATAGTTGACAGCAAAAAGCAGAGACGACATTGTGTTGTATTTTGATATTTGATGTCATTGTAAAAAATGTTGTATTATTAATTGGACGACGAGTGTCTAATTGAAACCGACGGTAATCCGTAACAATATTTTGTTTGTGGTTGGGAGTCTTCATCAGTTGCGCTTCTCACAAGAAAATGTCCTTTAAACAATTCTTTCAGTATTTGATACATGTTGAATATGTAATATTCGACATCTAAGATTTTCGTTTACTAGTTTTCACCAAAACATGTCACTATTGTATATGTTGATTTGTGTCTCTTGTTCCGCGCCTGCTGGTTTTGACTTTAGAGTTAGTTCTTTGTATATTTTGGTCTGTAAATAAGGTTTTGTGTTATGGCAGTTTTAATCTGTTCACTGACTGTTCATGTAATCCTGGTCAGTTACTTGTGATGTAATTAACAAAATCTTGTCGACGGCTTGTACTTGGGATAGGTGAAGATGAGCAAAAATACAATGGGGAAAGACCTGATGATTTTTATTTAGCTACCGATGAAAAACAAATATATATATATATATATATATATATATATATATATATATATATATATGAACTAGGCAAAGTTCCGGGTGAGAATCGCGTCTGAATTTATAAAATTCATGACGTTTCGACTCTTGCTTTGGAGCCATTACTAAGAGACAAAAGTGAAAAAGGGTTTCAGAGTCTATATCGCACTCGGGGCCTCAATCTGCCTACTCCCCAAGAGTCACTATATATATATATATATATATATATATATATATATATATTTGTTTTTAAGTTTTCGCGGGCACTAAATGTTTTAGGTAGTTTCCGGGAATTCATCCGCGTAGTTGATAACTGACCCCTGCCGGGATCGATGGTAAAATGACGACGTTTCGTCAGATTCACATCTGCCCTCTTCAGGTCGGTTCGCATAATTCTCGTAGCCTTCGGCTTTCGCTTCTAGTAGTTCTAGTATTCGAGTAACTAGAAGCGAAAGCAGAAGGCTACGAGAATTATGCGAACCGACCTGAAGAGGGCAGATGTGACTCTGCCGAAACGTCGTCATTTTACCATCGATCCCGGCAGGGGTCAGTTATCAACTACGTGGATGAATTCCCGGAAACCACTTTAAACATATATATATATATATATATATATATATATATATATATATATATATGTTGTACATTCATAAAGAATGTATTGTTTTTTCGAAAATATGGGTTAGCTTTTGTAGATTGTTTTTAGACTCGTCTTAATCGGTTTCAACTCCAAAAGTAGCAGCACAGTTTCTGACGCAAGTCACCCGTATGACATTTTATTTTTGGTGAAATGAAATAGATGTTATAAACGAACAATAAACAAAAATAGTTCACTTTTTTATTATAATTTGCTGAGATGTAAAATTGCATTGTATGCTGTTATGGAAATCAAAGCTGAATGCTCAGTAGGGTTTAGAACCATTGAAATACAAATAATGTTTGAAACATATGTGCGGCAATTATCTAGTCTGTCATTTTAGTAAATCAACTCTGTCAGGATTACATTTCCAAAAAATCCCTTTTAAATATCACGTTTCCAGCTCTAGCTAAAATGAGAGGCTTACTCAGTTTGTTTGATCCGGACCTTTCATTTGTATGTATCAACACGTTTTCATAATTTAAATGTGACGTACAGCAAACTATTTTTATTTGTTCTCAAATAATCCTGTTGTGTATAGAGTTTCCGTGATTGTATATTGTTTATGAAAGCATTCGATTAAATGCAATTTATATCAAAGTACTTTGATAAGTATATTAATATTAACGGGAATATAATGAAAAGAAAACTGAGGGTTCATCAATAAGGAAATGTAGATTTTATAATTGAACTATGTTGTCAGTAACATACTGTTTAATGTGTCTTCTCCGAAATATAGGTAGTCCTATAATATTTTGCACCTTAAAAACAACCTGTTTATAATATGTCCTTTTAAATATAGGAGTAAAAGTCTCACGACCGTAGATTTTCTGCCGTAATAGAAACCAAACCCAAAATTCAGTAAAACACTTGAGGAATATTTTTCTATATATTTTCTGCAATTACTGCAGTATGAGATAATTTCCATAAATTCTTTACGGTGGTTCCGATATTTTCAGGTCAGATCAACATCAAAAGATGCTTTAATGTAGTAAAATATTATGAATGACCTTTAGTTCTGGTGGGATTAGTGTAGGTAAGTTCAAACAGAAATCAACTGTGTTGACTCACTTGTGCATGAAGGTTATATTATAGAAGAGAATGACATAGAAAAAGATTAAATTAAGTCAAGGAACAATACTTATGTTAAAAGAATTAATTGATCATTATATCTACAAACAGTAATTATTAATTGATACGGTTATGAGAGACAAAATGATTTGTTTGAGAAAGTGTTTAGTTATATAGTTGACTATTCAGAAAAAACTTACTTAGCAAAATGGTATGCAGCAAAAAATATAAATTCAGTTTTTGATGGCCAATGTTATTGAAAGATCAAGAACACTCAGTCAAGACAACTTGGAAGAAGAAGTTTCGTGTTGAATTAAGATATTCATTCAAACATTATACAAGTACAGGGTTAGAGTCCTGAAGTTGTGATAAAAATAATTCAGCATCATCTACATAGTATTGTTGGTTCAGTTTTTATTTACTACGTAGCAGATTTATAGTGTAAGCATAAGTTACAATTTCATCTACATAAGGAAAAATATTTTTTAGAATAGATTGGTCATTACATTAGAAGAGACACATAGTAAATATTCTTTATATTTAAGGATATAAAATGTTTACCTTTTGACTTCATCTATTGACTTTATAACACAGTTAGTTTTAGGAACACTGAAAGGACTCTAACTTTATTGCATAACATTCAGACATAAAATTCTAGTTGCTAACGGTTATATTGCAGAATTCTAAATACCGGAGAGACATCACATAATAAAGACCGAAGTTCTGTGGAGGATTGGAAAAGAAAATGTTCTATAGGGAAAAATAAAGGGATAGGATTATTGGTAGAAAATGTAGTATTTGGTTCAAAATATCAGAACTTGGCTTGGTATGAATACGACTGAATTAATCCGAAGAGCAGCTAACAAAGTTAAAATAGCGTACATGATGGCAAATATCCTATACAGGGTGGGAACATAAAAATGCTCTCAATCTCAGGAATGACATGTAGTACAGCTCCGGGAAAAAATATACTAGTGGCAACGAGAAAAACCTGGAAATCATTTAGTGTTGTACGACGACAGCTAGAGGGCCTAACTGAACATCAAAAGTGAAAATCACTAATTCTTTAGAGAATTTACCTAATTAAAGTATTCTAAAAACAAGAAAAGCGTAATTTCAGAGACATTCCACGTACTTTTTTATTACAATTGTTTGGTTCTATCTTGTGAAGTATCCGGTAGGTGGGAGTGGAAATCTTGTCATTCTGGTTTAGCTTAACCGATTTTTACAAACTTGGGCATTTTGTAACTGGCTTTTCTCCACTATCAGCGATATAATACAACAATTCCAAAAATGAACCAAAACGCTAGAGGTGCTAATCAATTTTTTTGAGAAAACATGTTTTTCTCGAAAATATTAAATACAAACATATAGTTTGAGCAACGGAATAAGAAAGAAGAATAAATTGTCTACAATACAGTGAAATCCGGGTATCCATATAGTGGTTCAATTGCGAGATATATTTAAAAATGTTTCTATGGTGGGTATTTTCATTTATATTTCGGCTGCTCCGGATTCCCCCAATATAATTGAATGAGGTTGGTTGCGTTAGGAATTATTTTTATAGCCCCTGGATAGTAAGTTAAATATTTCCAGTATTACTTATGCTGTCACTGCTAAGTGCCGATAATAAAATTTAAGTAATAAATTTCATATTAAAATAATTTGGTCAAGTGCGAGTTGGACTAGCATACTTAGGATTCTGTACCACCTTCAAGATTCTAATATTCCATTTTCAGATAAGCAGGGAATGAGTGCACTTTCTGATATTTACCCTTATTTCTTTTAAAGGAAGCGTTTTAAATTTATAAAAAATATACACTTTGATTTTCCATACACAGACTTTTTATTTGGTCTGCTTTAGGATTCGCTTGATTTTTATCAGAATACATATTAATTTAATTTTCTAATTTGGCCCCTAAAAAGTAACATTAGAGTTTTATTTTACTAATAAACTTTCAGGGATGCCTTTTATAATCTACTATCTGAATTTTGAGGCTCTGTAGATTGGAAGATAAAGGGCAAAATAGGTCAAAGTTTAAATTATAAATTATTAAATCTGTTATTCAAATTATTTAAAAATATAAATAAAATATATTTTTCAAAATTTAAATAGTGTAGTTTCTAAAGTGGGAATTAAGTCGATTTTTAATATTTTTCATAATATCTTTTAAACAAATGATTTAAAAATATGATATATTTATAATTCCCATAATAAGCCTATTATCTGCTATATTACATGATGCGTTTGATTGTTGAATCTTTATTTTCTATTTAATTGTATAATTTGTCCCTAAAATTACTATGGGGGTTTTCTAATAATTTATTTTTCGTTTCTATTCTATTATTTGGCCCCCAAATAATAGAATTAGGGATTTTTTTCATATTTTTCCTATAAACAAAAAAATTGAGGTCTTATAGTTAGGGGAATATCGGGATGAATGGGTAATTTTTTTAAAATATTTTTTTAATATATTTTAAAATATTAATCTAAAAAAAAATAAAAAAATATGTTTCTATTCGTCATAATGAGCCTTGTGATTTGAAATATTACGTTAGAAACAATTATATATTTTTATTTTCCATTTAATTCTATAATTTGCCCCCCAAAATGAATATTAGGGGTTTCTCCTTATTTTTCCAGTAAAGTTCAAGTGAGGGGCTATACTTCCATTTTTTTCAAAATTTTTCAGTTTATGGTTTCGGAGATAAGGGGGAATGGGTATTTTTTTTATATTTGTGTTAATATCTTTTAATTAATTTATTTTATAAATGTGAAAAAAATATATTTGTTTTCTTCATCATGAGCCCTTTCATTTGATATACAACATGATGGGTTAGAAACAATTTTAATTTTATATTTTCCATTTAATTCTATAATTTGCCCCCCCCCCCAATGAATATTAGGGGTTTCTCCTTAATTTTCCAGTAAAGTTCAGGTGAGGGGCTAGACCGGCATTTTTTTTTCAAAATTTTCCAACTTGTGGTTTCGGAGATAAGAGGGGGGATGGATAAATTTTTTTGGTTATTCTTAATATATTTTAATTAATTTATTTTAAAAATATGAAAAAAAAATATATTTGTTTTCGTCTTAATGATCCATTTCATTTGATATATAACATGATGGGTTAGAAATAATTTTAATTTTATATTTTCCATTTAATTCTGTAATTTGGCCCCCAAAATTAAAAGTAGAGGTTTCTCCTTATTTTTCCAGTAAACTTCAGGTCAGAACCTATACCTCTAATTTTTGTTTCAAAACTTTACGTTTTATAGTTTCGAGGATAAGGGGGGGATGGGTAAATTTTGGTATATTTTCTTTAATATCTTTTTAAATATATTTTTTTTAAATATGAAAAAATACATTTTTTTCATTTGATATATTACATGATGCGTTTAATTTTTTTTTATTTTTAAATTTTAATTTAATTCTATAATTTGTCCCCCAAAATTATTGTTAATGGTTTCTCATTATTTTTCCTGTAAAGTTCGGCCAACGTTCTATGTTTCCTATTTTTTTCAAAATTTTAGGCTCCGTAGTTTCGGAGATCAGGGGGGGAACGGTCGATTTTTTGTTTTTCCCCCCAGAAGTACCCCTAAAATCAAATTTTTTTCTTTTACGATATGTATTCCTTATCGGGTCACCAAACTATACATTGAGACCAAATTTCAACCTCTTCCGTTCAATAGTTTAGGAGAAAATTGCTGTGATGTGACTGAGGCAGAAATCCGGAGTGATATTATAAGGGTATCCGTATATTGTATATACGGAACCCTAAGAAAAACTAGAATTCTGTGAGCTGCTAGTGAAAAGCCCTAGTCGATAAATTTTCAAGTCAAATGTTAGCATTGTAAGTTGAACATACTAATAAGTTTCAGATCATGCAAGCTAAATTTGCAAGTGCCTGTTGGAGAGAAGCAGGGAATGAAAATAAGAGAAATAGTTTAAATGTCAATAATAATAACTTGTTAAGATGAGGAGTGTGTTTATTAGATAATATAATTCTCTCTATTATTGTCCCATATAATAAAATTATAAATATAACAAATGAAGAAGCAGTTAAGATGAAATTTATTTCCAATCTTTACATATCGCGTCTTCAAATTTAACGAAATAAATCAAATACATAAAGAAGTGTTCAATTGTGGGAAGCGCAACTGATGATTGTCTTGCATACAAAAGAATGACACCTCGAAGAGAATATATGTAATATGTAATGAGTACTGCTCGATTATATAACGAAAAATAACGGAATTCTGTAGGAACCAAGCTATTTTCACCTTTGATGTTCAGTTGTGCCTTCTAGCGGTCGTCGTACAAAACTCTAGATAATCTCCAGGTTCTTTTTATGGTCACTTTAGTCAAGAATATTTTTCTTGAAGCTGTACTACAAGTCATTCCCGAGATATGGATTCTGGATATTCTAATTTTTCCATCTGAACATTCGGGTTTGTCAAGAAAACCAGAAGCACCTATCTTTTAAGAATAAATGGATGGTATGTTGGAAAGATTAACACATACTTCGAATAACACCTATCCAAAGTTAACGTATGCGATTTAGATTGTAGCTCGCCGGAAGACTCTCCACACACGAACTATCCTGGATGAATATAGTTGTTAGCAGTGATTAGATGAATTAAGCTACAGTCTGAAAGCAAATTTAGGTGGGTCTCAAAAAGGTAACCAAACAAACCTAGTAAAGCAAATTTGAGACTCCAAAGCTTACATCCGCTTGAGACCATACGAGGTGCCTAAGAGAATCAACGATGTCGTCTACAGTATTTGCCGAAATCCAAGGACTAAGATGAAAGTGGTAAATTTAGATCTACTTGCTATCTAGCAAAGGAAGGATGGTTCCGATCGGAATGATCGAAATTAAACAAGTGCTGCTTTCCAAAATTAGATCTAAACGTTTTGTTAAACAGTGTACTCCTGTATTTTAACTCGGCATTTAAAATTTTCCAAACAACTAGAAGTTTGCGAATGCCCAACACAAAACCATATTAGTCCAAAAAAGCAGATGCCAAGGCACAAAATAATCAGTCATAAAGTGTATCTGTAAAATCGAAAACCTAGGTAGTGTTGGATGGTACGTTAAGCAAAAAGGAAGAAGAAACAAGATTTTAGTAACGAATTAAAAATATTTGTTTCGAATAAACTAAGAAAAATAAACTAAGAAAATGAAAAATATGCATTCGTTAAGAGCATATTATAATTCACACTGTTAGGAAAATAAATTTACAATAATTAATTTTTATATCATCTGATTTATCCAACTACAATGTTTGTATCGAAATTTTGTTAATGTAATTCGCAGTTCAATAAATACTTGAAATGAGCAGCACGAAAGGCTATTGCCTTTGTGTTAGTGTTATTACTATCAAAGTATAATTATTTCAAACTATTCCTTATACTATAAATTTCATTAAAGTGATTGATGTCGGGCAATTGTTAACTGGAATATATAATTTCGCGATATTCGCATGAAACAGCAATTAAATCTGACGTGAGAAGTCAGTTGTTTGAAATCACGAAAATCAAATTAGTTCTGTGTTTGCTAATGGAATAAAATTTGACAAAAGATAGACCACATCTGTGTTCCCCTATTTAGGAATCCATATATTAAATTGTCAGTTTCCAATTATCTCATTTATCTTAGTGTGAAATTTGTGAGTTGAGAAGTTTGCATGTTTGTAGAGTGTAGTGTAAAAAAATTACGATGCACGTTTTTAATCAAATATTTAAGTACGTCTAGTTGGTTGTTTTCATTTGTATTATTAAAGATATTGTTTTCCAAGGTACCCAACATTTCCTCAGCCTACGGTGGAACTGAGAGTGCTTGTGATGATGATTTGCTTGTTCATATGAATTTTTTTGGCAGGAAAAGATTTGGTCAATTGTTTTCTGAAAAGAGAGATAATGTTCTGACAGAAGAAGTGAATGCTGGTTTATATTAAAAAGAGACCCCTTTGAATTTAATTATGGAAAATGATCACACATAAGGATTTTAAATTAAATTAATGCTATAGAAATTTTCAGCACACCTGGATATTCGAACAATAATAGGAAGAAATAAATTAAACGTTTACAAACTAAAAATTTTCTTCGAAGAATTTACTGTAGGGAAATAAATAGACAACCTGGATTTTGTTATCACTGTTGAAAATATTTGTTTCTTAATGAAATAAGTAAGTAATATAAGGCGGAATAGGTTCAATCTTTTATTAATTAATGACGCTTGGATAAAACAATGATGAACACTTAGAAGATTACGGAGTGTTCAGGGTAGATGATTTAAGTTCAAAATTTTCACCCAAAAATATTATTCAGGTATAATTATTTGCTATTAACGAGAATATGATTATTTTCTGAGGAAACAAGCAGTTGCGGAATAAAGAAAAAATTCAAAACCTTGTTGTGGTGTAACATATATGTTGAATATGAAAATGTATGCGAGACAGGGAACAGAAGCAGGCATTTAGAATGTTGTGATGAGTCTGGCAGAGTATATTTTGGGCCAGAACTGAATAATTGTTACTCATAACCATTACACTACTTCGGATCTAGCAAAACAGCTGCTCGAATATTTACCATGTTTGTTGGGAAATAGAGGAAAGAAAGGGTTTCCCAAACGTCTAGAACAAAAGAACAAAAAAAAATTATGTAAAGCAATTGGAAAATGGTAACTAAATGAAGTGATAAAATTTATGATGAAATAAGTACCAATGAAAATTACCAGGACTCTAATTCTTAAGAGGCTTAAGATGGTGCAGAAAATTTAAATGCAACTGTTTTTTGGAATCGTACATCCTATAGAAAACAATTATAAATATGACTGTAGAAATTAGTGTTTCGAATCAGTCTAGCCATAATTACAATGAAAAAAAAAAACTCAATTAGTGGTGAGAAGATTCCAGAACCAAGATGAACTCATTGCCTACAAAACAAGAAAGTCATAAGAGAAGAAGATATGTTTTAAGTTAGCAATGAGTAAAAATTAAAAACAAAATCGAAAATCTAAAGTCAAAAGTTGTAACGTGTTGTAATATATGTAATGCATTTTCTTTTTATATATGTGTATAAATTACCTAGTATAATTTGAGATTTTCAAATTCGATAATGAAATGAAAAATTAAAGGTATATCTAAAATTAGTAATAAACTTTTTTGAATAGTCTTCGAGAAAATAAAACATTTGAAAAGTAAACATTTTCAGTGTAGTTACTAAACTGTAAAAATATTTAATTTTTTAAAGATCCATAAGAGTCCATCTCAAATATCTAACTTTTCAGTCATGATAATTTGATGCGGTGGTGTTAAAATATAATGAAACCAACCTTTGTAATTTTATTCGTAATCTAGAATATTATAAAAGGATATAATTTAGTTCACAACTTTATGTAAATTTCCTGCAACCAAATGTTCACTCACCAAATTTGTTCCAATGAAATAAAAGTTTCGAAATAATGTACTGATTTTTTTTTCAGAAACTACGAACATTTTAGCGGTAGTAAAACAATCTACCGTTTCGGGGAAAAAACACCATTTTCAGTTGAGCATCTGGAAAATGTTAATTCTCTTTACGATTGTAACAACCAACACACCGTAATTGATTTATGTAGTTTATACCTCATATAAACTTTTGTCTACAATCAGAAAATTCAGTTAAAAATTTTATTTCCCCTTTTTTTGTTTTAAAATAATTTGTTTGCTTGTACTTGTAAATAACATAGATTTCTTAATATGAAATTATTGAATGTTATTATTTTGTAGGAGACTATTTGTTAAGAAATAAAATTTCTATGTGATTAAATGATTAATTAATTTAATTTCAAGTAAAAAGTAGAGTTATTAAGAGTTAATATACAAGTTAGTACTGATTTTTCTTGGTTTAATGCAATGTCTACCCTTGCTATATCGAATACTCATTTATTATTTATTATTTCTCTAAATGTCATATTGAAGTAAAAACAAGGTGTGCATTGTGAATGGGTTTCCAAACCTAACTGTTTTGGTTTACTCCATGATGATGACATCTCTGCTGTTGAAACGGCGTTGAGTGTAAAACTAAAGCAAAAACAGCTTAATTTTCGGTAGCAACATTTGCATTTCAAAATCGAATTACTGCAATAATCTTAGCAGTAGTTAAATAATTAACAAAAAAGGCAAGCAAAAAACAAAAAATAATTGATGGAAATTTTTTTCTCCCTGCGGTATAACTGTATCTGGTAAAATTGTTAATTATACTAGTATATATATAACTGTTAATATTCGTTTCTGGTTTTTTTTCTGCAACAACTTTGTTGTTGTTTTCTTAACATGTGTTCATCATATAAAGGAACTGCTGTTTATGATAAATTCACTTTCAATCTTTGTATGAATTGTACCCTTCTCTGTATGTATTTTATAAATTTCACTATTATTGTCCTTATTGATAATATGGTCGAAAAATTTCCAGAAGTTTTTTGCATTTGATTCATTTTCATGGGTAATTCAATAATAAGAAATTTTCTTCGAGTTCTTTAACAATTTGTTTATGATTTCTGGTAATTAAGGTATTCCACTTTCTTTTCTTCATTGAGCTGATCTTTCTTGTGTTCGGTACATAATATTTTTTGTTTCAACGAGTTCAATAGTGGCTCGGTAATCTAGTCCGTTCTGCATATGTCTTGCTTCCTACATTTAATAAAATTAGGTTTATTTCTTAGAAGTTTTTTAGTATATTAATCATATAATTTGTTATTCCTTTATATGTCTCGAGTCGAAGAAATATTCTCAATTGTGATTTATAATATCTTGTTTTAAGTTTTTGTAGTTAATTTTCATATAGAAATATATTGTTTGATTTTGTGTTTTTCGATTGGGTTCAAATGGAATAAAGGCCATTGATGATTTATGATCTGTAATATTTGTTCAAATACTATACCTGTACACGAACAAGTCTTCAACATTAATACTTTATGTAGAGAAAAATAGATATTATATACTATATTAACTTATTTTTTTACCTAGTATTCAATAATTATAAAATTTTCAAATCGAAATGAACCGCCTCCATTGACTGTTCAGAAAGGAATCATCAACCTTGGTGATTTAATTTGTGAAATTCCGTAATATGCTCGAAATGATACAATTGCCGTTATTGAATTTCATGAACCACATAACTTGTATTATACGCTCTAATTTACCTCTGAATTTTGGATCAAAGTTATTCTAAATTTTCTAAATCCATCAACGTATCCACAGATACCCTAGCTTATCACAAATTCCAATATGTCAGGTGAATGGTATCTTATTTCTTATACTCATTCTCTGAAAATGGATACTTTTGTCCTTGAGTGCACATTTTGGTGCATTATATTTCCCTGCCCTTTCTAAGATAATGTTAGAGTTTTCAGCGGAAATTTTGTTAAAAATACTTTTAACATTTCCTACAAAAGTTCTAATTCTAGTGGTTGTAATACAAAATTTTGTTATCAACCTTATGGAGCAACTGTGCATGAATACAAATTTAGTAGTATTTTGCTGTTTAAGGCATTTTTATCTGATATGTTTATAACAGTTCTAATTACCTCGGTTCTTTGTTTAAACTAAATTATTTGAACAGTGATTTTTGACATAGTCTTTATACCAAATTAACTTCCTGGAAACTACATAAATGCCTAAACTATTTAATGGAGATGTACACTACGAATGAAGAGGATAACAGAAAGTATTAGAAATTTATCCACAGAAATATTGTTAATAATTTTTAAATCTAACGAAATATATAATATGGTCATCGGTTTGAGACTGAACAGGGAATTTTTTATATAAATTTGATGTACATTTGGAGCTATGGAAATAACAATTTGTTAAGATCCCTCTGACCTCAGTCAACACCAAAATTAAAATCAACTGGAAACACGACGATTTCTTTGAAATAGAAAAGTATAATTTTGTCACAGAATTGAAAAATTACACAACCAATAGACTAACAAAATTCATAATTTGTATAAATGTGAATAGATCTACTGGTTTTGTACTGGAAATCACCAAAGATATATTTCCTCTGCTTTTAAAATTATGACGGAATAGTCAGTTGAAGCTGTTCATTGCGATTTCAATTAGTCCAGAAAAAATGTGAATCACTTACTAAAATTGTCATTGACCTGAAATTTATATATTGTGTATATTAAAGGACTGTCAATAAAAAAATTAATATATTATGCAAAAATTGTTATTATTCTGATTTTTATAATTGATGATATGCTCAATAAGGATATACACAAAAAATGTTTTATCCGATTTAAAAAAGGGTGGTGACAGTACTTATTTTCTCAAAGATGAAATATATTGGACAAAGTAGTGTTAGTATGTACTCTTAAGGTATGCATACTTGCTAGCTTGAGTTGTTGGTCTCTTTCGAGATATCAGCTATTTAGGATCGGTAAAAATTAATCCTGTTTTTTTTTCAATTCAACAACGATTCATGACAAGGAATCGAAACGCCACATTACACAGAAAAGTGTTTTGCAATATGCATTCGTACATATTACACAGGAGAAGTAGTTGACCTACTTTCTCACAGTTTGTCCTAGAGTTCCGGGAAATTACTTTTTAATTTTTTGATATTTTTTCAGAATTTGCTGTGTAGAGAGAAAATTCGTATGAACATTCCAAATTTACCTTCTAAATGATTCAGGAATTACCCAGTAATAAGTAACAAAGTAATTTACAAAACCGGTAAATACATAGTTGTTTTCTGAAGGATACTTGTGGCATCTTTTTCAATGTCTAAGTGTTTATTGGGAAATAACACCACACTTTAAAGGAAATTGCTGTATATTCCAAACGTTTCGGTCTGATCTAGACCCCGAAACGTTTGGAATATACAGCAATTTCCGTGTAGTGTTATTTCCCAATAAACACTTAGACATAGGTAAATACATACTAAAGAAGAATAATTTATTTAAGTTATTTTGAAATTTTTTGTTACTATGTATGTTTGGGTAAATATATTTCTTTGTTAACGACCTATGACCCGAATATTCACTTGAAACCAGGCTGTGATAAAAATAAAAGGATTATTTAAATGAACAATATAATTCATAGGTTATTTTTATCTGTTATTTTAGGCAAGAAATATGTCATTCCCGAAGATAGTAATTTAAAGACTAGTCCTAATGTGTATTATAACACTTTTTAAACGACCTCAGGTTAGCAATTTCTTAAATGGTCCTACCGGCTCTATTAGAAATAGAGCAAAAGCCTTGCGCACATCTATATACTAACCAAAGACTATAGACTAAAGGCAAAAATCCATCATAGATAACATATATTTCACAAAATATATTATTCGTAATGAAAAATGTTGAAACTGGCAAGTGCCGAACAACCACGGTTGAGTAGTGGGACTATTCCCAAGATATGCCGAATTGAGAAAGAAAGAGCTAAAAAAATGGGTAAACTCTTTTAATACGTTGTTACTTAATTTTCCGCTTCCATATACCATAAGGGTTAGGAATTCTTAATGGCAGTCAAATGTTGTAAATTGGACAAACATGGAAAAGTAAGATAAGGCAAAAATAACAAATCGAAATAATGCAAATTATTCATAATCGGATAATAAAATTATTGGGTTATAAATATTCATAGAAAATTTAATAAAAAATACGAGTTGAAGGACAAAAAGTTAGTAAAATATAGTATGCTGTGTCGAACTCAAAGGAGGTAAAGTAAAATAATCATATAATGACCAAAATACAGTATGAAATTGAAAAGCTGTAATTCCAAATTAAACGCAGCCTTAAAGCAAATCAGTGTTGAAGTTAAAACTCAAGACATATTGAGAAGAAGTCGTCAAGGTAAAACAGTTACAATGGAGCCTGTTATCAAATATCACATTTTTTTTGGGGCACTTGTTATAACTTGAGGAATAGTGTACCGGTGCATGAACTTTGAGCCTTGACGTTAATCCTATTTTTTTTCAATTCTCAGGTCTGATGTTTATGTATGTTTCAAAGGATATAACAGAAATTAATAATCCAAACAGCCAAACGCTTCCCGTAGGCCTGAATTTTATAAGTAAAACTCAGGGAACTATTTGAATCTCCTTTGTAACAAGCCAGACTAGTTTCATTTGTCAAACAGCCCACCAGACACACTTTTAGGGTCGCTAAGAACCATGACTGCGAGGTCTCTCTCTATCCCACTCGTAAATTGTTATACGTATGCGCGGTCGTAACTGTGCTTAATAAATAGTATTGTACAAGGTGTATTAAACAGGTGGTTCGAGCCTATCCCATCGCAATGCTATTAGGAAAATGCGCTTTGCCTTAGCTAATAAACTACAGGGGGCTCTGTGTATATCGCCCCACTTGACCTCTTCTCATATGGGTATTTCAGTGTCTCTTGAGTTGCATTAATATAATATATTCTGCATATACATAATACTTATTAAGTATATGATATTCTGCAGCACATTTTTTTAAAATGGTTTGGCACTGTGCGATACCGAATAGTAATATTCAATAAAAAGAAATATTCCAGATAAATCTAGACTTACTGAATTGGTATTTTTTGCTGGTTTGGATTTATTCCAAGGAGACAGATGTATTATTAGAGAATATCCTTCATTCTGTATTGTCCAGAAAACTGGGAACACAATCTGTTTGTGTTATGAATTTCTAAACTATGTAATTAAAATAAC
Source organism: Octodonta nipae (assembly GCA_034190945.1). Taxonomy (NCBI): domain Eukaryota; kingdom Metazoa; phylum Arthropoda; class Insecta; order Coleoptera; family Chrysomelidae; genus Octodonta; species Octodonta nipae. The sequence goes on along the minus strand of CM067221.1, from coordinate 36,170,577 downwards.
TACTTACAGAATAACATAAAAACTGTATTTGATATGTTACGAGAATTCATCCGACAGCTGGTGCAAACGGACATCAACCAATTCGTGGAAGGGACATTATTCCGATAAATTCTGGGAATCCGAAATGTTTGTCTCTCAACAGGCGGACCGCTGCCGTTACTGGGAATTCCCTTAAGGCTTCCAGAACAAGAAAGAGTTTCCCGATGGTTCGTGGACATACCAGACAATTCCAAGATAAATATATAAATAAGAAGAGCTGGCGATAGGAGGCATTCCGTTTTCGTCGGTCGTATTGTACAGTTAAGATAGAATGTAAATAGTAGTTTCTGTGAATATAAATTGTGTAAAAGTAGTGGAAATAAATTAGAGTGAGTTGGACAGTGTTTTTAAATAAATCCAAGAACTGAACTGAACCCGAGTGTGAAAATAAAAAACATTACAATATTATAACATTAACTTTCTGCATTCAATTACATACATTTTACTCTTCTGACTTTCTAATGCATAAATACTCTTTGTTAATTTTAGACATATTTTAACAATATCCTTGCATTAATGTTATAACAATTTTTAAAACATTATTACATTCATTTGCTGTTTGAAATGGACTGAACAAGTATATGTTATTCATATTTAAAATTAAGTTTGCAGAGTTCAATCATTGAGTTATTCCAAAATAATGACTTAAAACTACTTTCTTCTTTATTATCAAACTTCATTTATATATTTTAATTATTACATCTATTAATGAGGGTTCAGCTCATTCTACAATTAAATAAAAACCCAATATACATCATAATAAATAAAAGCTGTCCAATTTGGGCATTTGACGTGTAACCTCTTGAAAAAACAGGTGTGTCTGGTGGGATGTTTGACAAATGAAACTGATCCGGCTGGTTAAAAAAGACATTCAAATAGTTCCCTGAGTATGGTAAATAAAATTCAGGAGTAAGAATATAAGTTACTTTATATTATCAGGAGCTTTAAAGCATCCGGCAATAGTTTCGGCCTATGGGAAGTGTCTAGCAGTTTGGATTAATAATTTCTTTTAAATTTTTTGAAACATCCATAAAAATCAGCCCTGAGAATTGAAAAAGCGGAGGATTAAGTTTTACCGACCCTAAGTACCTTGTACCTCGAAAGGGACCAACAAGTCAAGCTACCACGTATCCATACCCTAAGAGTACCTAGTAACACTACTTTCGCCAATACATTTCATCTTTGAGAAAATAATTAACCTCTGGCGGCCCTGGGATCTTACTATATGAGTATTTTTAGAGATAGAAGGTCTTTTGTTACGCAACTATAATTTGGATTGTACAGAATTCAATAATTCAAGAAATTGAATAAATACAAGTGTTCTATGTAGGTATTCTACTGTTATTATGTAAGTTATTTGATAATTTACAGATAATATTTGTTTAACTTCTTTTATCGGTTTATGTGTGTCCAATGTATTTAGAATAATTCACCCATATTATTTAATATTGATCTGGGAGTGCTTTGTAAATTTAAATTTTATTTAAAATTGCTCTCTTCCATTACAGAAAATGTATTAAACTAATACCATTATAGGGGTTGACATTTAAGATATATATTTTGTCATGAGTAAACAGAATGAAAATTTATTATTCGGACTAGTTTCTAACAGTACAGCAAAGCAGCAGACAGATGTAATCGGTAGTCAGCTTTTTCCAGCTACAAGCTATCAGACCTCTAATATTTTGTTAAATGTTCGTTCGTTACTGTAAAATGCCAGTCTGGAGGGTTTTCATTACGGTATATAAATCATTCAAACAATTGTTCAGTCATGACCAGGGCCCGTTGGCATTTCACAATGAAATAATTTATGAGTTAGAAGGGGAAAGTAAAAATATGTAGTCTAGTCGGCAGATCCTAATAATTTAATGAAACCTTGAGTAAGCAAATATCATAATTATTAGGTTTGAAGTAAACTTATGTTTACAATGACCTATATTGATTACAATTTATATGAGTATCTAACAAGTGAGCTAAGACTCGAAAGTATTTGTAGGATGACTCCTTTCCGCCAATATGTAATTCAGGTATCTGTGGATATATGATATCCGAATATTTCGATTTTATGAACAACTAGTGTGGAACAGCGAAATGGAATAAATTCGATAACGAATAAAGGAGGACGTCTTGGAAAAAACGCTTGGGAACGTCGATTTATATTTTTAAATTCTCATTTTTCACACAAAAAAATATATAGGGTGGGTCATCTGACTGTAATCAATACCAACTCTCTTATTTTAAATGCAAGACCCTATATATTATTTATTTTTTAGATTCCCAAGAAAATTCTAGACATAATTCATGTACAATGTCCTACACCTATCTTCAACTGTTTTGGAAATATTAAGTGATTTCGGATTTATTACAAAACTTAATATTAAAAAAAGAAAATTATTTTAATTCACAAATTCGTCTTTTTAGGTCATCTAAGTTTAGTTTTGTATACATCACTTTTGGCATATCCCCACAAAAAGTAGTCCAATGGCGTCAAATCAGGAAATCGTACTAACCATTCTATCGGTCCGCGTTTTCCGATTGGGAAAACTTTGGTTCAGGTATTGCCGCACTTTGATTGCGTAATGGGGCGGTGCTCCATATTGCTGAAACCATATTGTATTGGCAGGAACTTGTGAGTTTACTGGATCAGGATATAACTTTGTCAAAGTTGGCACGACATTATTTTGGAGCAGTTCTAAATATTTATCTCCATTCAAGTTGTCATCAATGAAAAAGGGACCTATGATATGATTTCCAACAATCTCTGCCCCAACAGGATATTGCCTATGTTTCTCTGTCATCCAGTGAGGGCTCTCATTAGACTATTAACATGGCCAATAAATGTAAATGTGCTCTCGTCAGAAAACAAAACATCTTCTTAGTGGATCACATTGTTATCTACCCTTACCCTCATTTGTTCATAGAAATACGTTCACCTATCGAAATTGCCTTGCATGATCTTCTGAGTAATTTTATACGGATGCATTTTACTTTCCTTTAATACTCGAAAAATGTATGTGTGGCTAACGTTGAACAGTGGAGCTGTTTTTCGCCCAGAATTATGTGGGATTTCTTGAAACTCAAGGGTAATATCTAATTTCGTATTATCACTTAAAGCATTGGCAGCTACATTTTTATATATCTTACATGACCAAGCTTTCGAAACTGCTTTTCTATTTTGCTAATTGTTCCTTGTGATACAGGCGGGACATTTGGAAAATTTTCGCGAAATAAGCGAGAAACTTCCATTTGTTTCTATGTGCATTTCTGTTAAATGAACCATTTTTCTGATATTATTACGTACAATTAACGAAATTCAAACGACAATAGCACTTATACTTATCATCACTGTCATGTAGGCAGACAAGATGCTACAAGCCCTCCTTTATTCGTTATCGAATTTATTCCATTTAGATGTTCCACACTGTATAGTGATTCCAGGGCACCGCCGTCACAGGTAATACACGTCAATATTTACAAACTGGAGGGGGAGGGGTACAATTAAGGTAATTTACTATTTCTTTATTATGATATAACTTGCAAAATTCCAAGTATTTACTCTACAAATGTAAAAAGGTTTTGTTTTGTGTGTAAATATTTAGTATTACATAACGATTATTTGAGTAGTAAATGTTCTGTTACAAAAATGAATTATTGAATGGAGGTTTTTGATTGGTTTCGCCATATTTCATTATTGATTGCTTTCGGTGTGAGACTGACAAGTGTTTATATTTATAACCACCGAAGCAACAGGGAACATGGTCTCTTCTACTAGTCGATCTTTTATTGTTTTTGTGCTTTTCGTTTGAGAAAATGTCCACCGACCAATTTAGTGAAGATTTACAAATATTTTTATGGAACGTTTCCCATGAATAATATAAAGACAGCGGAAAGAACACAGATACGTAAGGTGAGTTAGCTCACAAATATGAAGTAACAGCAACGGAGATGGGAAAAAAAATTCACAGCTTAAAACGTTAGTGGACTAATTTTTTGATCATGTTAATGAATTTCAGGCGATCAAGAGGTAAACAATCTATTTCAGAAGGTAATCATAGTCGACTAGACTCATCCGAGGGATATTTCGAAATCTCAATATTAATGTATCCGTAAGATTGTGTCCATGGTTATTCCGGCCCTTGAACAACCCACAAGTCAAACACAAACTATAGATGCGGACGCCAGATATAAAACGACATGTTGAGGGGCAACTTGTATATAAGAGTATGCGACAAAAAAAACTAATAAAGAATCCTGTGCGTACTTGGCTTTAGAAAGTTGTTAGTGACTAATGAGTGAACTTTGCTTAGTGTTGGTGACTCAATTTTTCTTTTATACGATACTCTTGAGCTTGAATAAAGCATAGTTTGTTCTATGGACCTGATAATGACAAATTTTGCAATAAATTTTAGAGAACTGAGGTTTCCAGAATGTTTAATTCTGATAAAATGTCTGAAATATTAATGAAATGTTGTAACTTAGAAGAATACTGCTTTTAATTCTATTAAATTTGTATGGCTCTAACAGCTGTGAAGCTTTCTCGCTCCAATATAACATGAATACTTCCAATGATGCGTGGTTGACAGGATCTTAATCATTTGGGAATAATACGCATCTTCCTACAATTACACACCAATTTCAAATTATTATTGGTTCTGGCAAACGTCTTATATAAATCCATGAAAGCTTTATTTACCGCAGTTCCATAGTTGATTTGTAATTGTTTACTGAATGATAATTTCGACACCTCTATTTTAAATAAATGTCTTGTTTGGAAGTAACACCACAATTGCGGATTTGAATTGTTTGATGTCCCAAAAATATTATTGAGCCACCGGGACTAGCAACATTAAGCAACATTAGTTCCCCTCTTTCTGAATATTGTTAGGGTGCCATTTTAAGGGGCAGTGAAATCAGTATATATATATATATATATATATATATATATATATATATATATATATATTAGATGGTTTCCGGGAATTCATCCGCGTAGTTGATAACTGATCCCTGCCGGGATCGATGGTAAAATGACGGCGTTTCGGCAGAGTCACATCTGCCCTCTTCAGGTCGGTTCGCATAATTCTCGTAGCCTTCTACTTTCGCTTCTAGTTATTCGAATACCGTATTCGAATAACGTTGTCATTTTACCATCGATCCCACTAGGCAGGGATCAGTTATCAACTACGCGGATGAATTCCCGGAAACCATATAATACATTTAGTGCCCGCGAAAATTTAAAAACAAATATGTATATATACCATAATATTACTTTTTCCCAAACCGTCACCAATGGGTCCTCAAAATTTTTTGCAAAAAAAGTATGTTAATGTTCTCTGCAAAAATAGAGCCTTCTGAAAGTTTGAGCCTTTAAAATATTTCTTTTTGGCTCCCGTTGATACACTTGCCAAGAAGAGCCTAACGTAAGAAAAACAGTATGAAAAGTTTTTTCATGATTAATTAAAAGAATCTTATACAAAGAAAAAATATTGATAACCTGAGATTCTATGTTTTCGTAACTAGAACCTTGTTTTTTGATGTTTTGGCATTTTTTCAAGATTTTATAGTGGATAAATTTAGATAAAAAATATGATTTTAACGTCAATATTGTTTCTGGAAACTGTGTAAACATATCTTTTATTTTTGCATATGCAAGTCCAAGTCGATTAAAAATCACCGGAGAGACAGCGCTTTTAGTTTTAGCTAAATTACAAAAACTACGTTTTTGGCAATTTTTGCATGCTTTTTTGGACATGTTTGGATGTGTTTTAGGCGCTAACGTCAGGGCTTATTCGGAATCATTTAGACACTAATATGTTCTGACGTTTTTTGGCTAAGTATAGATCAGTAAAATAGAGCAAAAAAGCTTTAGTTTAAGACGTTGTAGAGGTTTGGCACCAAAGTTATAATATTAAACGAAAACTGTACCAAAAATTGAGATAGTCTCGTGTTCATGAAAATTGTTATTAGCCGATTTCTTTTTATGTCGACACTCCATCTGAAACAAATACAGTCTTAATTCTCTTTGTATAAACGAAAAAAGAAAATGCAATTTTTCTTCTTTTGATATTTTTTGGATAATCTAGTTCATTTTTTGGTAAAATATAAATCTTCTTATAACGTAATAGAGTGCTGGGTTCTTTATATTATATTAATTATTAAATAAATTTCACACTTTTATTTTAAAGAAAAACAACAATTTTTCAATTTTTTTCTATTGTATTGTAGCAGAGCAGACCTTAACCCAACAGTTTTCAAATTCGATTACAGGTAAACATGGTGTGTTTTCCAGGTCGTAGCAAGTAGTAGTATTGTCTGTTAGTCAGTTGAAGCTTATTTAGGTTTACAAAGACTGCACCTGAAAAAAAAAAATGAGCGAAAAAAATAATAATTCAACTTGTCAGAAATATATGCGAAAATTCCCAAAACGAAAATTTTGTAATTTAGCTAAAATTAAAAAAATTGTATGTCTGGCTATTTTTAATAAAAAACAGGCTTCTTGTTACAAAAACATAGAATCCCAGGTTATCAATTTTTTTTTCTTTGCATAAAAAAAACCTTTAATTTTGTTTTTTATACGTTAAAAAATAGTAAATAGGCTCTTCTGGGCAAGCGTATCAATATGACGCAAAAATAGCTAAGAAATACCCCTTTTTGACGGTTTAAAAGCTCGTAAATAAGAAAAAAATATATTTTAAAGGCTCAGGACGGTTTGGGGGAAAAGTAATATTTTGAACTATATATATATATATATATATATATATATATATATATATATATATATATATATAAATTTTATTTAATTTATATATATATATATATATATATATATATTAACTAACACATTAATGCAGCACATAAATTCAGTCCTTCTTTGACAATGCCGCATTAATTTGTAACTGTTTCCGTTACATGTTTTTTATACTATCTTAAGATGTTCTACGTCTGACTGACTGCTACACGGATTACGAAAGCGCATTACATCACACAACAAAAACACAAAGACGAAACGTAGTAACCGTAATTAAAAGCGCATCACCAAAACGACGAAATGGAAATTGCAATGCCACATTTAAAAGAAACATGTGTTGAAAATTTATCATGAATACCTCCAAAAGACGATACCACGAAAATAATTTGGCTGACTTAACAAATTTTATTGTTGGTTCGAGTTATAATTAGCGGTGCGTCGTCTCGTTTGTCATTTCAGAAAATGTTATATATATTTATGTATGTTGAAAAATAATTAAGTTTTCTAATTTTAAATCTTTTAATTTATAACTAGTTTACGCAGTTTACTGTGAATGCAACCGTTCATGCCTTACATACATTATATTGAATGAATGTTTTGTTGTGATTAGTACTGCTGTAATGGTAAATATTAATGCAAAAAACCGATTACCACTAGTATGGATACTTTAAAGCATGTTCTTTAATATTTTTTTATTTTGCGAAAAATGACGAAAGTTTTAATTGTTTTAATTTTCGATTTTATCTGTTTCGATAATTAGAAATTTGACTGAAAGGATGAGGTTTTTACAGTAAGGTCTAAAAGTAAGCAATAAAATATTTTTATATGTAATTACAATTTTTTAATAAAAGTGTTCCCCTGTCTCCTCAACCCTCTAGAGGATTAACTAACTAAATCCTCGATGAGGCAAAGTTTACACTTTATGAAACGGCCAACAAGCAAAATTGTTTATATTGGAGTACGTAAAATCCTCAGTGAATGAGGGAAGGTCACATTCAGTATACTATTAAACATATGAGAGGAGGCATTAATTGGGACGAGTTCCATGAATGTTATACAAAATATAGACATTAATCGCAAGATATGGCCTTAAAAAGTACGAAATCATCTTAATCATGTGTTTCTGCATCGATAGACCGGTAGACATGGCGACCCACAACTAATAATTCTGTGGGTCGCCATGTCTACGAGTCTATCGAGTACACCACGTAATATTGATGATTAAAAATACCGAATAAGACAAGAGATTATTCAAATTAGCGCAGAAATGTTGCAGAACCTTGTAAAGATATTTCAACACCGTCTATTTTGTTGTCAAGAAATGACCGGCGTCCAGTTTGCGCATATAACTTAAACTAAAATTATTGTAAATATTGTTAGATACTCATTTTACAAATTAAACAATTGGAAATTGAAATTTTTTTTTTGGCAAAAATTAAAGAGTTTTAATTGCTTAATAGAGGATTGAACCCTTTTAAAGGCGCTACCCGCTCGCATTTAAATTTTTTAGTTATTACCCCTAGGGGGTTGAAGCAGCAGGCGAACGCTTTTATTAAAAAATTGTAGTTTCATCTATAGACAAAACGATTAGGTACCATTTTCTCCTCTGTCTATCAACCGACTTTCTTCATTTTTGTTTTGTTTAGTAGCTACTGACGACCTTCAGTGCAGAATGCTAATATTAATATATAATATTAGTTCATTCATTAAATAAAATATAATAAAAATTCATTTTTTAGGTCTATACTGTCAATGCCAAACAACTCACAGTACCGCTGCCGCCAGACGGTCAAAACTCAAAACATTGAGTAATTATATATGGAGGGAGCGATAGTTAGATGCTGTTATATACTTAGAGCATGTACTTCTGGAAGAGGCATGCAAGCATTGTTATTGCTTAGTGGTAAAATGTAGTAGATCAGTATTGATTTTTCGGACGCGTTGCAGTAACTTTCATATTAAATATTCTGTTTTTAATGTGAAATTAATTATTTGATTAATATATTATTAACACAACCTTAACGAAGGTGTTTTGTAAAAAAATGTCAGACAGCGGACAATAGAGAATGTATTAAATATTTAAGTTCTCCTGGGGTTGTTGGTCCTCTCTTTTCTTTATTATTCCTGAAATTGATTGAAATCGCCAATGACAAAAACTTTGAGGTTTTTTACAATTTCAGGAAATAGGGTGGAATTTCGACCACTGGGCGACCACTAGTATATATATAAAAAGACCTGTTTCAAGATTTATTATTTACATACATAATTACGTAGAAAACGAATTAATAGTTGACTTTAGGACCTCACTAGTGAAACAGATTCATTTTATTTATTTATTTTTTCTTAATTCTGAATACAGATATTTTACTTACTTCTTGTTATCAGCAGCTACCTTTACTATAGGTTTCTGTTGATTTCCTTCAACGTTTAACAATATATCCAATTTCTTTTCGTCATTCAATTTTGGTTTAGAAGAACTTTGACAGGTCGAAATTGCTAGAAATTTTGTTCTATTCTACACAACGCACACTGGAAGTTGTGACGGTCAGGAAACTTCTCATTCAAGTGAACTGATTTCTGTTTTGTTGTAGAAAAAATATTAGTGTTTAAAAACACAAAAATAAAATTAATAAATGGCGAATAAACATATTTTTTTCACTATAAAAATCAGTGAAGATTGTTTGAATTGATTTGTAGTATACTGTTTTTTGTTAAATTTTGATATATTGAAAATTAAACTTAGTCTCATTTCTACCCTGAGAAAAAGAGAAGTAATATTAATACTCCATGTAAAATTGACAAACGGGAAATACTAATCTATAGAATTTAAGCTCATGCAAGCCTGTCGGAATTCCACTAACTATTTAGCTTCTTTAAAATCAATTTATTTTGAGTTGGTTTCTGAACGATAATTATGGCATCTCTGGTTTTTATTTTTTCTGAGTTCTTTGGGAATAACACCTCATAAACTTGAAGGTCTGTATATTTCAAAAAGTCCAAACGTTCTAATGTCTAAATCAGACCCCGTTTTCACGGGTATTATAAAAATGAACAAGAAATTTAAAAAAAAATAAAAGGATTCATAATGACAAATTTCGTAAATCATAATTTGACATTTAATGTTTGACAATCATAGAAATATACACTTTCAAGTTTATGTGGTGTTGTTCACAAAGAAAAAAATTTGTTTGAATTAAATAAACCTATTACCTCGTATTCAACCGTGAGGTGTTTTTGATGTGAAAGATCTAATGCGGCGAGGTAGGTAGTCCGGATATTCGCGTATAATCTAGTCTACAAGAATCAATTTGGTGAAATCCTGATAGCTATAGTTCATCGAAAATTATAATTTTGGTGTCATTCGATTCGGATTGACGTCTACACACTATTTGAAAATGTTGAAATGACGGCGATAAAAATTGGAATAGTTATAAACAATATAGTTAAAAATAATTGACTCCTTACGGTTCTTTGAAAAACCTCAAAAACGATAACAAGTTTTGAAATTGGAAAAAAGAAAACATGAGAAAATTTTATAAAAAAAGTCCCAACCCCCAAAACTATATCTCCAATATTTATAATTTTAACAGAGCGTCATTCAGACATGGTAAACCAGAAATATTGAAACATTAAATATGAATATTAAGGAATGAAAAAAATTACAAAGGTTCTTGTGGAATAGGTTAATAAACAGTAATCCGCGCACAAAAAAATGTTACTTGAATTTTTCCATGTTTTATGTATTTATTAATTAACAACATTTTTGAAATGGAAAGAAATATAAAAACCTTAGTAATTATTAAACAAAAAAGCTATTTTTTTACTTAGTACAGTTGTTCTAAAGATGTGAAAAAATAGTTTCCTCTTGAAAAAATTGATAATTTTTAATTTTCTCAGTATTTATCAAAAATCTACTGCATTGAAAAATGAATAATAACAATAAAGAGTTTGTAATTTTTTTTTTTTTTCAAAAATCTTATTTCATTTTTTTTTATCATTAAGCGCCACCTAAAAATATATATATATTTTAATTTTTTAGTTCTATTGTTTAAAAAATTGTTATAAACAATTGCATTGTTTATTAGATAATGAAAAAATGTTTGCATGATTCGAAGGATTAAAAAAAACGTTTTAAAAAATATTACTTAAAAATACTTTTGTTAATTAACTATTTTTTTGTAATTTATTATTAATATTAGGGAATTTTTTTTGCAAAAAATCATTATTTCTATTGTCTTTTCATATTTCTAAAAAAATATTTTTATTATCATTTAATTTATTTATTAAATCAATAATTTGTCATTAACAAATAAATTTTTAAATTTTATTTATTTTAACTGCAAATATAAATAAAAACATCTATCCCATGATTTATATAAAAAATTGTCTATATTTTAGAAAATTTTAAATATTTTACTGTTTGTAAGTTCAATATTTTATTTCAGCTTCCGATCACTATTTTATAAATAACTTTTAAACTGTTACAGATATGAGAAAAACACTTCTTTCGTAAGTACGCAAGCAGCAATTCTCAATACTTTCTAATAAGTAATTTGTCAACTAAAGTCAGGTTGATGCTGGAATCTTCTGATATTTATTACTGTTCTCAACATTATATAATTTACGTGGCTTGTATTGTTACAACTTAAATTTTATAAAATTTAACTAAGGATATCGAAATTATAAAAGTATACAAATATCATGAGATTCACTTCAAAACACTAAACATCTGTACTACCGTTGCTATAGTAAATCGGAAATCAGTGCAAAAAATGGCGGAAGCAATTAGCATTTAGCCTATACCTTGTCAACACTCTTCTGATAGGCACTCTGACATAGTATAATTAATTTTATTAAGCTTATTTTCCGATATAAAACTCAATTCTAGTTCCTAATAGAAAATTTATTGACAACACAAGTCTCAGATTACTAATTGCTATTCGGTGCGATTATATAGAGGGTGTTTTCCATAGCAAATGAAATCATTAAGTAAGCTGATGAAAGCAATAGTAGTAATAATTAATTAATGTAATATTGGCTTATTACATTAACGCGTAACAAGTTCATATCATTCGTATAATTGTCGATTTAAATGAAAATTTGTCATTCTGCTATGACGGTGTATTACGGCTTTACAACAAATATAAATATTAAAAAATAAAAATAACCGGAGTTCAATTTCAATAATTAATGGAGTTTATTTATATATATGTTAACCAACATCACAGCAGAACTAAAAAATTGAGAATAAATGACCATAACAACATACAATAAATAGTGCACTGATGCTGTTACCTATACACAAAGTAGAAAATGTAAACAATAAAAGATGCTTATTCTGTACAAATTAATTACATAGCTATATAGTATACTTTTGAAGTCGGAGCTAAGCATCAATCAAGTTTGATGTAGTAGTAGATATGAAAGAAATGCAGTATTTTAGGCTTGCTTGGCACCGACTTTAAAGAATGTAGGGTGCTGAAGCAAATCTGACAACGGAATTTCGTTTAAGAAGAGAAATATTTTGGAAATAATGCGTTCCATGTGCAGATTGCTCCACTGATCAATATTCTCAATTTTCAGACTTCTAGCAATTTTTTGAAGGATTTCACCGATTTGCTGAAAATCCGAGAGTAATGAGGGAATTTGATCACAGATTTCGGTTCAGGAGACAAATATACTTTGCAAAATATTGTTCCACTGTTGAAAATCTCAAATTTTCAAAAGATTTTTATTGATTTGCTAAACTAAAGGGTGAACGGGCAAATATGACAATGGATTCGTGTTGAGTAGGAAAAATACAATGGAAACGATTTTTTGCATGTTTTTTGTTTGTTGGCTATTGTGATCAACTTGCCTATCTAATCATATAATTCCATTTAAAATGTCTTTAATTTCTCTGACACATATTTCGTTTCTACTCAAGTTGAAAATTAGGATTACAAATGACTGCTTTCAGAAATTCCAATATTATTACCTCGGCGCTAGTTATAAATGCCAAAATAACGACAGATTTTTTTATACTAACCGTCCCATGTAATGCGTGGTTTTTTCATTACGATATTCAACGACAAACTCAATCAAAATTCCGTCAGGCAGAAACACGTTCATTAGCCCTTCCTTGGAATAACAAAGCGTCTATGAAATTCATGTGCTTTGCCGTATTTATATGGTGCTCTTGCCTGGAACGTCATCATCCCTTTCTTTATGTACTCCTTCCCGTTAGACGATCATAAAGAAAAGTAATGTCTGCATCTTTATCATTTTGGTCACGTCTTAAACTGCCTTATTCTGATTATTTCTCATTCCAATTTCAAGCCATAAAATACGCTACCAGACAGCAAGTTCAGAATTTGGAAGACCTTCGCACAACACCGAGATCTCGGGAAAGTGACAAACTTTATTTTCTTTTGTATGAAGTGAATAAATTTGATAATATGTTTTCTGTCAGATAAACTAAAAACTTACTTAGGTTGGAGTGGATATTGCAGTGACTAGTGAATTTAATTTCTAAGTAAATTAGGATTATAGCATTTTTCGAAGTATGGATAAATGATGAATGTTTTAAATCAAAAGTTTGAGTAAGAACATCTTTAATGATCCTGAGTCGACACATTTTGTCACAGGACATTGATAAAGTGTCTGAAAATGATATTTTGATATGAAATCAATTTACCTTAATGTAGTAGTTTATTACAAGACCTGTAAGAAATCTTACGTGGCAGCAATACATGTGCCTGACGAAAAATAAAATTAACTTGAGCAACAATCAAGTTTGATGAATTAGTAGACAAGTACGCAATGAAGCATTTTAGATTTGCTTGGCACCGACTTCAAAAATATACTAGATTGGTAGGTAATTAATTTGTACAGAATGAGCACCTTTTAATGTTTACATTTTTTAGTTCCTGGGTAGGTACCTTACAACATTGAATGTGTTATTTATTTGCTAGAGTTGTATTTTGATATAATTATTTTTAGCTTTTTAGTTATAGGTAGAAGTCGGTTATATTTTTTTAAAAAATGTTTTATTTGATACATCTGGACAATAAATTTAGTAATAAAAAGTTTATGTGACGCTTTGTTTACATGATATTTTTGATCCTCAACATACAGACATACAGGGTATACCACTTGCATTTAATACTCCACTGCTAATATGTGTGAAAAACATATTGAGAATCGAAGATTATAGTTTTCAAAATTGTTACAACTTGCGCACAATTATATAGATGTTATATGTTAAGCAAAAAACATGAGAGTTAGGAAGTAATTTTGATGAGCTTTGGGAACATTCTACAGTCTTATTGTATTTCAAAATCAAAAACTTTGACATGGCAACTTCAAGATCAAAAAATCTAATACACATTTTAGAGACGTGATAAATTGCATTTTGTATATATGTTGATAAGAATAAAAAGAGCAGAAAAATATATAGATTTGTTATTTGCAATAAGAAACATTACAAACAATAGTTAATTAAGCAGTTTACTACTACAAATGTTGCTTTTATTTTCGTTTTATGCATTCGTGTTGTATTTCCATGTAACTTGTGAATAAAAAGTGAAGAAAACTCCAGTTTTACTGTTTCTCATAATTTTTTTTAAAAACAATTGTTAATTAACTACTTTAAACAAATATTTTGAATAAATATGGGTGCACTAACAATAAAATAGAATCTTTAACATCTCAAATTGTTTTGAACTCATCTTTTAGTAAATTCCTCAACTCTGTTTTCTATAAACGTTGATTTTATTTTTGTTGTCTCTGTTGTCATTATACATGCGTGTTAGGGGTAAATTATGAATAAAAAATATAGAATTATCCAATCTTGAGGACAATTGATATTTATTGTCATTTGTCCAGTCTAGATTTCTTGTGTACATTTTCACAATTTACCCATAAATCCACATCAATGTCAGCAACCCTCTTTAGGAAGAAAAAATCTAATGTAACTTTCCAGTATAATTCTTACGTTTTTGCTATTTAGAATTTGTTTTATTATTCAGTAAATAAAATCGACACCTTCTTCACTTGTCATTTGTCAATGTCAATAACTGTTTTTCCCTATCGTGCACTTGATAATAACTACCGGGTGATCAATCTGAGGTGGCAATATATAAATTCTTGTGACAACAGTGTGCAGTTGGTATTGAAAAGACACAGAATAATGAGTTGGCACAATTGATAATCTGAATGACATTTGGATGATTTAAAAACTTCGTGTGAGTTTGTGTTGACATAAGTCATAACCTCAAATATTGTAGAAAATGCAATCAAGGAAATGGCTCTGGCTCTTAATTAAGAAATTAATTAAACAAAATAAAGTGTTATTATGTAAAAATAATTTGGCCAAGTGCGAGTTGGACTCGCATTGTAAGGGTTCCGTACCACCTTCAAGATTCGTTGTATTTAGTTTTCTAATTTGGCCCCCAAAAATTAACATCAGAGTTTTATTTTACTAATAAACTTTCAGGAAAGCCTTTTATAATCTATTGTCTGAATTTTGAGGGTCTATAGATTGGAAGATAAAGGGCACAATAGTTTTAAATTATAAATTATTAAAGCTGTTATTCAAATTATTTAAAAATACAATTAAAATATATTTTTCAAAATTTAAATATTATAGTTTCTAAAATGGGAATTAAGTCGATGTTTAATATCTTTGCTAAACAAATGATTTAAAAATATGATATATTTGTAATTCACATAATGAGTCTTTTATTTGATATGTTACATGATTCGTTTGAAAATTGAATTTTTATTTTCCATTTATTTGTATAATTTGTCCCTAAAATTACCATGGAGGTTTTCTAATAATGTTTCTTATAAATTTCAAGTGAGCCCCAGTACCCCTAATTATTTTCAAAATTTTAGGTAGTATGGTTTCGGAAATAAAGCGAGAAATGAGAATTTTTTATATCTTTATGTTAATATCTTGTAAACAATTAATTTTAAAAATATATATTTGTATTTCTCATAACGAGCCCCTTTATTTGATATATTGCATGACACGTTAAAAAATATTTTTTATTTTCTGTTTATTTCTATAAATTTCCCCCATTATTAATATTAAAGATTTCTTCGTATTTTTCCTGTAAATAAAAAAATTAGGTCTTATACTTTGGGGAATAAAGGGGGGAATGGGTATTTTTTTAAATATTTTTTTTTAATATATTTTAAAATATTTATTAAAAAAAATAAAAAATATATTTGTATTAGTCATAATTAGCCCTGTGATTTGATATATTACATGATACGTTAGAAACAAGTTTAATTTTTTATTTTCCATTTAATTCTATAATTTGCTCCCCAAAATGAATATTAGGGGTTTCTCCTTATTTTTCCAGTAAAGTTCAGATGAGGCGCTATACCTATTTTTTTTCAAAATTTTACAGCTTATGGTTTCGGAGATAAGGGGGGGGGGAATGGGTAAAATTTTTTATATTTTTGTTAATAACTTTTAATTAATTTATTTTAAAAATATAAAAAAAATATATTTGTTTTCGTCATAATGAGCCCTTTTATTTGATATATAACATGATGGGTTAGAAATAATTTTAATTTTATATTTTCCATTTAATTCTATAATTTGCCCCCCAAAATAAATATTAGGGGTTTCTCCTTAATTTTCCTGTAAAGTTCAGGTGAGGGGCTATAACTCAATTTTTTTTTCAAAATTTTCCAGCTTATGGATTCGGAGATAAGGGGGGGGAATTGGTAAATTTTTTTATATTTTTGTTAATATCTTTTAATTTATTTATTTTAAAAATATGAAAAAAATATGTTTATTTTCGTCGTAATGAGCCCTTTCATCTGATATATAACATGATGGGTTAGAAACAATTTTAATTTTATATTTTCCATTTAATTCTGTAATTTGCCCCCCAAAATGAAAACTAGATGTTTCTCCTTATTTTTCCAGTAAACTTCAAGTCAGAACCTATGAAAGTATTTTTTTTTAAACTTTACGTTTTATAGTTTCGGAGATAAGGGGGGGGGGAATGGGTAAATTTTGGTATATTTTCTTTAATATCTTTTTAATTATTTTTTTTTAAATATGAAAAAAATATATTTGTGTTCCTCAGAATGAGACCTTTTATTCGATATATTACATGATGGTTACTTTTATGTTTTTTTGGGCAATAACACCACAATAGAAATAAAACTAGGTATATTGCAGGAATACCAAACGTTTCAAAGTCTATTCTGACTTCGTTGTCAATGGCTTTATATTTATTGATGTAATTGCAAAATGAAAATTTGATTTATTTAGAAGACAATTACATGATGATGGGTTAGAAACAATTTTAATTTTATATTTTCCATTTAATTCTGTAATTTGCTCCCCAAAATGAAAAGTAGATCTTTCTCCTTATTTTTCCAGTAAACTTCAGGTCTGAATCTATAAAAGTATTTTTTTTCAAAACTTTACGTTTTATAGTTTCGGAGATAAGGTGGGGGGAATTGGTAAATTTTGGTATATTTTCTTTAATATCTTTTTAATTAATTTTTATTTAAATATGAAAAAAATATATTTGTGTTCCTCAGAATGAGACCTTTCATTTGATATATTACATGATGAGTTTGAATTTTTTTTATTTTTAATTTTTTATTTAATTCTATAATTTGCCCCCCAAAATTAATATTAATGGTTTTTCCTTATTTTTCCTGTAAAGTTCGGGCAACGTTCTATATTTTTTATTTTTTTTCAAAATTTTAGGTTCAGTAGTTTCGGAGATCAGGGGGGGGACGGTCTATTTTTTTAGTTTTTCCCCCCAGAAGTACCCCTTAAATCAAAATTTCTTCTTTTGCGATATGTGCTCCTGATCAAGTCACCAAACTATACCTTCATACCAAATTTCAACCTCTTCCGTCCAGTAGTTTAGGAGAAAATTGCTGTGATGTGACAGAGGCAGAAATCCTGAGTGATATTATAAGGGTATCCGTATACTGTATATACGGAACCCTAATAAAGAGTATAACCTCGGTGTAAATCAACAGATTGGTTTGGTACCAGAGAACGTCTAGGAATCCTAATATTGAACAACTAACAATAATCTACTATTAAATGAAAAGTTAGAGAATTATGTTTGTTTTATAAAATTAGTCCTTAGGTAAAGGAACGGTCTCTGTTTTAGTTCAATTCTGGATTGTACTGTATAATAATATTTTAATTAATGTCTTGTTTTATGAGATCCGTTGATAATTCAAGAGTGTTTAATTACACTTTCATCTCACTTTTTAAAATGAGGTATAATTTATATGTGTTAAAAAAAAACATAAATTTAAACAACTTGTTTATGTTTTAGCATTCCACCACTTCTTATCTTTTCAAGGCACAAACATTGAAACATTTTGTTCCTAAATTGGAATATTCTTTTTAAGTAAACAGGTTTTTAATCAAGTAGTGAAATATATAAGGTATTTGCAGAATGTGGTCATTATTTCCATATCTAACTATTTCAATGCAGTGCTGTATAAAGGTAGGAAAAACAAATATTAGGCGACAAATACAAATTTTATTTTTCGTTTGTCCGTCAATAATTTTCCTAGCGGCAATTTTATATGAATCATAAAATATTTTTTATTTATTGTTTATTAGTTTAGTTATATACCCATTTGATTACTAATGCATTTATCGAACCCACAATGTTACATCCAAATTGTTACATCGATAACGAGGTAAACAGACAGTCATTGCATTTCAAAATTATAGAAATGTTGAAATCGAAGCGAGCTTTAAAACTAGAACTTCGTTTATATAAAAACAATAATTCTGTTTTATTTATTGTAGAGTTTAGTTGTTCTAGGTATTTTCAATTAGTAGTTTGTGAGTAAATATTTATCTGGAGCCGATAAGTTGGAAACCCTATATAATGTAGAGAATGAGTAACCACGGAAAATTTAGAAAGAATCCATCTAAACAAAGTAGCCACAGAAATTAATAAAAATCAATACAACTGATGTAAAGTTAAAAGAGGTGAAACCGTAATATTATAAGTTTTCCTTGGGTACAATTACAAATTTTTACACTCAATATAAACGTCTTTATTCGGCCAAATTAAATCAAAATACATTCGATTTATTTACATCAAAAGCGATGAGTAATCCCGATCAGATGATGACTGCAATGACATCACTCAACTTTAACCTTATTTTAGCAGCGTAACATGAAATATTATAAGAATAACGAAAGAGTGAAAATGTACACAATCAATTTCGGCAAAATGATAAAATCAGCAAAATTAGACTGACTGACAAGACAATGTGACTAGCACAAGTCTTACAAGAGTTAGAGGGTGACTTGGATCTATACAGCAATATAAAAGAAAAAGCTCCATTTCTAGTGCAGGAAACTAGATTAGAGAAATTATACAGAATGATAAATGGAGAATAATTGTACCTGATATTTTGTAATTGTTACGATATATCTGAATGTCCCAAAAAAGGCGGTAGATACATCAGAAGATAGAAACAGAAATCGGCATAGATCATCTAGCAGTCGTTCTTCAAAAGTAATTTCATTTCTGCGAACGAGGTATTAAGTGTATTCAATTGAATTTAGAAAGGGATTTGGTAGGAGGAGATCCCTAATCTGGAATTGCTTTAACTCGAAAAATTTTTTTAAAGCTGAACTTGAATGAATACAAAAAAGTATTCCATAGATTCCAATACATATCACAAACTCTGCAAGTCACAGAAAATGTAATATAATTAAAAATTATGTTTGTTGTACAGAGAATCTGTATTTGCACAAAGCATTTTAAACAAAATTGAAAATAATCCTAAAGATTCAGAAACGATCGATCTTTCAAGAGGTTTTGTCTTCAACTTGGTTTCCGAGAATATTTTCAAGATGAATTCCAAGTTTCTAACTACGGGTATTAAAGTTCACAATATATGGACGCTATATATGCTATGAGAGAGTCATTGTAATCAGGTGAACGATCTACATAATGTTCTTAATAATTAACATCGACGAATATAGTAGAATATGTACCTCCATATAAAAAACGACAAATAGTATCTGGTCAAATGAAAAATAGACCAACGCTAAACGTAAACGTGTTATAAGCGGTGCGGGTAGTGCGTTGCGTCATTGTGACAGCCGCAAATTGGAGCTACAATAGCATGAATTTATTTTCCAGTAAGATCACCATGAATGATTTTTATGTTTGATAGTTTGAGGCTGTTGTATAAACACAACGCATCGCCCGCTCCACTTATATAGCCTTTACGTTGAACATAGCCATACACAGAACTTTTGGACATGAACTTTTGCCGGTCAATAATTAAATATCAACTTTTTTAAGGTCTGTTCTAAGATACTATAGAATGAATTAAATTTTATATTAAAGAAAAAAAACTTCTTAATTATTAGTTATTTAGTGGTTAACTTTTACAAACACCCTGTGCACATAGCATATACCAGCCGTCAATTATTCACTGATATAAACTGTCGTTTATATGTGGAGTTATAATGGAGAGTTGTTTGATGTAGGTATTGTTTTCTTGTATTTCATGTGAATGAAAAGTGTAGAGAACAACTAATCTTAATATAATAAATGCCTAAGTACTTCTTGGGAAATAACACCACAGTTTAAGGAAAATTGCTGTATATTCCAAACGTTTCGGGGTCTAGATCAGAATAAAGTTATAATTGCCTAAATTGGTGATCATACATAAAAAATATATAAAGCGTCATATATATTTTTTGGAGTTGGTAAGAAAATTACTTTCGTCATGGACAATCTAACATTCACCTGCATAGCACACTCTTCGCCAAGAACTACACCAAATGTATCACTTCGGTGATCCTGATGATGATGATGATTATTTTTTGTAATATTTGGTTTCTGAACGATAATTGTGGCATCTCTGGTTCACTGTAGTTCTTTGGGAATAACACCACATAAACTTGAAAGTCTGTATATTTCAAAAAGTCCAAACGTTTCAAGGTCTAAATCCTTTTAATTCTTTAATTTTTTTAATTTCTTGTTCATTTGTGTTAGCCATTGAAAACGGGGTCTGAAACGTGGAAACGTTTGGACTTTTTGAAATATACAGACTTTCTAGTTTATATGGTGTTATTCCCAAAAAACTCAGAACAAATATTTTGTAATATAATATTCTATAAAATTGGACTGCGTCCATTAATAACTTGGTTTCATTAAGTTCCATATGAAGTTCAACTGTTCCTTATTTTTTTGGTGGAGCGGATAATAACGTACAAAAAAAATACCCACAAATAAATAGAAATTTTCATAGAAGCATCTCCTAGCAGCCATTTTCCACTTTGTAACCAAGAGGTCCAAGAAATAATGTATGAGCATCCCGTTTTCCGCATTTGCATGACACAAATAATTTTTTATATCACGATATAGCACATCAGTTACCTTCCAAATCGGTTACTCGCGTTACAGGCAAACTATAATTTATCGATGATTTTAGTATTTAGATATACCAGGTGGTTCAAATAACGTTTTCGACTTTAGCAAATAAGCAGTTGTATGTATAGGTTGGTTGAAATACAGAGCGAAGTAGAATTATAGTTGTAAAGCATGCTTGAAAAAATGGTAGAAGCAGTTGCATAAATACGATAGGGACTAGGTAATTATAGTCATACAGTGTGATTCAAAAAACGGTTAGAAAATTATACTTATAAATGCATGGAACATAATTGTTGTAAAATTTTCATAAGGGTAGCCCATGACATTATATATTTTTTTCAAAACTGTAACGGAAGTAGTACTTAATCTAGCAAGCTCATTTCTTTCTTGCTTCTTAATTAATTTACCATAAAGCCATGGTGTCTTTATTGGAATATAATCAAATGATTGACAATAATAATGCAAAGAAGTTGTTAAAAAATATAATGTATATTAATCATTATGTCCGTCATTCAAAATCCAATGAAATCTCACTTGTATTCACATATGACTTTTATAAGTGGTTTGTGGGAACAACAAATTCCATAGAAACAAATATTTAAAAAATGACAAAATATAAATTGATATATATAAAGGACTTCCGCGTACGATGACGGGAGAGCCACTCCTGTAAATAGATTGGTAGTTATAAAAGTAATTTATATAATAAACTTAACTTATAAATAAGTAACAATAGATGTTCAGTATATGTTTTGCATTTCCTCGGCTGGTAAGTTACATGTTCTTTTGTTTTTTGTTATATATTTTTTTATTACCACAATATAGAAGAGAGTCCAAAAATGTCTGTCCCGGGTATATATATACATGTATACGCAAACTGGATTCTAAGCATAACTTTCAATTGAGTTACATAACCTAAAAAATTATAAACTTTGATTGTAGTGATTTTAATAAATCAGGACGACACAATTGCTTAGAGCAAAAGTGATCTTAAAAGGATTGGGGCCATAAAATAAGGAGAAGAAGAACCAGAGAGATATATGTGGATATTAAAACATTTCAACCGATACTGGTAGCAAAGCGTTCAGAAATGATAATAATTAAAGGTAGGTGTACACAATTATTTATGTTCAACAGTAGCTGGGCATGTTTCATTATAATACTACTTAACATACAATAACTAAACAAGAAATTATTTCGTATTTACGTAACTAACACATTTCCTCGACAATGCAAAAACGGCTGCCAATTCGTTTACTTACCCGTTTAACAAAAAGATGTTCTCGTTTACTTGCAGCTCTAGTTAACGACATTATATTCGACGGAATTCACGATAACAAATCGTCCTATTTTCATCATGTCATTAGCATAATGTTGGTAAATTCATTTTAGGTTGTGCGAACAAAACGTAAAAGGAAACAGATAAGCTGCGGTTAATCAAGAAAATCACGGTGGAACAATGAGACATATCATTCAACATGAATTTCGCCGCTTTTGTCCAACTTAGCAGGAATGCAAACATCTCGCAGGCCTTTGTGGTTCTCTCTAAAACAAATCAAGTTCTATGTTCTTGCCTTCTCTCGAAAGTTCAAAAGGAAATTGCCAAAGCTAATAGCATTGTTCGAAGGAACATGCAGACGTTTCAACCAAATACATATTGAACGGAAAAGTTCACCTTTAGGAAAAGCAGGTGAGGCGTAAAAGGCATTGGCTCTTTGCTAAAGATCTTAGTGAGTACGAAAAAGACTGATTTTTAGATGGGAACATCTCCGATGATTTTAGGTGCTTGGAATTATAAGAATGGATTCAGAGATAGCAAACACAGTGTGGAGCGAATAAACAGGCAAAGATAAAAAGTGGAAAATTGTTTTAACGAATATGGCTTTTATAAATTCTTCAACACATTTTGAAAGAGAAAGTTTGTTACACTTTACTGATATAGCTGGTCTCGAAACTACATCAGGTCAATTTGAAGCCTGAAAGTTTCCTGGCCATTCAAGAGTGTAATCTGTTAATCTTTGAAATATTTTGTTGTTACATACGACACGTGGCATGGATCCCAATTTTGTTAATCAAGTGCCTAGTTATTGGTATTAGTTATTTTTATCGACTTCAAAAAGAACGAGAATCTCAATTCGTCTGTATACCTATACGTTTTTTATTTATTTTTTTTATGAGTGTTCAGCAATTACTCGGAAACAGCTCAAAGAATTTGGATCGTTTAAACTGGATCCTGTTAAGGGAGATCCCGAAGTGGTACCATATTTTTTCACGCACTAAGCTTACACCGTACCACTTAGTATGGCCATTGGTTCTTGTCTCTCACCAGTATTAAGTAACATATTTATGGAAAAATTTGAACAAAAAAAGTTTATCAAAAGAAAGTAAAACCTTTAGTTTGGTGGCGTTACGATGACGACATCTTCGTAATTTGGGAACACAATCTTGAAGAACTAGATACATTATTAAATCACATAAATGACAAAGAACCAACTATCCAATTTAGGCTAAAAATTGAACAAAAAAACAAACTGTCCTTCCTAGACATATTAATAACAAAAACATAATCTTCATTCGAAACAGAAGTTTATAGAAAACCAACTCATACCAACAGATACCTAAATTTCAATTCAAATCATGCCAATACAGTAAAGAAAGATGCTCTTAAGTCAGTATATGATAGAGCAAAGACCAAATATCCTGATGATAATAAATTCAACAAAGAAACACAATAATAAAAAATGTTCTCACTGGAAACAATTACCCCACAAAATTTATCAACAAAGAGTTAAACAGACTTGAACAGAGAACAAACCTTCCGAATCAACTCAGAACTTCTCTTATTAACACTGCTAGTCAGGACAACCACATTACAGTTACAACTATACCATATACAAGATTCTTTGCGAATGCAATAAATTTTATATTGGAGAAACTTCGAGACCATTAAACGTACGAATAAATGAACACTAGAATTACATAAAGAAACGAAAATTTGAAAAATCGGAAATGTGTGAACATGCATGAGACATAGGTCATAAAATACAATTTGACAATTCAACTATACTTCACAAAGAACAACATAACACAAAACGAAAAATAATAGAGTCTGCTTCTACTTCTGTAGAATTCAATCGTATCTGGTTACCGACAATTAAGGAAGAAATTATTAATGGTCATCTATTTTGAACAACCCAGTAAGAGGGATAGTTCATAAGGTTTTTTCTAGGTTTTCCCTTATGATGTTAATGGGATCACTGAAACAACAGAATTCATTGATCGCATTTTTTTCGAATGCGCTATCTTATAACAAACTCGTACCTGTTTAACCTAATTCATTATCTTTAGAATTTTTTGTGCTACCTGTATTAAAAACAACAAAATTTTTCTTATGTCAACTTAAATGTCATAAACGACACTTTTAATTTGCAATTTACATTTTCAATACATATTTTAAAGTCATTGACAACGAAGTTATAATCGACTTTGAAACGTTTGGTATTTCATTTCAATATACAGCTTTTTATTTTGGTGTGGTGTTCTCTCCCAAGAAAACACAAAAATAATCATGAATATGTCACAAATAACATTTAGAAGACAAAATGTTACTTTTTTGAAGTTGGTTATTGTTTTTTTTTAATGTATTTATTAGTTACAGATCAGGTATCTTTACAAGATAAGTCGCCCAAAAATATATTTAAAGCTTGTTTAACGGATGGGTTAGATTTAAGCTGCCCTGAGTTTTTCATTGTGGATGGAGCATAAACTAGCCCTTCCACTACGTTATGATGTCATAAGCCACGCCTCTAGCCATGCCCATTGGTTGGTTCAAATGGCCAAGATTCAAATGGAAGGTTCAAACGGTTAGTTGGTCTAGTACTGAAGTATGGAATTATAGACTTCAGGCCATATATCACAAGAGGCAGAACTTTCTGGGTTCGATAACCGATCTTGGAGAGTAGCAATAATTTGTCAGCGGCGACAGTTCAAAAGAAGACCTGATTGTATATTTTTTTTCGTATGCTTGATTCGTGAAAAATGTTGGAATTGTAGTAGAATTTCTCCAATCATTTTTAACAGACTTCCAAAAAGGAGGAGGTTGTCAATTCGTCGCGTTTTTTTTGTATGTATGTTACCTGATTTTTTCTCCTGTTGTGAACCGTTTTGAATGAATATGGTTTTGTTTAATAGAGTATATATCCGGATTGGTGAAACTTCAAATTTGGGAAAAGAATTCTATTGGCAAAGTAATGAAATTTGAGAATGAACACATGCGTGCATGGAAATCGACCAGATTTTTCAAAAACTCCTTATGGATGTGTATAGTTTTATTTAATCTATTAAGGAAGATCCCTAGGTGATCTCATATACGTTTCTGAGACGTGCAGGCTTCAACACAAATTTATTTTCCAAAAGTATTTATTAAAATAACCGTTTAAAAAAAAAGAATAAATCATTTCGAGAAAATTGTTCAATGCTATCGAATGTCAAATTTATATAAATTTCTATTAAGAATAGCATCTCTGAATATGTAAACCGTTTTTTATATGTAAGTCTTGTTAATTTTTGCACTTAAAATTTCCAAAGCATAATAGTAGATTTACCCTAGCAGACACCACCCTAAAATATTTTTATAGATACGAACAATATCATTTGTATAGTTATGAAGTAGAGTTATTATTCTGAACCTATATAAAATTTATGAAGTAGTCGTTTTCTTAATTATTCAGATTTTTATTTGTACTACAAAATTTTAAACTAATTATAGAGAGAGGAGAACAACCGATAATACAGCCAAGTATAGGTGTCAGTATATATAGCAATCTAGCGATCAGTGTGGCGGTCACTCCCTTATCTCATTTTCAGTCACTGTCATTTTATTTCTGTTCCCACTAACATAAAGGTTTCGTTAACTACTACCAGTTTTAGTACAAACACGTTCATTGACAACAAAGGAATTTTTTTTTGTTTCATCATAAGTACTTACTACTTTTATTTGATTGAATAATACAAAAAGGATTTTCGTAATCTCGTTTATTCAATGACGTTCTTTGTGCAGATGTTCGCTTTTCACGTACGTGATTCATTTTGCAGATATATTTTTTCTGTGCAGAGAGGTGTGAAAATCTAGAACAAACATTAAACAAACGGTCTTTGTTCATATTTTTAGTATTTTTCTGTTAGTAACGCACAAAGGATTGTGCGATAAGAGCTCTTTTGATATATTTTTCGTTTCCAACGCAAACTCGTGTGTGCCAGAAAGTGCGAAATTTTAATAACAGTTCATTAGAATGCAAGCCACTAGTTTTTGAATATTCATTGTGAATTCTTAATCCTGTCTCCAGTGAGAAAATGATGGATAAATCACTTAATTAATTCTAATAGTATGCTGAAAAACTCTGTTGAAGTCACGGATTATACGTTTCATAATGAAATTTATGTCGTGAAGAACTTTTGAGAGCGGAAATTTTGAGGGAACACGCATCCAAACAAATTTGTTTGTGCGAAAGGTCTACTAAGATAATTAGCCTTTAGAAAAAAAATATGTAAATCGCAATTTTTTTGAACATATTAATTAAAACAGATGTCTTTTTCCTTGATGAAATGTTGGAATAAAGCTAAAGCAAATAATTAGTATATAAATAATATTAAATGTATTATTAAGCACTGTTTTAAAAACTTGGCTAAAACTTCCAAGTAACTGAAAAAATACCCTAAATATGCATTGGACTCGATGAACCTCAAAAATGAGCAAGTATATGCTTTTTTGACTACAAGATAGAAACTTGAAACCTTGTGCATTTTCTTTAATATCGTCCAACATAAAAGTTGACATACCAGCAACTGTTAGAAATGACCCTATGGGGTAGAAACTACCATTTCTCACCCCCATTTTATATAAAAAAGAGAAAATCTACACATGTCATGTAAAATTAATAACAATATGATTAAAATCTTGGAAGATGATGTCTATAAGCCAGCCAAGATAACAATTATATGAAGATTTTTAAAAAATCGTAGAAAGTAATAAAGGGATGGTTTTCACCCTCTGAAAGCACTAACATCAATTTCGATAGCAGGTTCGACCCCAATTACCCCTTAGATATATTTTTCACCCAATTTGTTTGAAAATACTGATGGTTACATAATAGGGGTAGTTCGCGCTAAGGTGAGTACTCTTCTGGAGTGACTTATAAAGATGTTTGATTCTCAGGTTGTAACTAGGGAGCTAAAAAATATTCAACTTTTTTTAGTACCCTTTTTTGATAACTTTCATGTAATATAAAAAGGATTATAGAGAGACTTATATGAGTGGATACCAACCTTCCAAGAGCTCTAGGGTCAATTTTGATAAAAGGTTCATAACAAGCAACCCCGATTACCCCTTAGAAATATATTTCACTCACTTTGCTTGAAAAGGCGATGGTTGCAAAACGAGGGTAGTTTTCCTCTTGTGTGACTTACACTTTTTTTGACTCTTATGCATTTTAATAACTTTGATTCATAATTTCACAAGTTATCTAAGTGTTATACAAGTATATAGGGCAGGTTACACCGACCAAGGGTTCACCGTTAATATTAATTCCATATTCGTTCTCAGCGACTTCAAAAACAGTCTGAAAATAATTGTTAGCAAACTATCATTTTAACTTTACGTGATATAAAATTGAGGATGAAAAAGGGTTGTTTCCATCCCTTAGGGTCATTTCTCAGACATGCCGTTAGGTCAACTTTTTCGTTGGATGAATACTAAAAGAAAATATAAAAGGTTTCAAGTCTCAATCTTCATCTAGTCAGAAACGCATATTGATTAGGTTAGACGAGATTGATCTAATATTGCACAATTGCTGTAGATTCGAACAGTAAATTCTGGAATCGAATCATTGAGACCTCTATTACATTTCATATGAACATGTTGAAGAGTTTGTCCAAAAGTGGGGTAACTGGACGTTGAACTATATCTTACAATTAGTTCAATCAGGTGAAAGTATGGGGATTGATTTGACCAATGCCGCCTGTAACTGCCTGAGTCATGTTATAAAAAATAGTATGCAGATCAAGCTGATGTGTTGGGAAACTATTTGGACAAATTGAGCTCTGTATCATTATATACTTATTGAAAATGATTTCAACATTCTACATTTCCATATGGGCTCTTGTTTGGCAAAAATCTGATCGAAATACTATCCGGTTGTGAATAAAACTATAGCTCAGTTAGCTGCAGCTCAATTCTGATATTGTTGCCACTAAGTCCAGTCTTGAAGCTCGATTGCTTTGAAGAAGGTGGACATTTGGGAGTCCTCAAGAAAAGAATTAGCTTCATCAAGGCAATTGCTCACAGTACCACATAAATAATTGAGTCATCCTCGCTTTGTAATGGTAAGTAGCCTATCCAGCGTTTAAATTTAAAAAATTATCTAGTGCTATAGCTGTAGAGTGACCACGTTCTGAATGTAATTTATCGAATTTCCAGTTTCTCCAATCAGTGGGTCGCATGCTAGGTTAAAGACACCCTACATGTCGAGAGATTTCCTTCATGGCCTCTAGAATTCTTCGACAACTTCATCAAAGCCATTCAACCTCGATTCTGCAACATTTCGGATTCCACGAAATATCGGATGAATGTTGGCATTCATCCGATGAATTCCCGTCACAGTAGTGTTATTCCCAAAGAACTCAGAAAAATAAAAAAAAGAGATGCCACAACGATCTTTCAGAAAACATAATACTCTTATATCATAAAACTAATTTGAACATACTTTACTAGTTCAATCTAGGAAATCCGGAGACCATAAGAGTTCAAACACTATATACATATGAGTTCGAAGAAACTTAGCTAATACTCGAAATAATTCACTCGATACAATTTTCAGAAGAGAAAATTTTGTGTATTTTCCATCCTTTTATACTATTTCCTGAGAAAAGTAATTAACCTCCAAGTATAAATGAAAAGTTCCAAGCACGAGTTTGAAATGTCTTGGCGATGATAGATTTTCAATTGAGCTCCACCATATAAACATGCTTAGAAAGAGATAAGTACGGTTAATCAGAATGACTGTCTTTGAATCATCCTGAATCCGGAATTAATCAAATCTCGGCTTCTTCTTTGTAAGCCATTGAAGGTGGAAATTTCCTCTAACGACGTTAAAGCTGCTAATTTTCTCGCATGCATTCATTTGACGCCAACGTCAAATTCATTGGAACGTGATAAAACTATTTAATACGGTAGGATGTTAAATTAATATTCCACTACAATTTCGTTTCTCAGACGACACAGTATTCTACAGTTTGCCGTCATTAAACGGTAACAAGACATAATGGAAGTACTGTTTGTTACCTGAAGTAATAAATAGTAAAATGGAGATACAAAATTTTGCAATTTGTAGCACGAATCCATTTAAACCTGAACCCACAAATAAGATAATTTTATTGGTGTTCTCTAGTAATGCAAATCAGTTCATATACAATTTCATATCCCGTGGAGTGCCATAAGATTTTAAAATAACTTATTAGCCATTGTTGTCGGAACTAATTCAGCAAGAATTACTTGTCTCGTGTGATGGACATGTAAAGTCGAGAAAAGTAAGAAACAATTGTTAACGCAATACATTAACTATTAAAATGCGGTTTTTTAAATATTTTCTGTAGTTATTCTTGGTTTAATGCATAGTGAAAGAAAACATTATTTGACAATAAATTTTTAATAAATAAAACAAATTTAAATCTTAAAAATACCTACGCGTGCCTTTGAGGGAGTGTGCTGCCATGCATTGTATGGTCAAGTCGAAATAGTCATGTAAAATATATTGCAAAATCTATCAATCTCACAGTTACATAATGCATTTATAGAGTTATTACTTAATATAAGAGTACGGCAGACCCCGATAAAACGTATTGATCTTGTTTGCGTTAGTGCGTTAGAGCTCTAGATAGAGTCAGATACTCGGTTTCCTTTCTCTCTCATCCAGCGTTACAATTCCACTACAGGCGCCCATACCTCACGTTTCTCTGAAGTAAGTAAATATATTTATGCGTCAATTTCAGAACACTAAAATAGTAATATTTTGCCTGTTTATTGGGTTTCCCCCCCCCCCCTTCGATTTTTTTTACTGCAACAGATAAGTATTTGAAAGTGTAGTTAGGCAAATTCGTGAAATTGCCCGGGTAACTCGTTGTCTGTATAGAGATTCTTTCTCACAGTTATTCTGAGAGAAAGAGATGTCTACAAAATGATCAACCAGTATTCCACTATATAAGTAATTTATTGTAAATTCTGTTATACTTATCTGTGTTTGGAGACGTTTCAACTCCGAGTCTGGAGTCGTTGTCAATCGTTCAGTGTTGTTGTATTTCGAGTTTTTTTTCTAAAAAATTTCGCTTTGATGTTGATTTTGTTGTTTGTCAAAAAATTTGACAATGACAATTTGTCGTTTGGGGATCACTTGATTCTGAGGGTATTGTTATTCTGCTCTGTTAGCAATAGACTTTTCCAGTCCAAATAAAGGTCGATTGAAGGTTTGTATAGTGTTTTATGTGACTTTGGTCATCATTATACCTTTAGAATTAAGGAAAGAGCATCAATATAACATTTTCAGAAGACATGTGGACAAATCAAATTTGGCTAGTCATGTATTAATTAGCACCGGCAGCCATAGGATAGACTGGATAAAACAAAGATTTTGTTGAAAGAGAAAAATTTAAAAAAAGAGAAAACTTAAAGAAGCCAGCTGTATGATGATAAACAACACGGAAATCGGAGCACCTTCAATCGACCTTCATTTAGACTGGACCCTCAGTGTGAAGTGATCGCTAAACGACCAATTGTCACTGTCAAGTTTTTTTACAAAAAACAAAATCTCGAAATACAACACTAAATGATTGACAACGACTCCAGACTCGGAGTACTTACATATAGAAAGCAATATTGGTTGTCATTTTGTAGACAAGTCTTTCTCTCAGAATAATTGTGAGGAAGAATCTCTGTAGAGACAACCAATCGGGACAATTTTACAAAATTGCCTTACTACACTTTGTTCTCCATATACAATTTTCAAATAATTATCTGTTGCAAGAAAAAAAAATGAAGCGGCGACCTGCAAAATCTAAAAAACAAGAAATATGTTACGAATCAATGAATTTTAATACAGTAGTACATAATTTGAAAATCCTCATGTGAATAAGAGCTTCGTCACTGAAATATCGCTAATTTTTACGTTGTCCGGTAAAATTAACGGCACACCTGAGAACAAAAAGCTGTATATTTAAAAACCAAATGTTTTATTGTCTGAATTTGAATGGAATTATAACAAAATCTAAATTTGTGATGATTTATGTAGAGTAAAGAGTCTTTATTATTAATAATAATCCATCTGCAAATCAATTGGAGTCGCATAAAGACTAAAGCAAGACCCTCTCCAATTTAGATAAACACCTCGAATACTACCTTGGCAAAGAAGACTTGAAGGGAAAATCACTTCTCTTCGGAAAGGCTTTAGAAGACTAAACGAGTACCAACGAGGGGCCAGGAACAACAGAATAGAAATACACTCCCAGTGGGATGGAGAAAACATCACATCTCACCAGTGTCTGGACAGTCTACGACAAAAGCTCTCCGTCTACACATGCCGATTGAGAAGGTACAAAATCAGTAACCAACGGAAACTCGACAACACTCTTTTCCGACAATCAGAAAAAGGGTTTTATAGAAAACTTAACAACATCAATAATATTGACGCCCCTAGTTACCCCAGTAAGCCAGACATCGAGGAATTCTGGAAAACACAGCTTTCCACAACAATCTCCTATAACTGCAGAGCCAGCTGGATTACTGAAGAGGAGGCTGCATTTCAGAACTGTAGTGCCATGCAACACCAACCATTTACAACGGAAGGCACATCCAAAATAATGAAGCACTTCCATAACTGGAAAGCACCAGGACCAGATGGTTTACCAAATTACTGGATAAAGAAACTGTACCAACCACGAAACATTAACAGCCCTTATAAACCCACACAAGATGCCTAGTTTCCTTAAGCATGGTGCTAGATACCTCTTACCAAAGGACAACCTATGTGCACAGGACCCAGCAAAGTACCGACCAATCATTTGCATTCCAACCTTATACAAACTCATAACATCGTGCATTAATCATCGCATTTTCAAACATTGTGAGCTGAACAACATAATTACTCAAAAACAAAGGGATGCGCAAAGATTCGATGGGCTGCAAAGAACAACTGATAATTGATTCCGTTGTCTGCAATCAAACCCACGCCAAACGACGAAATCTCTAAATGGCATATGTGGACTACAAAAAGGCCTTTGATTCAGTTCCACCTGATTGGCTCATTAAGGCACTGAAACTCTATAAAGTGAATAATTGTATTATCAACTTTTTGAAATATGCCATGTTCACCTTGCAAACCAAAAAGCCAACGTTCGATACAAACTGACCCCATTCCAATCAGAAGGGGTATATTCCAAGGAGACTCTCTTAGCCCACTATGGTTCTGCCTTGCCATGAACCCTCTCTCAAACAAACTGAACTCGGCTAATTTTGGGTTCAATCTCAAACACAACAACGCACAAGCATTAAAGATAAACCATTTGTTATACAAGGACGACTACGAAACAACAGCTGCTTGATATGCTTAAAGTAGTAGAAGAGTTCTCTAGTGACATTTATATGAAATTTGGCCTAGACAAATGCCGAATTATTAATATAGTTAAATGCAAAATACAGCAGGGGCACTTTGAAATGGGAGATGACACCTCAATTGAATCTATGGGGGAAGGTCATACTTATAAATACCTTGGAATAAAGCAGGCTCAACGTATTGATCACTTGACTATGAAAAAGGACCTAACAGCAGAGTTTTATTGAAGGGTACGACGACTGTTGAAAACCAAACTAAACAGTGAAAATTTGTTTCAGGCTATTAACACCTATGCTTGTTCAGTGCTCAGTTACTCTTTCGGTATAGTTAATTGGTGCAAGACTGACATTGAAAAATTACAACGAAAAGTTCGAGTTTTACTAACAAAAGCTCAAGATCACCATCCAAAGAGCTCTGTTGAACGTACAACTTTGCTACGGTATGAAGGAGGAAGAGGATTGGCAGATCTAAGCAAAGTATTAGATCAACAAATTTCTATTTTGCGTAGTCATTTCCAGAAACTCGCAGAATTTTCTGATCTACACAGAGTCATGTGCTAGGTTGATGACTCAACACCACTGCGACTGACACAAAAACACATCCAATTACACCACCGACCACTGATCAGAAACTGCTGAAATGGAAAGAGAAGCCCCTTCATGGAAGATATAGAAATGACGTCAACCAAGATTATGTCGACAGTGCAGCGTCGAACTACTGGTTGATCTCTGGTCATATGTTTCCTGAAACGGAAGGCTTTATATTGGCAATTCAAGATCAAGTAATCCCAACTAACAACTATCTAAAGTACATCGTTAAAGACCGTTCTATTAACAACGACAGATGCAGGTACGGTTGCCAAACATCTGAGTCTATCCAGCATATCACAGGAGTTTGTCAAGCGTTCGCTGCAACTGAATACAAATTACGACACGATGCTGTGGCTAAAATATTGCACCAGGAACTAGCACTGAAACTTGAACTGTCACAGTCGTTAAGATTACCATAATATAAATACAAACCAGAATCTGTTTTAGAAAATAACAACTACAAGCTGTACTCGGACCGCACGATACTGACTGATCGGACTGTTGCTCACAATAGACAGATATAGTTTTGGTGGATAAAGTCGCTCGGAAAACAACTTTAATTGACATAGCAATTCCTAACAACAATAATATAAATGTCAAGCAGGCTGAGAAAATAACCAAATATAGAGATTTGGAATTTCAGTGGGACATGAACACCACACGAACTGTACCAATTGTTATGTCAACGACAGGACTAGTCCCAAAACATCTATTAAACCATTTAAAATACCTATGTCTGGACGAACAACTTTACAACCAAATGCAAAAAGCCGTCTGTTAGGGACAGCCCGGACGGTCAGGAAATTCATGGGTTACTGCCGCCAAGACTCCAACCACAAGCCTGAAAACCTGGCAAGGTCTCCCACAGAGCTAAACCCTTTTGATATCTAGGATATCTGGGGTTTTAGTGAATTTTCCCCTAAAGGCACTCTTAGCGTGCCTTAGAGGGAGTGTGATGCCATACATTGTATGGTCAAGTCGAGAAATAAAAAGAGCGGCAGTCATTTGAGACTGAACGATGGAAGCGAAAGCTTCTTACGAAATATTCTTCCCTTCTCTCATTATCTCACTGTCACTATTTTTCTTTCATTGCGTCACTCATAGTAATGGATTTAAAGATCAGGTGAATTAAAATAATTATCACTATTTTGTTACGACTTAAGTGTTAATCCTAATTTAAATATATCTGCAAAGAAATATAAGTTTAGATATTGAGTAAGTGTTTGTAAATAGTTTTGTTCATCTGAATAAGTATTTGAAGACAAGATGTCAAAGAAATGTTCGTTTTGTTCTCAGCTAACATCATTATGAACACATAACATTTATACAAAACAATAAATTATATACAAATATATTCAACGGTAGAAACAATTTAAAAATGTTAAGTCCTTAACGAGTTTTATTCATTTTATGTGAATTGGAAATACTAAATAAAATTATTTATCAATGACATAATATTAAAAAAAAAAGTATAATTGTTCTCGGTTTCGAAGCCGAGAACTTTGGATTTGAAGCCGTGCGCTTTAGACTCGGGGTCACTAGTGTTTCCATCAATTATGTTATTTAGAGGATATAAAATTCCCGACGTATGTAATACATGAGTCCCCTCTATTGAGTGGTAAACGTACTTTGCTAACAAAAGAATATAAACAAATGACATGTTTTGCTTAATGTGTATCCTTCTATGAGTCTATATTCGTTGATAATATAAAAATTTAATGCCAAGTTGCATTTAGTGTGGTATTCTTTTTAATTTCTGACTAATGTCATGTCTACAATTTAATATATCAGAAAGAGAGAATTGGAGTGTTTCTTAGAACGAAAAGCAAATTTTGTCCAGTATGTTTTATTGGTTTATTTCCTATTTATCATTGATTTTCTATGAAAGAGGAGACTCATAATATGTTACCTGGTCCCTGTTTCTTACACAGAAAACAGAATTGGATAGGTATTTCAAGATTGAGGCGGTATGTTGTGTCGGTCGGTCGGGTAGAAATAAATGAAGTTTCAAGTTATGCATTTCATTACCTTGCTAATCTATTTTCATATGTGTGGGTGTGGGCTTCCGTTAAGAAGCTTCCGCTTCAATAATAATAAGAAAGTTTGCTGTCGCCTTCAAGTTTAAATAGACACACTGTATATACAGACAAATTGAGAACTCCCACCTTTGTTGAAGTGGTTTAACTGACATTCATTCTTATTTACTTTCATTCCATTTTCAATGAATTTTATCCTGTAATAATTCAAATAACGTTAATTGAGGTCAATTAGGTCCTTCGGTAAATTTTCATATTTAAAAAACAAATAGTTCCGATTTTATGATAAAATTTAACATGTAGTGCTGTTCATGCCAAGGAAAAAAAGTATGAGACCAATTTAAAAAAAATGTTTTTAACAAAGAAAGAATTATTCATATTTTGGTACCTAATTGACGTGTTTCTGAGGTAAAAAACCTTAAAAATATTCAAACGAGTAAAGGACCTCTTCCTTTTTTGAAATTAAAAACCCTTAAGAATTTAATTGTCCCGATTTTTATAATAGAGCGAAAAATATCACTACCTTTATACCGCATTACAATGTGAGAAATGAAGCACACGAATTTTAAGTAAATTAAATAAATAATATGAAGTTTGTACATATTTATACCAATAAAATTTTAGTTCACTCCCCTCGATACTGCTATTACGATTTATACAAATCTGTAAATATTAGCCTCTTTGAACTATAAATAATGTTCTTAAGCACATGTTGTTGAAAGTTTAATGTAGCAGAGAGTTGCCAAAACAATCTCCTTCATAAACTTATAATTTAATGTTCTGGTAAAACACGTATTTTAAGTCTTCTAAGCTCGCTGCAGTTTATCAATGAACATATTTGTCTACCGCATAAATCACGTGCACATTTACTAAAGCTGATGACTTGAATTTGGATAAAGTCACTAAATAAATTTAACTAATGAAGTTTATCTAATATCACGATTCCAATCGCATTAACTCTTAAAAATCCCTTAAGGTCGGCTCTTTAAAATAGCTCATTAAGCATATTTGAACCCCTTATTAGTCAGCAAGAATTTCATAGAAAATTGGCTTTTTTTTCACATTTTATGATCACCAAAAATATCACAGAATTAAGAAAATCTCGTTTCAACTGAAAAGAATTCGGAAAGTCATCTTCATACATTAATTAAGACTTTATCAGTTCTTTTCATTATGAAATTCTAGGGACGAAAAGTGAGTGAGTTATTACAACTTTTCAGGAATTTTTAAATTGATTTTGAGGAAGTTTTCAGCTGAGAAGTAAATATTTAATCAAATAATACGAGTGGGCAGATTCTATTAATATACGGAAAATAATCTTAGAATTCACTGCTGTCTAATTCGTTCTTTTTGGAAAAATTAGTTACATTGGTAATATTTCTTGTTCCATGTGGCTCATGCGGAGAAATAAATTAATTATAAAACATTAAACATTAGTTCAAAGTTTTCTTGATTTGAAAATTTTTAGACCATTTTCTTCCATATATTTTATTTGTCTTGTTTATAGTGTTATACGCCGTAGGTTCCTAATCTCTATAAATGTGTATTCTGTCAGTCATTCTAGATTTATTGTTAACATTTCTTTGGTAATCCCCTGCATACATACATGTTGTAGAAAGGGTCCATTCTAAGTTTACTAAAAGTTGCGGTTTTTATGTTTTATATCAACGTTCTTTCTACTTTCATGTGTCTTCTTATTTATTCGTTTCTTACACTTCCGCACATAAGCTGTGTTTTATTGATTCTGCAAAATTTTTCAAACTTCGGAATCGTGCAGAATTACCGGCCGCATTATGGTGTTGTATTTTCTTTTCTTTGTTTCTTTTCAGAAGTTCTCCTACTACCAACACTAAGTTCTTCAGCTACCAACAATAAGTTCTTCTATTACATTTTTTCCTTTAGTTATTGTGTCCTTAATTGTCTCCTCATTTCACTAAGCTTAGTTTTCAGCCTAGATATACAGATTCCTCACAGCTGCTAGGTCTAACCCCTCCTGGGTTTTCCCCTCTTATGCATATGTACAGCGTCTTTAAGGTGTTGGTATTTTTCTGTATATTTTCTAAACATATTTTCGAGGTTTCTTTACCCTGTTCAATTGCTACTTAGTCGTCCGCATACTGGGATATTATTTCAACATTTTTTTCTCCACATACACATTTAATACAATTGGGGAAACATAACGACCTTGCCGTAGGTCTATTTTAATGCTGTGTCTCCATATAATTATTTTATGATTACTATTATTTTTCCAGAATTTCTCACAGTTAAGAAACAGGTACGGCGTCACAGGCTTACTGTAGATCAACCAGCAGTAGGTGCAGTTCTTATGATCTCACAGTTTCCTTCACTGTTATTTGGGACAACCACAATATACTTTCAATTGTTTATCGCCCTGCTTTGAAGCTTTTTTTCCATAGAATAATAGGGGTGACATTCCCCACATATAATCTTTTTCATTAGTTTACTAAGCAACAATATTGTCAAACCCACATGGCAGTTCCTGTGTCCTGACTCTTCTTCATCATCAAACGGCAAAGATTTGTGAAATATGTTGAGTAAATTTTATAAACTGAAACTTTATAGATAATTAGACTGCTACATTGTCAGATTAATTTGATTTAGGACTGACTTCATATTTTCCTAGACCTAAATGGCCTCATCCAATCGGTGGTATCAGTTTCTTCTAAATTTCCATCCAAACCAGCTCAATCTTTAAAATATTACAATTTAAATATAAATTGCAAAATTGAAAATTTACACTTTCATTACATATTTTAAAGCCATTGACAACGAAGTCAGAATCGACTTTGAAACGTTTGGTATTTTCTTTCAATATACAGCTTTTTTAATTCAATTGTGGTGTTATTCCTAAGAAAACTTAAAAATAATCAAAAACATGCCACAAATAACTTTTAGAAGACAATTGTTCAATATTGTAATGTAAATTCAGGGCAAATCGTTGACGCTCACATTTATCTTATTATTTTAATCACTAATCTTTGTGGAACATGTAACTCTCTTTCTATGTGAATTTCAAGATATTACTTTTAACAATGTATGCAGTTGAGTCCGTTGCGAAATGTCGATGATCTGTGAGCTTTTGTTCTAAAACAGATTTAGGTCTTGCCTTTGCTTTAAATAGAAGGTTCGAACTGAATATATGTTGTGACATTTGCGGTCGAAATACCACGCAATATTCCGGTCATGACGAGACAGCAAGTGTTTAGTTTTGCAATGTAAATGCCTTTTGTTGCTGTTTATCAGATTTTGAATTTGACGAATCACAATGGAGGTTTGTGTTGGCGTCACATCAACCGACAGTGATCACAATCACTGGCATTTTAAATATATCTAGTTTAGTCGTTATCTGATGAAGAACCATATCATCTACAGGAAATACGTTCAAAATGGCAACAAAATATATTGTGGCTGATCTATAAGTTATGAAAGAAAGTGTTAAATTAATGGAGAGTTTTTTTGGAGTTAGGAATTGAAAGATATTTATGGTCATTTCTTTTCTTAAGCAAATATCAACATTGTGTCTTTTTTAAGGAAAACGATTGATTTTTTAAATATGACTTAAATGGATCTTTAGTGTTGGTTAGCAGATAGAGATTGTAGGACCTTTTAACTATTTATTGCCTTCGCTATTTGCTGGGTTTTGAGTAATTTCTCTTAACATACACATGGGCTTCGTTTTAAATCACAATCTTAGTTCCTACGGCGGATAAATGGAATTTATTAACCTGATTGCCTTCATAATTTTATGTTATTCCCTTATTTAATTCCCAATAAATATCGATTTTTTCATTTCTGGGGCCAATACGCAACTATAATTAATAGTACAAAATTGAGAATAATAACTCTTCTTAACCTATGTGACAATATCCCATTATTTTATAAGATGCTGACGTTCTGTGTTCTGTGTCTAAAACTGGTATACAGCTACTATACTATAGTCAATATATCAGTATATTGCAGAATACTTTGGTTCAGTTTGCTTAACAATTACTTTGAGTGCACTTTTTACACACCTTTAATTTACTCTCAATTCACCTAACTGCACGATTTCTACTCCTTAAACATAAACCCTCAGCCTATCCAGAATTATCCCGTTCAGTTTGTGCCCCCGAGATCCTTGTTTCTTATTTTCTTTGAAAATTGATTTCCATAATTAGTTCTAGCCCAATTCCTAGTGTAGGGGTGTAGAAATCAAATAATTAGCATTCATTCTTGAGGCTTAAGTCAGGAGAATGTTAACGTTAACGCCCATTTAGTAGTCTGTAACACTGGGCGCTCTCATTGACAAATCGTCCCGATTTGACAAGTACCCTAATATAGCCCTTATCCTTTGCCGCAGTCTGCCTACTCAGTAACTTGTTTAGAGTGTCTCCTATGGTAGTTTGTGCTAGCAGGGATTCTTTCTTAAGCTTTAGAAGAGATAACTGTAAGTGTTGATATTAATACAATGTTAGCTCTAGGTGCAATAGGTTTGGTAAGAGGATGAAGTATCTACCTTGGTCCTACTCTATGTTCTGAACTAATATTTTCTGAATGTGATTTGCCTCTGGAAGACCCATCAGGACCATCGTTGATATTCTAGCACCAAATTAGATTTATGAAAATCTCTCTGTTATTGTTCTGTAATACTTTGGAGAATTTGTAGACGTGAGTATTCAATATAAGTGTAAGTAATCTGAAAATTTTAACGTGACATTCTAACCTAGGAGTTAGGGGAGAACAGCAATTACACGGAACGGCTCCAGATTTGGAACCTTTGTGTGCTAGTTTCCGGGAAAATCCTAGATGTCGACTGTTATGTCTCATATACATAAACAAGTGTTCGAGAGGACATTCTATCGTGGGAAGCGCAACTCATGAAGGTTCCCGACCAGAAACAATATATATCATATATATTGTCTTGCGTACAAAAGAGTGACACCTCGAAGAGAGTATGCTTTAGAAAAGTTCTAGATGGAGGTCTCTGAGGGTGATCACATTGGTTGTAGGAATTACTTGAAACTTTTTTTGATATATGGACCAAGAAGACCTGTCATTGGTAGTGTATGTTGTTATAAAAGAACGCTTTGTTGTTCCTTAAGAAAACTAGCTGCATTATGATTAATAAAGCTGAAATTGAAGTACAGTGTTTTGAGCTGGAGAGTAGCTGGAGCAATTGTTGATAGTCTATTAATTTCTGCGGGAAAGTTGTCCTAATTCAGGTTTAAAAAACCTTTATAAAAACTCCAAGGAACTCGCCCCAAATAATGCTTCTTCAAAACATTCTTGATGCCAGCCCAAATATTCACTTTAATACTCAATGTAACGATCCCTCATCCACTGAGGAATTGGATCATTCGCATCTTGTTCATAAAGCAGTTTAATTTTATAAAGAGTGTATTTTTCTTTTTTCAAAATTCTCAGTAGATATGTTTTACTCACATCTTTATCACGAGCTACTTCTCTTGTAGGTTTCTGTGGATTTTACACAATATTTAAACTATATTCAAGTTCTTTTCGTTATTCAATTTTGATTTCCCAAGTTTGGGAAAATCGACGGAATTTTTATTCCATTTTATCGACTGTAGACAGGAAATTGTAATGGTCAGGACACGTCTCATTAAATATTTTGCATGCCTCAGAATTCGTTCCATTTAATATTGAATCTCAGAACGGGGCCCTGAACTGATCACTAAAAAATTTGCAAATCTAACATTTAGAAACTCCCAAATAAACTATTAAAAACTAAAATTTTTAAATACATTTATGTCACAATAACATAATTTCAAATACGTTTTCAAATGTCCTAATCTATTTGTTAACAAAAATATAACTAGAAGTTTACTAACTCCTGACGTGTATTTGACTCGAGAGGTACTGGTATTAATGAATTCAAAAAAAGTTCTATATTGCTGAATAGCCAATTGCAAACACTTTTATAAAGATATCAGTCGCTTCTCATATTTGGGCATTTGAAGGGACAGTTGAATAATTTTATTCAAAAAGTTTAGTTTCATATATAAAAACTGACCTGTTCAGAATTTTTCATTTACATTCATAATGATGTTGAACATGAACGTATCCGCTACTTTAGGGCCTTACTATTATACAAGAAAAGGAATGTAGCATACTGAGTTTTTTTAGTTTTATTAGCTGTGCAGGTAACCGATTTTGGAATCACCAAAGTAATTATTAAGAGACGTTTGACTAGTCGCTCTAGAAAAATATCTAAACATTACAAAAATATCTAAACATTACAATTGTTTGTTGCCCATTGGGAACAAAATTGCAGTGTTCAAATATACCACAAAATAGGCTCCAATATTTAAAGAAATTAAATCGTTGGGCCGAGGTTAATTTGATTTGTAAAAATCTTTTAGTTGAAAGTATAGACATTTGGAAAGAATATATCAATTCGGTATTTGAGTTGTTATCTACAGAGCCAGTCACAACAAATCACAAAACCAACGATACCGATAACAACGATAAGGGAAACGGCGAAGATTCTCCCGAGAAAACAAAGAACTCTCAAACTGATTCAGAAATCGCTGATGATTCTCCGGAAAAAGCTCACGAATTCATTTGCAGCGTTATTGAAGATAGTTCTCGAAATACGTTTCAACTTAGAAGTTCGTACTTAGCTCGTTTTGAACTGTGTTCGAAATTAGTAGAACACAAAATGACCACCGTCGACATTGTTGGTGATATTTCAGGGTTGTTTGTCGAATACTTTAGGAAATTTGGCCATAAACAATGTACTGTGTCGGACCTGAGAAGTTATCTATGTCTGTTAGATCAAGATAAGCTAACGGATTTGGCAACCAAGCTGGTTAAAGATGTCGGAATCAGTGCTACTAGCGTTCCACAGTCAGAACAACAAATGCAAAGACACATATGTGCTATTCAACTGTCGAGACTTTGTAGCATCCATCGACGTCTTTCGATCGACCATTTGAAAACTCTGATAACACCGTTGTCTCTTCACTATCAACACGGTTATACAGCGTTTGGTCAAAATTTACTTCCAACAGATCTAGGACCATCGGATCCCTACGCTTTATTGGCGGTTTATCTGTTGTATGATCTTGCACAGGTCGAACAAAGAAGCGACTTGATAATTATAGCAGTGATGCTTTTAGAGAAGATGTTGTGAAATTCAGCCAGTAATTTTCACGCTAAGCTACTGGCAGTAAGGTTATATCATTTACAATTGATTGGTGTGTAAATAATGGAACACAGTGCATCCAAAACAAAACACTACTGAGGACTATTGGTCAAATTATTATATATAAAAACGTTGGAAAACAGTAGAACGGATTTCGTCTGGAAAGTTTGGAATAGTTATTACGACCCTGAGTGAATAACATCAAAAAAATACCTACTTTACTAGTAATGTCTAAATTTGCTAAATTAATCTTTCTGCAAATAAAATATTTGGAGATTAACTAACTTTCATAAATAGAAGTAAAGAGAATAAGTTGGGGAACTACATTAGTTGAGGCAAAATATCGGCAACAAATGCATCTGTATTAGCAATGCTTCAAGAATTTTCCGAACGTACTGGAATTTCCGTTAAATACTTTGAAAGGAGGTGAATTATTATAAGCTGCAAAGCGTGCTAAGTATGAGAAAGAGAAATTTTAAGTTTGACTGATTCTCATTCTCTTCCAACATTTATCATTAAGTGAAGAAAGTTGAGTGACAGGAAACTTAAAGCAGCTGAGTAATAATATTTAACATAATGAGTTCGTATCAAGAATTGCATATACGTTTACAGATATACGCGGATACACGAGACAAATAAAAAACCTTTTTGGTGCAGAGATATGGTTAGTGTTTTTTTATTAGGTGTCCATTGGCTACAATAAAATATTTATCTTTTTTTCCTACCTGTAGTTTTGGATAAACCGTCGGTTTTAAATATTGACTGTAACATTTATTTGGGCGGTCTGCTAACTTATTGGCATATTTCTACAGAAAAATTGATTACAATGTCATGTACCCGTTGCTAAGATGTTAAATGTGCTTGTTATATTTGTGGTGAATACACGGTTTTAAAGTAAGTATAGACAACCTATAGAAGATGTTATATAAAAATCTCCTTTTTCTTAATTCAACTCAGAAATGGTGGATGAATATAAGCCGTAGATACCATCAATTATTTGTAAAATGTGCTATGAATACTTGTGACAATGAATCAGGAGTTAAAGAATCCATATGAGCGGCAAGAACAAAAAAAAACCTTTCGATGCGTATTACTTCTGCTCCTTTAATTTTCGTAACCCTAAAGTTAAAAATAATTATCTATCTAGATTTACAACTGCGCTTTGTCACAGTCAAAGGAAGTGCCTATTCCAACATCGTGACCTACCCGTGAACCACCCCACTTGAAGAAATCTTTGATAAATTGAGTGACGACAGTGATTTTGAAAGTTTAGTCGACGGAAACGAAACCTTATCCCAATAAAAAAAACACTTGTTGCCGTTAGATCAAAAAGTGACGCTCAGGTGCAAGAGGGTAAGACTTGCTACCATTTTTTCATTAGGGAAATAATACTGTTTTTTGTTCAGATATGCAAGACCCTATTCTCAAAATATCAGCCAAGAAAACGGTGTATGTCTACACAGAGTTCTAAACGATGCCTTAAGTGTGTCCTTTTACACAATGACAACAAATATGGTTTGTTCCCATTGCTCACTCAACATAAATAATGGAAGACTATCAAAATATTTCACTTAAATTTGACAAAATCAAATATAACGAATGGAGTATTTTGTGTGGATCTAAAAATGGTTAACTTCCTAGTAGGGCAACAGAATAGACACACCAAATACCCATATTTTTATTGTCTGAAGGACAG
This sequence comes from Octodonta nipae, assembly GCA_034190945.1. Taxonomy (NCBI): domain Eukaryota; kingdom Metazoa; phylum Arthropoda; class Insecta; order Coleoptera; family Chrysomelidae; genus Octodonta; species Octodonta nipae. The sequence goes on along the minus strand of CM067221.1, from coordinate 36,126,253 downwards.
TCATGCCACGAAAACTGACACAAAAAAGGTTGGCCTATACGTACATGTTGAAAGTGGGAAAACAGAATGTCATAGACCCATTTTTGATTTCAATAGACAAAAATTATATTAAATTCTGTGCACATAAAGCGAGACACTATGAAACACATTGCTAAGGGGCTAGGTAAAAATTGGACATGTTTTCTTATATAATGAAAATACTAATAATATTTAAAAAAGAACCGACTTCAGCTGACTTAATATAAAAACTGTATGCCTTTTGTGTAACTTTAATTATTCTCCGTCTTATAATGCAAATTTCCACTCTGTATAAATATAGGTTTGCTCCACTCTTATTTCAACCACCTTGTATACCCAACTACTTATGTGCCACCCAATAAAATATTTTCTGTCATTTCACGAGACTATAAGCCCCCCAACTTAACTTCATCTGTAAAAAAAACTTACTTCAAACGAACTAAAATGAAAACCATTACAAACACCCTGTACGATATACTTTCATGGCATATCTTGACATTTAAACTATATACGAGTATTTATGATGAAAATTTGACAATTACTATGATGTTTACAGTTTTTTTGCATATATTTTTCCTATTTTGAGACAAATGATAAGTTTTACGTTTTAGAAATATATACGGAATCAAGCTGGAACATATCTTTGTAGAATACAATTTATACTATCAAATTTTTTTAGAGAAAACAGTGAGGATTCATTGATATTTACTGAATTCTAGTTCCTTATTTACGTTTTTTTCTAATTTTCTAGAAAACCGTAAATCTCATGTTATAAACAATTATATGGGACTTTTCTGTTACGATCCTTAATATAATGCTGTTTAAATCATCAAAATTGCCGAAACCGTTTTTGAATAATCGCTCATCACACTTAAAAAAAAAGTTGCAGACGACTTGATAACCTCCTCCTTTTTGGAAATCGGTTAAAAATACTAATTTCTTAAGTTCATTGAAGGCTTTCGAACAACCTGAGTGATCTACATTTGTTGAAGTTATTAAACGCTTCCTCGAAATTCGCAACCCAGTATGCTATTGAAATTTGAAAACTTAGGATGTAATATGTTCATCAAAGTGCACTATCTTACCAATTCTCAGAAAATGGTCGAATAGAGGTACCAAGGCCGATGAGATGGACATATGATGACTACTTCTGGGGTCACTGCGAAATCTAGAAAACTATACGTAGACAGTCAAAATTTTTTGCTAATTATGTAATCAATGCATAGTCCCATTTTAAAAGGAAATATATATACGTCTTCCTGGCACCAAAGCTAGTGTTAACCTGTTAATTAGTCGTAATATTTCACATGTAACTAAAATAGTGATATACTTAATATGATAAGATTGTGTCCACATTTGTTCAGCACCAGAGCATGTTTTTCCAATATTGAAAGTAGCCCTAGCCTGCGTGCCGCTTTGATTTTAATGTGTGCTTTTAACTGAAACTCGACGTTTGAACGTGTCTGACAAACTGTTTGCATACCGCTTTGTGTAAAAATTCCTCGTTTGAGGAGAAGAGAACACAATATAATTTGTAATTTTAAATCGAAGCATTGAATGCGTCTGGAATCTGCGATGACTACTATGCCAAAACAATATAGCAGAGATATAATTAAACTTTCACTGCGATGGAGTATCGCATATGTATACCTTGTTTTTGTATAGCGCTTTCAATTTTAGAGAGAAACTCGTCAAAAACAGATTCGATGGCATGAGCAATTACTTTTGAAACATTTAATAACGCCTACTCGCATTTCTATTATGAATCGAGTACTTGCTTAAAGTTTTATTTTTTATATATTCAATCACCGATTCAAGTTCTTCTATTCCATATCTTTTTCTTTCTTACTGACAGAATTTTTTGAACGCTTTATATCAGGACCAAAAAAGTGGCTTTTTCAGTTCTTTGCGAAGGGTCAGTTTGTGTTCCCTTTTCCCTACACTACACTGTTTGGATTATTTGATTTGATAATGCCTACATCGAGTATGCTTGTTCCAAGAAAATAAATACAAATATATAAAAACACAATTTTGCACCCGAGCACCAAACTTTTATTTAAAACACTGTTGCAACAACCCTAAGTTGTCATATTAATGGAGTAGTTTAGTTTATTATTTGTCATTTCCGTCACATTTTAGCCACCGATGATGTCCTGACTTAAAATTCAAGCTATGGATTCTAAAAATTTCATAGGCTTGAACTTAATATTACAAAAATTTGTTAAACGGATAAGGAAAACTTTGAAATGTCAGCTTGGGGTAAGATATAGCTTTAAAGTTGCTCCCTTCTATCACTAAAATTTCAGCCGAAATAATATTTTCGTTGAATATAGAACACTCTAACTGCAAATTTCTATTCCCAACAAGTGTAATTTCCTCGACGAATGTTCCTCCTGATGCATATTAACAAGTCAAAAGCTTGTGAAATCTTCAAAATTAAACTACGTGAAATATGTTATTCTCAAGAAAAGGGGATGTGTTGCTTTTATCTGTGCAAGCATAAGTGACACACTTTGCATACTGCAATGCAAAAACTGCAATTTATGTGAATGAAGCACATTGGGTTGAGAATTTTTGCAGAAATTTTCATGTTTGGAAGCAGAAATGAAAAATATTTTGTGTCAAATACGTACTATGTGTAATAAAATTATTTTCTGGTAATATAAGGTGTTTCATAACGACATTGTAACATTTTAACTATCTATAGGTAAATCATAATAAACGTAGTTTATGATTGTTTGACTTTAAATGTTCTAAGAAAAGTATTAGAAACTTTCCGCACCTAAGCCAGCATGGTATGATCATTATCGCCAATCTTTTCTAACCGACTTCCAAAAAGGAGGAGATTATCAATTCCTGCGCAAGTTTCTTTTATGTATACTTAGTGATTATTCAAAAACAGCTTGGCCAATTTTGATGATTACAACGGCAATGCATTAAGGAATTTTACAAAAAAGTACCATATAATTTGAATTTCAATGAACCTACACCGTTTTCTCTAAAACGGTTCAACCAATTTGAACATTTTAAATAGTGTTCACTGCAAAAACGTAATGTAATTCTTTTAATGAAACTAGTAGTGGCCGAGTGGTCGACATTCCACCCTATTTTCATCAAATTGCGAACATTATTGAGGTGGAGTTATCAAAAGTATATGTCCATTAAAAATAAAGTGGAAGGAAAACCAGAGAAGAAGGCGTCATAAAACCCCCCACCCCCCAAATCGTTCACGTCATATTGACAAATATATTGAAATAAAAGAAATATATAAGAATTTAATCAAATATAGGTATTCCAAATAATTTTGAAAAAAATTAAATTCACAAGAAAAACTTACAGAATAATTAAAACGAAAGTAACTGCTACTTGTCCGAAAAATCAATGCATTGACTATTTTACTACTGAACAATAAACAACGCTTGATGATGAACTATCTAAGATGATCTTCTCCACATGATTTAACTGCAGGTAACGCTTCTTTCATATATAATTACTCAATAGTTTGACCGTATTCGAAGGAAAACTATGTTCAATAAAAATATGTTTCTTTGTAGAATAGACGTATGTACTTAACTTACCATAAAAAATCAGTAAATGCTTTGAACTTCTTTATATGTTAAATACAGTACTTTAAAATGTCGAATGACATGTTTACTTTAGGTAAAAGTCTTGGAATAAAACCAGGGTTTTGCAGGAATGGAAGCAATCGTTTACTAGATAAAATGAATGAATATATTCAAATATATAGTTATAATTTTTAACATAAAAAAATAAACCCCTTTAAAAATATAAACATTATATTAAATAATAAATTAATATTAAATGTAATATTTAAAACATTAGATAATACCTACATTTTTCAAAAATATGTTTTGATTTGAGACTTAAAAATTTCGATAGTCTTAAAGCAAGAAATAAAACGAAATAAAAACCTTCATTCTGGCATTTCACAGGCAATGATTTCAGCTGGTACGCAGACAATCAAATCACCGAATTCAAAAGTTAGTATGGAGATGTTACACCTGCTATTACATGCCAAATAACTACAAAACATATCTTATTCAATATAATTTGATTAACTTAAATGAAACACATAGTAAGCAATGACTATTTCTGTTCTGTATGGAAAATATAAAGACATATAAGTACCTCCTGTTAATTAATCTGGAACTTTACACTTTGAATTTACAACTTATCTTTACCATGGTGCTGTAATAATCTTACCCAAACAATATTCTGAAATGTCAAAATTCAAATCAAGGCGCCACATCAAAGATAGTCATAAGTTCAGCGCTGCCAGATCTAACTATTTTTCTTGAATATTACAATCAATGCATTAATTCATATTTTTGTCATCTTATTCAAATTATGTGAAATTTATACAGTAAAAATTATAAGAATCTTTAAATTGAAAGCATAACATTAAAATTAATAAAATATTATCACAAATAAATTCAATCAATTGCAACATCATTCTTAGTCTACAAACCATATTTACAAAGCAATGAAAGTTGCAAACTTACGAGAGCCCAATGAATGGCCATTATTATGTAATACAAATTTTCGTGGGTTCTATTTCAATAGCATGACGACGTAGAATAACTTTAGGAAGGGGTCAAAATTTGTTTAATTTAATTCGTCTTTCACATTCGAGTCAGTCCATCATACGATTTTCTCTCCAAGCAATCTGGCGACACTGTTACTGTTATCTGTTTGGCATTGACCCTATGCATGTTAATAATGTTTTTTTAATTAAATTTTATTTAATGAATGAGCGAATATTATAAATCAATTTTAGAATTCTGTACTGAAAATCGTCAATTGCTACTAAACAAAACAAAAATAAAGAAAATCGGTTGACAGGCAGTGGAGAAAATGGTAGCTAACCGTTTTGTCTTTGCCTATTTATATACAGATATTTTGATTGTTTGGGTTACGAAGACAAATAGTTCCATTTTAATATTAAATCAAACAGTTTTCTTTTGGTATGTAAAGTGATAATATTCACGTGATGGAATAATTAACAAATCAGGAATACTAAGACATATTTTTGATGTATGTGTTTAGATCTCCTTTCATATTACGACTTTTTTGGGCAAATTCGACTTTTTTCTCTTGCAAGATGCTTGGTTTACAATACTGTTTCGTCCTCCATTTAAAAAAATTTTACTTTTTAGTGTTGTTTCAAAAAACTTAATAATCGAATAGATCTTTAACTATATAAAAAGATACAAATCTGTAAAGAATTTCTAGTTAAAAGTGACCAGTACTGCCCGTCTATCTGCACTTCATTATGTTACACCCTTTATGCATAAATATTTATTCGACATTGCATTCAGTTGAGATGAAATACTAAACGACAGCATTGTGTTTCAAAATAGTATTCTATACTTGAACTACTTTATTTACATACTAAATATATCGCCAAAATTTTGGTTATTTAAATAGTTCTCTTTTGAAAGAAAATATTTGTTCTTGAAATTTTTCCATAAACATATTATTCAGTATAGGTGAAATACAAGGACTCATCGCAATGCCAATCTTTTCTTAGTAGAAGATATTTTTAATTGAAACTATGTGGTTATTGTGCAAAATGTTTATATATACAATTTTTTTTCAATAGATAACTGATTTTTACATCTCTCGTCTAGAAATTTAACAATATGTATCAGATACATACATAAGTGTTTGAGAGGCCATTCTCTTGTGGGAAGCGCAACTGATTAAGAAGAATTACACCTCGAAGAGAGTAGATAACTGGTTACGTTGATATAAAGAACAGTTCAGATTTAATTAAGAGGGCGAAAACAGGGGCATTATTGTGAATGTTTAATATGTCAAAGGTTGCATGTAAATGGTATTTTTGTTTTGCACGTAACACCGTTTTCTAAGAGATAATTCGAATTTCTTTTAACACAAGAGACAATTTTTAACAGAAATTTTGGAAATTCACTATATGAAGAACTGGCAATTGATCTTATTGGACTTCTGCACTTTTGGTAAGTCATTGAACGTTAGTCATATAGTAATAGAGATAAAAATAATAGGGTTGTCCCTCATGGTGTTAATGAGATCAATAAAACAACAGAGTCCTGTGTTCACATATTTGGAGAATGGACCATCTTATATAAAGTTGCCTCTAGCAGCTTTTTTAAGTTTTTCCAAACTGAAAACAACTTGACTATTACGTATTTAAAAGATATACATTTCATTTAATTATCTTACTATATAACTGTCAAATATTTTAAATAAATAATTTATTACAACTCAAATTCTAATTTGATTGACAACGAAATCAGTATCAAACAGATTATTTCAATAATAACTAACATGCTACACTGTGTTAATGCGTCGACCAAAGGTGTTGACAATTCTGAGCCAGTTGATGTGATTTGTCAAGACTTTAAAAGTGCCTGTCATTAAGTCCCTCACATCGACATTCCTCGAACAATATAGTGTTCGGGGAAATCTGTTAAACTGGATTAAAGACTTTTCAACGTGCCGTTCGCCTCGCGCTTGAGTGCTCGAGGAGCTGCCTGATTCTTACAAAGTAAAAAGTGATGTTCCTCAAGGTTCAGTACTCGGGCCTTTGCTGTTCAACGTGTTTGTGACTTACCTGGCCTTGCTGTTTGGTTCTGATGCATTACTGTATGTGACGACATCAAATTTTTCGGGACTCCATTAGCCACAGGTAACCAGTTAAGTAGTGTTATTTCTAAGTTAGCATAGTGGTGCAGTGATTGGTGTCTTCATTAAAACTCCGAAAAGTGTTCGGTATTGCACATTGGTAACAATAACCAAAACATTCATTACTTTATTAATAACAGTCGACTAGTTGTCTCTCCTTCTTTACTAAGTAAGATATACAACTCCTATATACGTCCATCAGGTGAATTTGCAGTTCCCATATGGAATCCATATTGTGTTAAAGATATTCATCTACTTGAACAAACTTAAAGTAGAATCCCAAAACTGTGCCCTACCCTTTTTAGTTGTCCATAAGAGGATATTACGTGGTGATCTTATTGAACATTTTAAGATTCTTCATATTTTTTGTTCGGTGTTCTTAAGCGTATTCACAATTAATACAAATAGACGACTAAGGGGTGATAATTTAAACATTTTATAAGTTGTGTCGATAACTCCTCATATCCAACTGTATCGTACGATCATGAAATTCACTGCCCTCAGAAATAGTGAATGCTACTTCCATTAATTCTTTAAAGAATTTATATGATCATATGTTAATTTTATTCCCATATAGTTGAGCTAATTGACTTACTCAACTAGTGTACCATAATGCAGTTCTATCAACAATTTGCCGCCTACGCTGCTTCTCGTCGAATAATATTAATAAATACCTTGAACCGTTGAGATTTTTTAATATACGGTTTTGTTCTTCAGGTAGTAATTATTACTAAGTTTTTAACTTCAATTTTCCTCAAAGTTGAATAAAAACCTTTTTAAGATAACAATATTGTTAAACGGCGAAACAACTTTAAATGAAGCACAACCAGGAATAAGCTATATCAATATTGATTCGAATTCTAACAGATGCAAATGTAATATTTCATTCCAACTTCACTTGAAAGGAGAAAAAGGAATATGCGAGTGAACAGGTGTTTCCACCGAAACTCTTTTATTTAAGAAAAAACTACAAAAAGCATCTAATTTTTCATATTTGAGAAGGCAACCGAAATAGTATTTTTCATCATTTTCCTTTCGATTACCTGGAAAATAAATCTTCACTTTGCTGAACTGTACTTTTATTAAAAACTCTCCATCTACGGCAGCAATCATAAATATTCCCGTTTGCTAGGGTGATTAAATCGATTCAACCGAGGAGGACGCAAGTGTTGAATTGGCCGTACACTAATGGATAAAGATAATTAATGATTTCCCCCCACGAGTTGTTTTATGAGAAATATATCTTTACTATCATTTCACGAATTATACGATACATCTAGGTGCCCTGTGGAATTATACTGTTAGGCGCATTACTTTCGCGTGCAAAATATGTTTTCTGGCTTGGAAAATTTAATTAATGACTACATTTAACCATGGGGGAGATTAAAATAAATAGTTTATTTATAAAGCAATTTTACGTGCTAAAAGTTCCTTTAGCAGCAAAATTATGAAGTAAAAAAATATGTGCAAGGGGAAACAGTTTAACGAGTTCAAGGATTAGTACCTTTAACATGATTGATCTATATGAATGATGTGACATTGTCGTACGATGTTTTTCTGAAGCAATTTGTAGGTAATTTTGAGTTCAGTTGAGTTTTCGTAATTGTAAATATTTTTGGCACTTATGAACAATTTCGTTATTAACTAACTGATTATCTTACTGCTCATTTAGTACTACTTGTTTCCATGTACGCTCTAACTCTAGAGACTGTTCCCCGATTTCTGAGTCATACCTACACCTCTATATTCCTGAAGTTTAATTTGTATTCATTTCCCTCCCTTTCTCTCTCTATCTTTATCTCTAAATTAATACGTGAATTATAGTTAATATGTTTTTGCCAAAATCTATTTAATATTAGCTTAGTAGAGTGAAGAAGATTCAATAAAATTTAAAAACATTGACGGTCAGTTTTCTATAGGTTCGTTCCAACAGAACGAATTACCGATACACAATCGTATAATATAATCATATAATAATCGTATTGGGCAGTAACGAGTTACCGTTTACAGTGATATTACGCGCAATACCATTACTGGTTGCTTATTGATTTTACGTCCTGTTGGAACACGACTTTTTATGCCTGTACAAAGAAAACAAAAGTTTACTTACTTATTATTTACATCCTCGGTAGCGCCTCTATCCCATTTTTATAAACTGAATAGAGTGGAAAAATAATTCCAAATAGCCCCTAATATATTTTTGATTTATTAAAAATATTTCTAGGAATTAACATATTTGATTTTTAAATTTTTTTCTTTGTCTGGTGTACAAAACTTTGAATTAAGGCTTTGCAATTAGGTTTAATCAAATTATTGTCTGCTATATTATATAATATTCAATATTACAAAATGGTACGAGATCTTCTATAAAAAATACAACAAATTTCATCTTTATTCGAAATTCATAGAACATTATCGAAAGATTGTTAGGAAATTAATATAAATCTCTTGTGAAAATAAAAATATTGAATGTTAATTACTTTAAAGATAAAAAATGCTTAACAACTTATTAAAAAATATACCAACAAAAAATAAAATAATTTGTAAAAATTTCATTGAATGGGCCCAATTTTTAGTCGTCGTTCTGGAACCTATTAACGTTTACATAAAGCAGGATGTAGGGCCTAATTTTCATTTTTCAATTTTCCCTTTTTCAGGAGTTAAAAACTCACTCTAGAACACACACTATCAAAAGTGAAAAAACCAATTTGTTATTGATACTTTTTTGGTTAAAGCTATATTTCGATCAAAACTTAGCCATATATATATATATATATATATATATATATATATATATATATATATATGGCTAAGCTATATCAGGTATTTCGAAAGCTTCAGATAGACGTAACGTAGGTTTTCGCGGCCAAACGCATAGCTGATTCTCCTTTTTTCCGGCGGATTTTCCGCGTCATGTTTTCAAAATAATTTATTTATATATCTGAACCTACATCGAAACAAAGTTTTCCGACGTTCACCCACACTTATATGGGGCTTTTTCAAGGCTGAGAAATACAAATGTTACTTACCTTGCGGCGACTACATTCGTCTAGACTATTCTCACAAACACAGTTTGAAACGTCACTTTATTATATTTATTAAACTTCGCACACTGAAGCACAAATTGTAAACATTAAACATTTAGATTTTGTGGTTCAGTGTGAGGAGTTTAATAAAGTGAAGTTTCAAAGTAATAGTGTTTCAAGCATGCCCTGAAATGGCCCATTTCAAGACTTCAACCATAGACAGGAAATGACCTTTTGCAACCGCAAGTGTTTTCTAAGGGAAGTAGTCAATTTTAAGGGTAGATTTCGAAAGAAAAATGAAGAGTAAACTTAGTTTGGATGTATTGATTATATTCATTTACCTTTCGCAATCTACGGTAAAAATGGATACTTCCGTTAAAAAACTTCCGGTCGAAAAAGCACATTTCTTGTCCAAACCGGAAATCGTGATATAAGTAGGTCATCCGATGGTCCAGTGGAAACTATTTTGTGAAACTTTCGAAATAATAGAATCCCCCGGAGATGTTTCCTTGTCTCAAAATAAAACACTTGTAACAAGGTAGGGCTAATTTCTGTTCAAAATATACATCGATTCGAAAAATAGATTAGAAAAAAGTGTTTGCATTTTTCTAAATTTAAAATAAAAACTAGGAATATCTTTAAAAAAACAGCTTTTGGACTTTTAACGAATTTTTTGAAATCTCACATTTTTCTGAGACTTTTTTCGGGATAATGGAATCCAGTCGAAATGTCTCAAGATAACCCCACCCGGTATATAATTTTTTAAATTTATCCAGGAGTATTTAAAATAGAAAAATATTCTCAGCCTTTTAATTAAATGTTACCTATTTTTAGCGTAAAAAAATTTGAATATTATAAATGTCAAAAAGCCCTGATAAAGAATACCACTAATTTCTAAAATTTTCGAAATAAATAGAATATTTTACGTGTTGTCGTAAGTTCATACGGAAATTGTAGTCAAAGGTTTTAAGGACCCTATTAATTCAAAATGATCTTTGCTCAGACATAAACTACTGAAAATAAACAAATGGACAATTTAGTTTAAATTTAAAAGTGAGTTGACAAAAGACAAGTTCGTCTTCATATTTCCAGGGGCCTGTTTCATAATCATCACACTAATATTATTAGTAATAAAATACAAGTTATAAGTTACAAAATACTTGCACTTGTAGTGTCCGTTTCATACTTAAAACTTTTTACGTCAAGTAGTAGCAGAGAAATTAAATTGGGAAAGCCTACCTTGTTAATATTCCTATATAGTCTTAGACCATGCCCCTACTAGATACAGCCTGTCATGAACAAAATCGTGGCAATGCTAGAAAGAGAGGGCAATAGAGACAGTAACAGGCTATTTCACTTAGTGGGTGGAAGCAGCCAATGAACAACATGCTGAACGTATTTCAATGGAAGCACCTCTCAACCGAGTGAAATAGTCTCTTGCCCTCACTATTATCCTCCCGCTCTTTAGTCTTACCACGACATTTGTGCATGACAAGCTATATCTAGAAGGTACATGATCTAAGTATGGGTGGCACCAAGTAACGGTTGGTTTAGTAATTAATTTTGTCCGACATATATTCCTTGATAGTTATATTGACAGTCAAATTAATAAGTATTTACGTGTTATAATATCTCTAAGTTGAATTTTTACTTCGTATTTATCAACCTTGGGTTGACATTTACTTCCTTGAATTGTCAGGACAAATTTGACATATTCGCCAATAGTTGCGCATGTTAGGTGGCGCTACTCTCTCTTTTTTTGCATGATCTGTGCTCTGTGCTATTCTTCTGCATATTTCGGATACTAATATTTTGGATTTTACAAGTTGTCATTTGTAGAATAATTTTGATGTTGCTAATTCTACAAGTTGCAAAACTACAAGCTACAAGTTGAATATGAAACAGGCGCCAGGTAGTTAAGAAATAATGGTGATAGTTCAAACTCTAATAGCGTGCCTAAATAATGACTATACCATTAATAATTTTGAAAAAGATTCTGGTGACATTTACTCTTATATGTTTACGGATTTTATATGATAAACTGTTCAAGCATAGTAAATATTCTCAAAAATCTTTTCCTCATTGACTTTCAGTAGAAACTAAAGAACTTATTACAGAAAAGTAAAAAATAGTTCCAAACGTAGAATATACAGACATAAGCTCTGAGGATTTGTTTGCTCAGTTTTTAGTAGTGAAACTTCATAATAGTTAACAGAGAGTGTGGAATAATAATACAGGAAACTTTGAGCTAAATCTGTAATCCCTATTTTAATGGAATGATCATTGTCCAAAAACAAATTAACATTTTCTCTTGATCAAGTTAATCGAAAGCCTTAGTCAGGAGATTAACGCCGTAGCAAGATGGGCAAGAAATGTTAACGGAGTCAGTCACAATTTTGAGTTTCCATTGAGAGTATGATTCCTTAAAAAGTTAAAACGTTTGTGGTGAGTCTCAAAAACAGAATGTTATATTAGGTTAATGGCAACTGAAGAAATAATCAGTTATGTCTTGTTTATTTTAATGCGACTTATATTACTTATTAAGTAACACTGCAATATGCCCAAAAAACTAGAATAAGGAAAAGAAACACCAACTAACTGATCCTTCGAGCCGGAACATTGTCTTGCCAACTGACGCTATGCCTTCTTTAATTTGATTTCATTGTGAATGGATTTTATTTGTATTTTTATCTCCCACAGAACACCGATTACATTCTCTGACACTGTTGCCAGATCTCCTCTTTTCTGAGTTAATTTATGACGTCTACAAACGCCCTCAAGAGAAAACATTAATTTGTTTTAGAATATATTTCTTGGCCCTCTCGCCACAACTGTGCTGTCCCAGAAATCCAGTCTGTTACTATCATTAACAAATGAGTTATTTATTACACATATTTTGAAAAAGTAATTTTCATGCATTAAAAATTATGCATATTTAGAAAGCCCACTTGCACCTCTGAAAATTCGTTGCTTTAAAACAAGTTGGGCCGTTTTCCATTAACATTATATCCGTGCAAATGTAAACCGCTTATTCTAACAAATTTTCATACATCAAAAACCGCAATCCTCACATGCGAGAGATTTCCTTTTCAGTTCCATGAATAAAATTCTCTGGCAAACATGTAGAAATACAAAGAAAACATTTAATCGTATTAACTGGAAACCCAAGCAAACAAAACGCCCTGCCTACCTTTCTTTGCGGCTGTCTCGTCACTGGATGCGTGATGAAAGTCCGAAGCGATGTCAAAGGAGTCGATAGTCCTGCGAGCAACGGTTGTACGTGCATCGCCGCCGCAGGCTGTAATTGCAAATGTCCTGCAGGATGTAGCGGCACGGCGACCATTTTCTGAAGGGGAACACCCCAAGGAAGGTACCAGGAGCCTGGGTGGTGCTGCATTTCAGATTGTTTGATCGATATTTCAGTCACAAGAAGTTAATATTACACCGAGAATGTTCACACTTTTATTTTAAATGACCTATTTTTCACTCCACAACGGGGATTAACACTTACTTAAAGATTGAAAACACTGGTTGTATGAGTTCACGGAGATTTGGAGTTTGTGCTTTCTTTAAGGGTCAATCGATACTTGATGCATTGTTTTTGCAGTCCTGAAATAGAAAGAAAATCTATTAGTTGTTTGTAAAGATTGAGCGAGTTTTAAAACTTAAAACTGTTTCTGAAGTCTTAGTGATGAATTAAAGCGATCAGTTCTTTGTTGACAAACTATTTGACAACTATTCAAGAACAACAATACTATAAATCATCGACCGCTAGAAAATGTCTGAGTAAATGTAGGAGAAACCAAAAACAAATGTTTTACACAAACTACGGGGACGAGACATATAAATTATTTCCATAGTTATGAGATTTTTCTTCCTCCTATATTGTTGTTCACTGCTGATATTCAATGAATTAATTTTTTTTAGGGAATAACAGTATACATTTTATAAACCATCCTAGCAATACATAGATTTAAACAATCGTGTTAATTCTCTCGAAAATCCTAGATGTCGGTCTTACATCTCGCGTCTTCAAATTTAACGAATTGTATCAAATACATAAAGAAGTCTTCGAGAGGACATTCAATTGTGGGAAGCGCAGCTGATGAAGGTTCCCTGACCAGAAACAATATGTATTATTTATAATATATAATATATATTGTCTTGCGTACAAAGGAATGACACCTCGAAGAGAGTATTCAATACCTCTGACAGGTGAAGTAACCTGAAAATTTTATCGTGACATTTTGACCTAGGAGTTAAGGGAGAACAGCAATTACACGGAACGGCTCCAGATTCGGAACCTCTGAGTGCTAATTCTCTCGAAAATCGTAGTTGTCGGTCTTACATCTCGCGTCTTCAAATTTAACGAAATGTATCAAATACATAAAGAAGTGTTCGAGAGGACATTCAATTGTGGGAAGCGCAACTGATGAAGGTTCCCTGACCAGAAACAATATGTATTATATATAATATATATTGTCTTGCGTACAAAGGAATGACAGCTCGAAGAGAGTATTCAATATCTCTGACAGGTGAAGTGACCTGAAAATTTTATCCTGACATTCTGTACTAGGAGTTAAGGGAGAATAGCAATTACACGGAACGGCTCCAGATTCGGAAACTCTCTGTGCTTATTCTCTCGAAAATCCTAGATATCGATCTTACATCTCGCGTCTTCAAATTTAACGAGATGTATCAAATACATAAAGAAGTTTTCGAGAGGACACTCAGTTGTGGGAAGCGCAACTGATGAAGGTTCCCTGACCAAAAACAATATGTATTATATATAATATATATTGTCTTGCGTACAAAGGAATGACACCTCGAAGAGAGTATTCAATATCTCTGACAGGTGAAGTAACCTGAAAATTTTAACGTGACATTCTGTCCTAGGAGTTAAGGGAGAACAGCAATTGCACGGAACGGCTCCAGATTCGGAAACTCTCTGTGCTTATTCTCTCGAAAATCCTAGATATCGATCTTACATCTCGCGTCTTCAAATTTAACGAGATGTATCAAATACATAAAGAAGTTTTCGAGAGGACACTCAGTTGTGGGAAGCGCAACTGATGAAGGTTCCCTGACCAAAAGCAATATGTATTATATATAATATATATTGTCTTGCGTACAAAGGAATGACACCTCGAAGAGAGTATTCAATACCTCTGACAGGTGAAGTAACCTGAAAATTTTATCGTGACATTTTGACCTAGGAGTTAAGGGAGAACAGCAATTACACGGAACGGCTCCAGATTCGGAACCTCTGAGTGCTAATTCTCTCGAAAATCGTAGTTGTCGGTCTTACATCTCGCGTCTTCAAATTTAACGAAATGTATCAAATACATAAAGAAGTGTTCGAGAGGACATTCAATTGTGGGAAGCGCAACTGATGAAGGTTCCCTGACCAGAAACAATATGTATTATATATAATATATATTGTCTTGCGTACAAAGGAATGACAGCTCGAAGAGAGTATTCAATATCTCTGACAGGTGAAGTAACCTGAAAATTTTATCCTGACATTCTGTCCTAGGAGTTAAGGGAGAATAGCAATTACACGGAACGGCTCCAGATTCGGAAACTCTCTGTGCTTATTCTCTCGAAAATCCTAGATATCGATCTTACATCTCGCGTCTTCAAATTTAACGAGATGTATCAAATACATAAAGAAGTTTTCGAGAGGACACTCAGTTGTGGGAAGCGCAACTGATGAAGGTTCCCTGACCAAAAACAATATGTATTATATATAATATATATTGTCTTGCGTACAAAGGAATGACACCTCGAAGAGAGTATTCAATATCTCTGACAGGTGAAGTAACCTGAAAATTTTAACGTGACATTCTGTCCTAGGAGTTAAGGGAGAACAGCAATTGCACGGAACGGCTCCAGATTCGGAACCTCTGTGTGTTAATTCTCTCGAAAATCCTAGATGTCGGTCTTACATCTCGCGCCTTCAAACTAAATATTTCTTGAAGTGTGATGACGTACATATATCATATAATGTTCTAACAAATTATAAAATGAAATACTACGATCATATTATAAATAAAAAAATCCTACTTAATTTTGAGAATTGATTACCAATTTTTGTATTATATTTGGCAAAAAATATCTTATATCAAATTCCAGAATTGTAGTTGTAGAGTCTAATAAACATTTGCAAATGTCCAAAAAAGAAAACGAACAATTCGTTTTTAATATCTTTAATCAAAATTGACATATGGAACGTTCAGATTATCGCCTGAACTTCCTACTCTATTACTTCTATTACCCTTTCAAGACATGATAATGCTATTCTCGACATTTTGTCTTCACTCCTGCTTTCAACGCGACGCACAACACTTAGAAATTTCATCCGGATTGACTCCATTTTAGTGCTACGTCGAGCTTTTCTGTTCTCCAGAAACCCCAAGCGTAACCCTCATTTCTGGTCCGTAGAGCAGCGTTGGGCAGGTTATAAAATTTAACTGTCCCTTTCAGTATTTTCCTTTATATTGTATAAGATACTGGCTTGTTATCAATAATTTATTGGTTTTATCTTTCTCCAAGATTTATATTGCTAAGCGAACTCGAGGGACAAAAGAGTTTTTTCTGGTAAAAGTTTCTTTCACCTGTTACCCTCATTTTGTTTGTAATATTTCAGCACGACCCTAAACTACTTGAATATGCTTACTTTTTCAGTAATACAAAAAGTTTAATCTAAGACATTTACGCCATTTTGCTTAAAATAAATACACAATCGAAACTGTCAAAAAAGAGATTATTGAAAAAAATTGTGGTTGTATTTAACACAAATATTCTCAACTGTCATATGATAACCAGCCTGTTACTGAAATATAAAATTTATCTACAAATGAAACAAAAAGATGAAAATTATCTCATAAAACTTTACTCTTAAATTTTGTAGGGTAGTATAAAGATCAATAAACCGTACAAAAAGTTCTTTGTCAGAACTGTTTCACACAGTAAGAGTGCAAGTTTACTATATTTATTTATTTGATTTTTTTTTATTGAAGCAAAAGCTTCATAACGAGGGCCCACATTTACACATATGAAAACAGATGATCAAGGGAATGGATTGAACAACTTGAAATTTCATTTGTTTCCACACCGGCACCACAAACCTTGATCTTGAAATACATATACAATTCAGTTCACTGTATAAGAAACACACCAGGTGAAATACATGGTTTCTTCTCTTATAGTATATCAATTATTATTGATCATAGGAAATAAACTAATAAAACATCCAATTAGTATATAGAAACAGCACAAAATTTGCTTTTCTTATAAAAACTCCAATTCTCTCTTTCCGATATATTGCATTATGGACTTTACATATGTCAGAAGTCAGAAAGAACGCTATTAATATCATATACCTTTTGTCAAATTTTTTGCCGTATTTAAAATTCATCGGATATGTGTTTAAACTTGCAGGTTAATAATTCAATAACAGAAACAGTCGATAACAAGAGACGAGAAATATAATTCGTAAAAAGCTTTCGCTTCCATCCTTCAATCTCAAATTACTGCCGCTCTATTTGAAGCGAAAGCTTCTTAAGGGGGGCCCAAATTTACACATATGAAAATAGATGAACAAGGGAATGAATTGCATAACTTAAAAATTCATTTGTTTCGACGCCGACAGCGACACTTTCTTGATCTTGAAATACTCAGTTCACTGTGTATTTTATAGAAAATCAATAATAAATAGGAAATAAACCAATATAACATCCAAGTAATATAGAATGCCTAAACAAAATTTGCTTGTCGTTCTAATAAACACTACAATTCTCTCTTTGTGATAAGTCTCATACGTCAGAAATTAAAAATAATACCACACAAAAAGGCAATTTGGCATTAAACTTTCATATTATCAACGAATATAAACACATAGAAGGACGCACATTAAGCAAAACATGTCCTTGGTTTACATGGTTTTGTTATAGTAATAAATAAAGTACTCAATAGAGGGACTGATGTATTATATACATCCGGAGCTTATATATCCACTGAAGACAGGTGGTCCATTGCCTAATGGCGCAAGGCTTCAGATCCAAAGTTCTCGGGTTCGAATCCCAGAACATTTGTACTCTTTTTAATATTATGTCATTAATTCTACTATTATTATATTATTTGTCACAAGATGAGTAAAACTCATTTTAATATTACATAGAAAAAGAACTAAAAATTTTTTAAATTGTTGCTACAGTTGAATATATAGCCATATAATTTATTGTTTCGCATAAATGTGTTTGTAATGATTTTTGGCTAAGAACAAAACGAACTGTTCTTTGACATCTTGTCCTCAAATACTGATTCAGATGAACAGAACTATTTACAAATATTAACTCAATATATAAACTTATATTTCTTTGCAGATATATTTAATTTAAGAATTAAATTAGGATTAATACTTGACTCCTAACAAAATAGTGACAATTAGTTAAGTTCACATGATATTTATATTCATTACTAAGAGTGACACAAATAAATAAAAATAGAGACAGTGAGATAACGAGAAAAAGGAGAATATTTCTTAAAAAGCTTTCGCTTCCATCGTTCAGTCTCAAATGACTGCCGCTGTTGTTTTATTTAAATCAGTAATACGCTAATACAAAATTATAATTATAATGTACTACAACTACAGATTGGGATATAATTTCTAATTAATATTCTTAAAACTAAAGGCAAAACTAATAAATGCTAACAATATAGGAAACAATATTAAAATAATATTAGTATACAAATTCTAATATTTCTCTTAATTCTCTTGTTTTATATTTATTTTATATTTATGTTATATTTATAACTCATAATACTTACTCTTCTTTCAAATTTACTCGAAGGAAAATCATGAAAATAATGAACAGGTGTTCAGAATCCATTGTTTTAATTCTTTTTTCCTGTGGTTTCCTTAAATGTTTTGAACTCATTTGAGATTTCATTAAACAATTTGATAGCCATGACAAGATTTCATTTCTCGCTATTATTTTTCATTTTCGTCAAATGTAGAATTTTGCATCCGGGTTTGAAATTAGATATAATGTGTCTATTACTTAATTCTCTATAATGATACAGTAAAGATTGTAGCAAGAAAATATGATCTAAATTCAGTGGCTGTTTTAGAATTATATTTTGTAACCGTTGCAGAAGGTTAAGATTATTGCCATAGGCACCTCGTCCTGCTATATTGCCATACTATGAGAATACTATGAAACAGAATGTATTAAAACATTCTCAATGTTTCAGTGTCTATATATCTGCATATAAACTATTTTATCTATATTCAGTGATAATGTATGTAAGGCTAGCCTTTCCGATGTTTGATTGAGCCAGTGATTAATTTTTGATCCTACATCTGCGAAGTTTTGTCACAGTATTATCAGCGTAAAAATATATCGTGTTATCAGTCACATCTTCTAGAAGGTCATTCACATACAATATAAACAACAGAGTTTAAGTATTGTTTCCTGAGGAACACGGATAGTTACGGGAATAAAGTCACTCACTGTGTTTTAGTTAATCGCAAAAGAGGTTTTATCCTAAGCAAAAAATATTCTCTGTCAAACATACCTCGATAGTGTTATTTCACCGGTTTAATTTGAAGTTAAAATAAATGGATATAACAGCATGCATAAATAAAGCAAACCCTTCTTATAAAGCAATTAGTTTCTTTCACATATTTTGTAAGGCTGATCTGATAAAAATTAAAGATTTTATAATGATACAATTTTAAATTTGAACATTGTAAATTCGTCTAATTTCTGCACTGTTCTTAGTGGACAGCGTTTGCCTGTGCGAAACAAAGAAAGCATCGACCAGCAACTTAGTGTTCCGGAATTTTTGATTTTCCGAATTTAAATAATAGTGAAGTAACTAAAAAATAAATAACTATTATGAAATAGAGTAAGTAGTAAATTATTAAATATGTTATTCACATTACTGTTCTCTATACTTATTTATGCCTTTATCAAATTTGCACCCAGTTCACCAGAAAATCATTTTTCAAACGCTATAACAATTTTAGAAAATTATATTGCCTATTTAAAATGCTTTGTGAAATCACTATTCTAAACGGTTTTATAAAAAATCCAAAAAGAATGGAAATGGAAACTCTCATATGAAAGCGCTATTCTCAGTTCTTATTTTACTGAGAGCACTGACATATATTTTTGCGACTTTCCTTATTTTCCGCTATTTTCTCCCGTCCTGAGTAATAATATATCTAGAGAATACGGAGCGAAGATATGGGGAATTTGTTGGAAAAAAGAGCAATATGAGTAAAAATAAACACTTAACAGCCATATGGTCAAGAAAGTAAATTGGTGAAATTGCGAGGTTATTGTATTTGACAAATAAAGTGAAGATACGAACATGTGCGGAAAGCGGTGTTAAACAGAACATTTTAGATTGCGATGTTGAAAATATGTGTGCATTAATTTCATATCATCTTTAAAAAGATTCGAAAATATAGTGGGATGAATAAAGAATTGATTTTGAACAATAATAAATATTCTAAATGAGGAAATTCGGCGGATTTAATTTTCCTTCAGAAAATAAATTTACTTCATTGCTAATTATTTCTATATTACGAAAAAAATTAAAAACATACCTGAGAAATGTTCTCAATTGGCAGAATTGTTCGCGTTCATGTTACGCCATATTTTCGCTGATTGTAAATTAATTGCTTTTATTTTTTAAGGAACGGTACATTTTATGAATTTTAGGTCTATGAATCTATCGTAGACCATTTTCTCAGAAATTGGACCATGCACGATTTGATGACCCAATCAAGGGTAGTAGCACAAATAGACGAATTCTGATCTTGAAGGTAGTTTATGGGAGAAAATCGGGAAGTATCTATTTTTCCATAATGCGAAGACCAAATTTTGAAAGCATTTGGGTGCATAGACCTAGGGTCCCACTCATAGCTGACAGGAAAACCTAAGCGAGAATCTAGTGTTAATTTTCAGGGACAAAATCGACATTTAAATGAAAAATAAAAATTTGTTTTCAACACATCATTTGATCAAATGAGGTGTTTGGCCTGAGCCTCAATTTTTCAAAGCAGTGGTGAAACAGGTGAGCCCATCGGGCCCCACGAACTTATTTGATCAGAGTGTTTTGAAATGAACAACGAGTGTTAGAAGAACAGTGCTGTTTAATGATGTCAGAAGAGATATTGTGTTTTGTTTTTAGAATTTTTAATGTTTCTGAAATAGGGACATAGGTGAAAACAGATAAAACATCTAAGCTAACTAGGAAGTAATTTTCTGAAATTCTATAAGCGCCTAACATAACTAAGAAGGTCGGGTTTTGGCTAAGTATCTGGCTAATTTTTGGGTCGGAGAGTGTACCGAACTGACAACGGGCCTAAAAGTAATGTCCGACTTATGAATCTTTAGGTAGTCCGTGAATTATCGGAATTTTAGAAGATTTTTCACGAGGAGTGATAATCTTTTTGACGTCAAGAGAAAGGTGCGTTCCGTCAATTATTTCCTTGGTCGTTTTCTCTAAGTAAGTAATAGGATTACTATTAATTAATTTGTTGTCTGGAGTAGAGAATTCTTTTTGTAAACATAGTCTTTAGTGTTGAGAAGAACGATCGCGTTATCTTTGTCCGCAGGAAGAATAAATATGCCATTGTTGTCACGAAGATGTTTTAAAGCATGGTTTAAATTTGGTGTCTTTATGTACGGAGTACTCTAGACGAGTATCGTTCAGCCTCAATATGTGATAATTTTACCATAGCTACCTCAACTTGAGAAAAGATTCTTTCGGTTGAGATAGTTTTTGGGTGTCACTCTGAAACTGAAACCTTTGCGGATAGAACGTATAACCTGTTAAAGTCTAAAGGGAAGTCGGAAATGTTGTGGACGGTCGTCTGAGCGAGTGAGGTGAAAGTGTGTTTTTGTTTTGTAAGTAAGTCTTATTAGTTTTGGTTTTTCTCAATACACCAACCCGTCAAAAACAGACCAACAACACCAGAAAGCCTTCCTTTCGTACATTCGAGGAGTCACTGACAAAATAGCTCGGATTCTACACCGACATCAAATAAAGTCAGTCTTCAACACCGTTGAAACTGTAGCCAACTTAACGGGAAACCCTAAACACAAAGAGCCTAACGAGGATCGAGGAGTTTTCGAAATTCCATGTCGCGGTTGTCTTACAAAGGTATATCGGTCGTATCAACAGGCGTGCTAAACAGCGAATATATGAACACTTTCTATCAGTTCGTAAAAAAAATCCGACACTCTATCAACTTCGAGGATAGTATAATTATCATATCCCGCCATTCCCTTAGGGCATCCACTGTTCGCGAAGCTATGATAATAGAGAAACGACCACTCTGTCTATACCGACGCGGTGACAGCTCTCGCCTTCCTACAGCATGTAGCTCCGTAGTAGCCCACCAACACCCAGTCAACCACCACACAGTGCCCACTCATCACGTGAATTCGATCTAGACTGAAACTCTTTTTCATTTTTGACTCTTCATATTCGGTCAAAACGTCCAGTATTTAATGCATTTAAACCCGGTTCTGAGTTTCGCAGAATACATGAAGCTATCATGAAAGTCGTATAACGAACAAACTCCAAGTATCCAGACAGACAGAGAAGTGTATAATTTCTCAGACTACAATCTCATCAAAACGAAAAAAATGGTTATGATAAAAGTAGGTTTTTAAGTGAACCATCAAATTGTTCAAATTACGACTTTTTTTTAAATTAAGTATCCAATTTTTGCAGTGCATTTAGAAAGAAAAATGGAAAACAACCCCTTTCTGTTGTTGCCAGTTTTTCGTTTCAATCTTCGTTTGGAACATTTAGGTTGTTTTTCAGTTATCTTACAAAACTCACTATAAAAATTGGGTACTCCCATTAAAAAACAAAATTCAGGTTGGAAAATATCATTTCATGTCCAAGCTGGAAGTCGTAATATGGGAAATTTGATGGTCCACTTGATACCATAGAACATTTACATGAAACTTTTATCGATAAAATTGAATACATTTGAGATATCACCCTTGTCTCAAGATATGAGCAACACCCAGTATATTCCAGATTAAATTTTTGGCTAATTGGAGTAGAGCCTGCTGCACATGTATTCATACCTATAGTATGCATAACGGCGATTATTCAATTTATAAATGTCGAAACATCTTTTTAATAATTGAAACTTTTGATTATTCAATAATACTAAAAAGTATGTACTAATCGCTTTTATTTCCAATATCACCACTTATACACTCGAAATCAATCAAACAGCAAGAAATGTTAATAAAAACAATGGCCCTTTTAGACCTTTATAGGGGAGTATCTCGGCTGGGTTGGTCGCGTGAAGTGAACTATCGACTCCCGTTGGGATGTCCACTTTTATTGAATGTTGGAGTATAGAAAGGCAACTGATTGAGTTATAGACGAGCCTTCGGATTGAAATGAGTGTGGGAGTAAAGCCGAAAGAAGATCCTTTGGGACAGCATCGCTATTCGAAATTTGAGTCGTTTGATGGGGTTTTTATGAGACAAAAGGGTTATATGCCTGGGCTTGTTAAGAGACGGGAAAAGATAATAAAGGGCAAAGTGGTTTAACTTTACAAAATGTATTTTTTGATTAATACTTTATTAAATTGTATGGAATGTAAAACTTTTTTAAAAATAAACTAAGATTATACAGTTTAAAAATTTTGTGAAATATTGCATAGGTAGTTTCCAGCGTTATGGTAACTTATTCAAGAGCAAACAGTCATGAATATTTTTTTTACTAGTTATTTGTTGTCTATTTACGAACAATTAGTATAGACTTTGTCACCATTTGATTTAAAATATTATATGGTTGGTTTCCACTTTCATTGAAATTGTAGACAATATTCATTTATTAGGTCAAGTTAGAGAATGGGCCTGTTTGGTAGAACTGTGGAGTTTACAAATCATAAGTTGAAAGTGTAAATGAGCGTTCTTTCAAATTTCGATCATTTAAACAAACTGACATATACGATATTGAGTAGAAATTATATTGAAATAATACAATGTTATATTTATTTATTCCAAACGGCGATACAAATGGAAGGTAATACCAAGTAAATTGAATTGTGGAAGCCATTACTTTGTGATAGTCAATCATAATGTTCAAGTGAAACTAATTTCTTTGTTTTCTATCAGTCGATTTATTCACACTACGTAACTAGTTTCGACGCTCACGAGTCATTTCTTAATGTGCTATTGCTTTGTTCAGTTCATACCTTTAGTTAATTAAAGTTTTTATTAATGTTTAAAATTGTTTACTAGCTTAGTTTTTCGTGTCAGGTAGTGTGAATAAATCCATTGATAGAAAACAAAGAAATTAGTTTCAGTTGATCATTATGAATACGAAGTAGGTATGGAACTCCTCAAGAGGAAAAAGTGTATTTTCAAGAGTTCTGGGTTAAGCCAAAATACAACTACTCTAGATCTAGAAATGTATAGTATCCTAACGCTTTCAAAACCTAGCAAGAATTATAAAATTAGAATAAAAGTCATCAGTAAAAATCATTGCCGTAAATGATGTCAGGAAGAAAAACCAAGAGATAGTAACACTTGCATTATGAATCCAAAAAATCATTGAAATAATTAATTAAGTACAGAAACTTAGGCGCAGCAGCAAACGATGGGAATGGAAAGGCATAACGGACATCCAACATAGATGAAAACATCCGAATGACAGAAAGAAATGAAATAACAAACATATAAAGGCTCTGGCTTTTGAAATGCTGATAACAGAAGAATAAAAGCAGTAATACTAGAGGACTGAATGGAGTCAGCAATCAAAAACACGAAAATTGGCAAGTCACAAGGGAATGAAAGAATAACGGCCGAACTAATAAACTTCGCTGGTAAGCGAATTGCCAAAATATTTACACAATGCTTAAGAACCAGCAGATACCAGAACAATAGAATACCGCCCACCACAAGAATGCTTTTAAAAAAGACGTATTTACTGAGATTGAATCGATCAGAAAACAAAAGAACATTAGGTGTCGCTCAACCAAGAGAACAACACGGAATTCTAGGTTGAGACTAAAGATCAAAGGATCCTAAGAGGTAATGTTTAGCGTACATGGAACGGTCAGCAAGCAAAATTATCAGTGTTGGAATACTAAAAATCCTCACTAGATGGGGAAAAGATACATTCAGTCTCCTACTAAAGTGAATGTTTGGACTGGTATAATAAATAAGCGATTAACTGAACTTTTTGAAGGGGCATTAACTGGGGCAAGTTACTTGGATTTTTACTAAATGTTTTAATACCCGAAATAAGACACCAACTGTTTTATGATACTGTTAGCCCTGCAAACATTAATAAAAACATATATTTTCAACAAGATGGAGCTATCCACATCATGCAGAGGCAGTAGAAGCTTAACGCAATCAAGTGTTTCCGCCCTGAAGGATATGTATACAGGGGAAAATTGCAAGGGTACTTCATTCTTTTGATCTGACTCTAATGGATTATATTTTGTGGGGCTATTTAAAATAAAAAATCTACAAGAGTTAACCAACTAACATTGACAATTTAGAACACCGAATAACAAAAAAAAGGCAAGGTATAGCAAAACGTTGTTGAAAATTTTCGACACCTTCTATTTTTTGTAGATAGACTATAATTATTACTTAGTATATATGATTTTGGCGAAACGTCAAGTGATTTTTCAAACGAATACAGACGAACGGATGTACACCGGATTAAATCACCAACCACTATAATTATTGTATATATTGTGAATTAGTTCAAACTTTATTTATTTCTATGACATTATTAATTATTTTAAAAATTAAGCAATTCAAAACTAACAACGTTCAAAAATCAAAAAGTCCCATTTTGCTGGAAACCCCTTATAAACGCAGTATCACACGCTACCTCTTATCACTGAATTTTGTTTAGAGGTAGTTATTACCCCTAAGTGATTGTAGGGGCACGTAAATAATTTTATTCAAAAAGTGTAGTTTCATATATAAAAATTGGCCTGTTTTCGAATTGTTCATATACATTCATAATTAAGTACATATATTTGCTACACAATTACTGTATATCGTTGCACTATATAGGAGTATATTTCTTTGGGGTAATAATTCTGTTGTTACTGTTTAGAATCAAGAATGAAAGGAACAAACTGATAGGCAGTTTAGTCAATTATTTACATAAGTGGACTTGTATATTAACACTAATAACTGTAAAAACTTTTTTCAGAATTTAAATTTAAAATGTGTTTTTAGTATTGTTTATAAAGTTGATAATTTTTTATTTATTGACATAATGAAAAAATGCTTTAAAGTAACTTCTGATATTAAGTCCAAGAATTTATTATCTACTACAAAATTTATAGTTCTGGTCAGCTAGAATTCACAAACTGGTAGATGTCCGACTAAAAGACTTAAAATGTATATCAGGCAAGTCTATATATAGGTTAGCAAAAAAATGGCCCGATGGCCATAACACCGAACTTTCGAAAGGAAGATGAAACGACATTTGCGAAGACGAACGTCCTCAAGTTTGATTTGGGTGAATGTATTTTATCGTATACTGGGTATCATCATAAATCTGTTCGGATTTCGGTTCTTTGAATTGAAGGAAATACTTCTCAATCTCAGTGTTTTTCCCAGCATTCGTAAAATTTAAATGAATGAGTCTTATTTTACGAGCTATAAAGTTTCTCGATTTACTTAAAATATACTTGCGTATGTATTTCATTTGAAGTATCAAGTTTCTGCTTTCAATCAACTTTCATATAAACATGTCAATCACATAATAGAATCTTGGAAGTGGAATGTTGGAAATAGAGGTACACCGATACTCTAAAAGTACTTTACATTTTACTCAAATCATTCAAATACAGTGAAATGATGTTAACAAATTCAGTTAGAAAAAAGATATCAATAAAAAGCTATTGCTGGAAAAAATTACCTGAATAAATTCATTCCTGCCAGTTACAAATTTCTTTAAGCATCTGCAACAAAGCCATTATTTTGGCAGTAATTCAAAGATCCCCGCCGTCAAAGGATAATCAAACTATCACTGGCAGATCCAGAGGGTGGATTAATTGGCTGAAGCCCCTTCCCAAAATCATCTGAGTGGTATGCTTTTTTTAGCGTTTGTTATGCTAAAATCAACCTTCAGTGACGTCAAGCCCCCCCCCCCAACTGACAACCCTGGATCTGCCCCTGAAAACTATGCAATATTTTGTGTCACAGCTATCATTTCGAGTAAAGCTTTTGTGTAGATCAAGATCACAGGTCAAGACCCGTATAGAAAGACTCCCACAAGGAGGCATCCTATCCCGTATTCTAATTAATTTATTCATTAATGATATTCCGAAACTGCAAAACTCGAAAATTGCCGTTTTTGGGGATGACACCGCAATCTTTGCAGTCCAATGCAATGCTGATAAAACCCAACACATACATTTCACACATCGATTAAAGCGTGAGAGAAATTTATCTCCGCTCCCATTCAATAGGGTTTAAATCCAGCAAATCCAGGATAGTGTCAAACCTGGGCGTCATTTTAGAGAAAAAAATAAGAAGATTTGTCTGATATGTAGAGCCGTATGTCAAAAAGCCTACGGGGCACTCCGAGTCATTTAAAAGCCGAAGCCCCTTTGGTGAATAAATGTAAAGTTCGCATGTACAATGCGTAGATTTACTAATCATTGAAAGCATTGAAACGCTTGATACTACTGTATCAAGCTTTACGAGGGACCTGAGTGGAGCTAAACGGCAAGAACCTACTTCTAGAGGCTTGAAGTTGTGGAACGAGTCTGTTTGACAAGTACGTAACGAACAACTGTACAGACGGCTCCAAAGAATACCTTTGAGCGAAGTCGCCGTTGAGAAAATATCTAACTTCTTCAATATGTCAATAGGCATACAGTTCGGTTTGGTATAAGATAAATTAATAAATAGTAAAGTCCTCTAATAGAAAATCAAATACGAGTCATTATAATCCCGTAGGGTTAACCTCACACATAAGTCAAAAACCCATACCCTCCATTACCCGACTTGCGACTACTGCCTTGCGAAATTCTAATCAACATGGGATCCCCATCGTCCATACGACGAGTCAGAAGACACTCCGAAGAAAAGAAGAAAAAATGCGTGAATCCATTCAATGAAACGTACAACGGGCGCTTTGGCGGTACCGTGGAGAACGCATTATTATAAATGAACCACTATAAAATAAATTTACACATCTGTTTGATCCAGATCACGGGAAATGATGAAGTGGTCTGGAGCCTTAAAAAGGGACTAATATTTTTTCCACTCACTTGGGGACCAGTGTAGAAAGCTCATGGATATCCGTGCGGCGCTATGCCATCAAATTTTGCATCAAACTCGAGAAAACTGCAATGAAGACACACTATAATGATTAAGGACTTCTATACGAAAATGCTGCGATTACCCGTCTATTATCGAAGATGACCAGCGCTACGGTCGCTTGTTAACTTCAAGGATTGATGATACTGTGGCCCTCCTGGACTCCAACCCTGGCAGAAATGCTTCTCTGATTGTTGATGAGTTAGAGATCTCGTACGGTTTATGTCAAGAGTCTTGAATCATGAACAAAAAAAGATCGTGTGAAAATTTCCAAGGAAATTCGAAACTGTGCACAAGAAATCCCAAATTTCCTTGACAGTGTGGTTAGCTGTGACGAAACATGGTATTTTGACTACGACCAGGAGACCAAACGCCAGAGCGCCAAGTTCCTGCCTCCAAAGAAAGCCAGAAGGAGTAAGTCCAGGGTCAAATCAATGCTCATCTGCTGCCATCACGATGGTGTAGTTCACAGGGAATCAGTCAGTACCCCAGGACAGAGTGTCAATACCAGTTCTTGCGTGGACATGCTTGACAGGTTGCGCAAACACGTCGATCGCCTGGAACGAAACATGCCCGATTCTTGTATGATTACAACGACAAGTCGCCGTGCAACACTGCAACACCGCGCTGTTGGAGGGAATTTCCGGCCAAGCACAAGGTTGCCACGTTCTTTAAGAAAGCGAGTTCCAGAAGGAATACGCGCAGTGGGAATCTCGTTATTTTATTCATCTTCTTACTTTGTGTGTATGTGTGCCCTTGAAATAAGTTAAATTGTAGGATATTTTTTTACTACCTAAAGGTTGTGTGGAATGGTTTTGATGTACAAATGAACCGAGTAAGTGGGGCTACGATAGGGTTTGAGGAATTTCGTTAAAATGTAATATTTGGATCGATTTTGATTTTGAGTGAGTTTGATCTTGTCCCTGGAATGAATTAGATTTATAATTGAACCTGGTAGGTGTAGCTGCGATCAGATTCTAGCAATTTCTTTAACTGATTCGCATAATATTTCCATTGACATAAAACACCAATTTATCTACTCCCGTGAGAAGCCGTAGCGCGGCAAGTAGTACTGTATATAAATTGCAATAGAGCGAAATAAAATTTCGAAACATTTAAGTACAGTGTAATGGTATAACCAGTTCATAGTAAAATGTGCATTATTAACATTCGCAGTTCTTTTGCTATGTCGATCTATGACCACGCTGATAGGGACTCATTTATAAACATGGGAAAGTCACTTCGGGGTGGAATTATATGTATCAGCATGGAATATCTATAATGCATTATTTCCATTTTACCCCCTGTCGGCTTCTTTTAAAATAATGGTCAACTTCTCATAATTCCGTAATTTGTAGTCATTCATTTCCATTGAAGATTTTTGTAGGCATTGTTTCCTGATAAGCTATGTTATATTCACACAATATTTTTCTTTATTCATTTGTTCGTACTTCTTTCATATGCTTATTTCGACACGACAAGTAATGATTGATGCATACGGTACATAACAAAAAAGACATGAAAAATCACTTATATAATCTGTCAAGCAGTTCGTATATAATGCCACCGGCACAAGGAAAAAAAATAGCTGTCCATGATACGGTACATTATCTCTCTATAGGGTGCGTGTATGTTTGTTATGTCATAACAACATTGAGCACTTTTCAGGAAATTTTTCTTGTCGGTATAATAGAACGAGGAGGACTTATTTTTCACGGTTCCAACACAATTCTCTAAGGAATTTTGTTCGAGCAGCGAAATATGTGCTGGACATCTTAAAAAAAATCGTGTCATGTTCTCGTTTAAATGGCGCCAAAAAAACGAATTTACGCAACGTAACTGTTGTCGATTCTGGCCAAAAAATATTCGAAGTGATTATTGTTACTATACATCGGTGGAATCGAGATGATGCTATATAAATTTTGCCAAAAAGGACAAAATAGCAAATATATAATTTAACATTTAACAAACATCCAAAATACTCAAAAATATCTAAAATAACATAAGAAATATCAAAATAAGTGCCTCAACAAATTAAATAATAAAATATTGTTGTTCTAAATGAAAAATAAACTATTTTTGCTAATCAGAAGCAAATATTTTATTTTATATAAGCCGGTACAGTAATTAGTGATGGCTACTAAACGGAGATAAATCACAAAAATTATTAAATTAGAGAAGTCAACGTCAAAAATGAACTAAAATAATGAAGGCGGAAAGTTTAGATATTACTACACTCCATGTAAATTTAAATTATTTTAACCATATAGTGAGATTTATTCCTAAAAGAACTAAACTTTACATAGAAGCTTGGGAAAACACTACTAGCATAGTATAATTCTATACACTTAAGCATAGTACTTTTCAGTAATGTAATGAAACCTAGTGTCTATATCTTTACACGTTTATCTGTACTTAGATCTAATCATTTTAATAAGTTAAAGCAGGACTGTTATTAGTATAACTTTTTGATTTTGGTAACTTATTTATTTTCTACATAGTTTTACCATAATTTCAAGTTATATGACTTTATATCAACACATTACTTTCAGAGTTATACTTTTTTAAATATTGTATTAAAAAATTTTCAAATTGTAGTTTGACCTAATGGTGCTTTCCCGCAATTTGTTTAGTATATTGTTTTCAATTTGATTCAATTACTTCATTGATTTTTAAACTTTTGCACCTTTTCTAAAACATTCCGTCGCGCTAATGCTAATTGTAACTGTTTTTTGCGTGTAAAATATAGACAGTATTGACATTCGTGTTTCGGTTTCCTAGCTGTTTGGACGCTTGGGAGATTCGTGTATTGTAATCCGAACTTTTCGGTCGCTTTGATCCCGTCTGAAGAGACGGCCGCTTTTTTGTTGTTATAGTGTTACGAGTCCGCGAGTTCTTAGCTCCGTTCGTAACGACCGCTAAACCGTTTTCATTTTGTTTCTTTTGTGTTTACAAAAGCGCATCATTTGTTGTTAAACCCGCATTTTTGTTTGCTCAATCAATGAACATTACGTCGCTATTTTTTTCTGTATCGTGTTGTCCAGACGAAGCTCTAAGAAACTGTTCCTGCTGTTACGGGGCTAGCCTCTGAAGAAAGAAGACCCAAGAAAACACCAGAGCTTCGACATAAAAGGTTAGTGATAACTCTAATTTGGTGAATTAATTTACGTGACGGCACGTGTTTATTGATTGTTCCTCTAAAGGTCCTTCGTCAATTATATACTTGCATTGAACCAGCATTGAACTAAAACCGCAACATCTAATTCATACATTTTTTTGAATATTCTCTATGGAATGTGCCATCGAAGACATTCCACCTATAAAACTTAGTATTAAAATTGTATTACAAAATACAAAGTAGGCATTTTTGACTTACAACAGCACGCACTTACATACGAGATTCCACACCACTTCTGTGACGTCATCTCTTTTTGTTTTAATCAGTTGAGTATGGACAAAAGATATAAATTGGTAAAATACTCGTAATTATCAAAAAAAAAAACAAAAATGGTTTAGAGATTAGAACATTACTAATTATTATTAGCCTATTTTAGCAACTAAATTAGTAGTGCAATACTGTGCTGTACTGGAGATAAATAATTTTTTATTCTCTATTCCACACCACCCAAGGGGTTACTAGCCGAGATTCTTTTAACGAAAATATCAATTATTATTGAGAAAAGTCAGATTCGGGTTGATTATGTAATGTTGGGTCAGCCATTCTTTTTTGAATTTTCGAAGATGGTCTACAATTGTCTGAATTTGAAACTCAGTAATTTTCAGTCGGAGTTCTCTTGTCAACCTGGTTTTATCTTGCCATTTGTTAGGCATCCACTCGCAAGCTTGAGGTCTGTTTTCAGAAAAATCTTTCTTTGATTTAATAATCGCGAGTATTCATTCTGTAAAGTATAAAAGCGTTTGTAACGGCTGTGTTCATTAACGAATAAGTAGGATCAATATTCATCTTCTTGAGTTATAGGTGGATTTGCCTTTTATTTTTCTCTTATTGTTCCCATTGCTGTCAGCTTATAATTTTTTAGACAATCGTTGAACAACTCCGCACTTGTGTAACAAATATAACACGTGATATAGGTTCTACAAGATGATTTAACTACGTCTCTTGAACCATTATTAACTGGAAATGGTCCATCTGGCTGCTGGCTAAGATAAACTTCCAAATTCATGACATAAAATGTCCGTGCATCTACGAAAACTTGAACTTTCAAACTACACTGAACTTTAAAGATCGTAATCTGTCATCTATTTTCATGTAGTTTCCTGGAGAATTACACTTTAGAATTGAAACTAACTTGTCAATCTTCCATCTTTCTTCACCACTTTTTATAAGTATTATGAAATTCGAAGGATGACAATATACATGATTTTTTTTGTAATACAAGACTTGTTCCATTAACTTTGAATCTACTTCATTCACGATACATTCATAGATCAGTTCACCCACCATGCTTGCTCTAACTTTATAATTTTCAAGTGGTGTAGAACAATATCTTGTTTTAAATTTTATCTACTTCATTTTGAAATTGTTGTCTATTTAGTTACGTTTCACGATACATTACACACCAAACACCGCTAGAATTTTGATTAGATCAGATTCTTTCACTGAGAGAAAGAGATGTCTATAAAATGATCACACATGCTTGGAGACGTTTCAACTCCTTAGTCGTTGTAATCGTTTAAGTCAAACTTTATAATTGTTTGTTTTCATATTTGTCGTTTGGCGTGGTGTACCGTTTTTTTGTTCTGTTAGCGATTCTTCCACAATATCTTGTAGTATAGTTTTCTCTTTTTGTTTTCTTCTTTCAACAAATTTTTTTATGGCTGCCGGTGCTCGTTAATTTTGGCCTACTATATAGTAAAGAAGCCAGCTTATTGATAAACAACACTGAAATGGCACCTTCAGCCGACCTTCATGAAAGACTGCTAATATTCAAGTTGAAATCAGTGGACAATCAAAGCTTTTAAACGTCTATCGGAGTTAGTTACGTATTACACAATTTACCTAACTGGTTGAATTTTATAGGCTAATTAGTATTTAGTTTTTACTTTGTTCTCATATACAATTTTTTAAATAATTTCAGGAAAAAAAAAAAAAATTTGGAGGAGAGAAAACCCAGGTCAAGACCTTCACTAATAATACCATTAGTGTCTATATATTCATTGTTCTCAGGTACTTCGTGAGCAAAATCTTCACGTATATCTCGATTTGTTTTATGCTCATCAATACTTATTTTATCAACTTAATCCACAACCGGGTGTTGAATAAATAAAGACCAACATCCTTCCAAAGCTTCAAAAGTTGGTCCGGTTAGTTTTCAAAGTTAGACATGAATAAAATAAAACATGTTCATTGCCATATCATTTAGATTTTATATTAAACTAAACTACCATCGTAAATTCTTAGATAAATAACATTACTCTATTTATCTATAATTTTATTGGGGTACATTTGCACTAATGCAGTATTGTCGATGCGCCGACGATTTTTATTAAACTTGGGTAAATAGTAGCCCACCTGATCAAGCCCGGGTTGTTAGGTACCCACACTTTTAGTACTCATACAACTCAGTACATTTGCTTAAATTACCTTTAAAAGTATGGTGGGGTCAGACTCGGATATCCAGGAAGAAAGTCCTAAACTTTTTCATTTAAATTTGTCGGTATTTCTGAAATTCACTTAAACTTCTTATGGCCTTGAAATTCATGAACAAGGTGAAATTCAAAAGCAAGGTTTTTGGCGGTTTTCAATTACCGGATAGAAATGGAGCTATCCGTCGATAAAATGTCCTTGACTTTATATGAGCCTTGCGGATCATGGTCAAGGTAAATCCAAGGTGGCTGTTGAATATCTAGGAAAAACCCAAAATTGCTTTTTCAAACAATTTTCTCTACGATGCATCCTTTGACATCTGTACCCTTCTTATTTATTGAATGTCTAGTGACTGGAATGAGAGTTTTTTTTAACGGAATGACGTTCTGCATTATATTCATATCACTTATTCATTTATTCTTAATCATGAAAATTATTTAATAAATGATATTAATATTTATCAAAGCAATGGACGAATTGCACTGATTTTCAGTAAAACATTATTTTTTTAGGGATATTTCATTCTGTTCACTAACTCTAAGTTATATATAACATAGAATTATGTTCGTTCCATTTAAGGTTACCAAAATGCTTATTAGTATACAGACAACATAACTTTTCTGCAATATTCAAAACCATAATTTTAGCAAATTCTAAAAATAGAATAACGTATATTATATTCCACCTTTACTAGCACACATATTCTAAACCTTACGAAACGAGCGCAACAAAAAAACGATTGCATTTCTACAGCTCATTGAGTTAAACTTTGACGGAAAATAAATCATTTTCGAGGCAAAGTTTGTTGCAAATGGTTTTCAGTTTGGAGAAAAATAAATACAGATCACTCATATTTCTCAAGTTGTCAATTATAAAGGGTTTAGAAATTCGAAACAACGAAAGATAAATAAATGTGGTAACCAGATTGTTTGAAGTGAAAATAATGTATAGTTTGAGAATGTGAAAAATGTATTTGTCAGATATAATTTAACAAATCTAACCCGGACATTAAGAGTTAGTTCAAAATATTTCATGTCCTATTGTTCACTACTCCAGTTGAATTCTGGTTTTGGGGGATACTTCTAGGGGGAAATTTAACAAAAATCCACCATTCCCGCCCTTATATCCGAAATTATTTAGGTTAAAATTTTAAAAAAGCTGAAAATCCAAATGATAACTTTGGGCTCATATGATAAAAGTAAAGGAATATGAATATATATTTTTCATGTTTTTAAAAAGTTTTTTTAGATATTAACGAAAATACTTAAAACTCGACCTTTCTTTCCCGAATTTATCTACGAAATTTCTGAGATTATAATTTTGAAAAATTGGAACTATAGAGCCTCTTAAAGTTTACAGGAAAAATAAAGCGAAAATCCTGCTTATATTAATATTATTATATATAATTCTGAAGAGCAAAAAAGGAATATGAATATATATTTTTCATGTTTTTAAATAGTTTTTTTAGATATTAACGAAAATACTTAAAACTCGACCTTTCTTTCCCGGATTTATCTACGAAATTTCTGAGATTATAATTTTGAAAAATTGGAACTATAGGGCATCTTAAAGTTTACAGGAAAAATAAAGCGAAAATCCTGCTTATATTATTATTATTATATATAATTCTGAAGTGCAAATTATGACATTAAATATAAAATAAACATATACCCAGCGTATTATATAATGTATCAAATGAAAGGGTTCGTGATGAGGAATACAAATATATTTTTCTTATAATTTATTAAAATTTATCCCATTCCTCCGAAACAGCTAAACTAAAATTTAGAAAAAAAATATCGAACCTCACTCAATATTTGGAGGAAAATATAGCGAAAATTCAGAATATATTTTTGGGAGGCAAAATTCGAATTTTTTCTTTGTATCTTTGTGAGAAATAAGGTGAACATTATGTTGTTAAATCGCACAGTCCAAAGCGGTATTAAGTAAAATGTTATAAACTCTGAATCTAGAAATGGGTATTTAATTTTATTTTAAATTGCAGATAGTGTTCAGGATTTCTCTACGGATTTATTTATCAAGAAGCGAGCTGTCAATTTTTAAGACTGCCCATACATTTAGGGTCAGTAAAGGAATAAATTATAGGGAGAAACGTATGACTATATTATTTGGAAGTGAAAGCCTGCTTACCAAAGTTCATATATTTTAAATTAAACCCATATGGCCTCACCCCACCAACAAAATTAAGCCAATTCTTAATTCAGAAACAAAGAATACTACAGATACTATATCATCAATAGGACCACTTTGAATTAGTCAATATCTACTGAGAACTGTTTAATTTTAGATAAAAATCTTTGCAACGAAAACAAACTATTTATATGGTGGAGCCACAGGGACGACCGGGTAATTAGTTCGTAGAAATCAGTTTTCTACGAACAAACCTACCTGAATAAAATAATTGACATCCAAAAAATGCAAGTTTAACAATCACTATATAAAAACGAGATTTGTATTTAACATTAATAAAGGTTAAACCAATGAAATACCTTGTACGTTCAAGCAAAATTTTATTTGCACATTAAATATCCTACATAAATTAAACTCTGAAGAACCCATTATTATATAATTACTAGCTGATTATGGCATTGTCCACCAACTCAAGAACTTCGACAAACTTCTGAAGATATTTTCCCAGGGGCATTCATTAGACGTAACTTTGGAAATATTTAAAATACACCTACAACAGAAAGATGCCAAAAATAGTAATTTAATTGTAGCTAATGCAGCTTTTTGTCCAACTATAGAAGAAAAAATATATGGAAACCAGTGTGTGAAAATGTTAGAATCCTTAAAAAGAAACTATTCTAGAATAAAATGCAAGTAAAATTTGTTCGGTAATGATAACAGAAGCCATAGTTGAATTATAGCAGTTTATTCAGTGATGAAAGCAATTGTTTATGCAGAGAGACGTGAACAAAGAAGTAGAAACACCAACTTTGTATAGAGACACTTTTCCAAATAAATATGTAATATGAACACAATAATGTAAAAATAAATAATTTTTATTTACATCTAATTATAATAATAATATCTTCTAAGAAATTGGGTATCGTCTTGCAGGCTATGAACAAATTATGTTTTAGGTGCTAATACGTTAGAGTCGCTACACACAATCATCTACTTTGCTCGAACTTCCATCTGCAGAACAATTGGGGTCGTATTAAGACCAAAGCAAGACCCTCCCCAATTTAGACAAACACCTCGAATACCACCTTGGCAAAGAAGACTTGAAGGGAAAATCAATTTCTCTTCGGAAAGACGTTGGAAGACTGATCGAATACCAACGAGGAGTCAGGAACAACAGAATAGAAAGGCTTGCCAATACTATCATGGACAATAACCGAATACACTCCCAGTGGGATGGAGAAAACATCACATCTCAGCAGCATCTGGACAGTCTACGACAAAAGCTCTCCGTCTACACAAACCGATTGAGAAGGTACAAAACCAGTAACCAACGGAAACTAGACAAAACACACAATCAGAAAAAGGGTTTTATAGAAAACTTAACAACACCAATAATAATGAAGCCCCTAGTTACCCCAGTAAAACAGACATCGAGGAATTCTGGAACACACAGCTTTCCACAACAATCTCCTATAACTCCAGAGCCAGCTGGATTAATGAGGAGGAGGCTGCATTTCAGAACTGTGATGCCATGCAACACCAACCATTTACAACGGAAGCCACATCCAACATAATGAAGCACCTCCATAACTGGAAAGCACCAGGACCAGATAGTGTACAAAATTACTGGATAAAGAAACTGTACGCAACCCACGAAACACTAACAGCCCTTATAAATGACGTAATTACCCACCCAAAACAAGATGCCTAGTTCCCTTACGCATGGTGCTACATACCTCTTACCAAAGGACAACCTATGTGCACAGGACCTAGCAAAGTACCGACCAATCACTTGCCTTCCAACCTTATACAAACTCATAACATCGTGCATTAATCATCGCATTTTCTAACATTGTGAGCTGAACGACATAATTACTCAACAACAAAAGGGATGCGCGAAAAATTTCGATGGGCTGCAAAGAACAACTGATAATTGATTCCGTTGTCTGCAATCAAGCCAACGCCAAATGTCGAAATCTCTACATGGCATATGTGGACTACAAAAAGGCCTTTGATTCAGTTCCCCATGATTGGCTCATTAAGGTATTGAAACTCTATAAAGTGAACAATTGTATTATTAACTTTATAGAATATGCCATGTCCACCTCGCAAACCAAAATCTCACTGAATGAAGCCAACTGTTCGATACAAACTGACTCCATTCCAATCGAAAAGGGTATATTCCAGGGAGACTCTCTTAGCCCGCTGTGGTTCTGCCTTGCCATGAACGCTCTCTCAAACAAACTGAACTCGACTAATTTTGGGTTCAGTCTCAAACACAACAACGTACAAGCATTAAAGATAAACCATTTGTTATACATGGACGACTTAAAGTTGATGGCAGCTACGAAACAACAGCTGCATGATATGCTCAAAATAGTAGAAGGGTTCTCTAGTGGCATCCATATGAAATTTGGCTTAGGCAAATGCCAAATTGTTAATATAGTTAAAGGCAAAATACTGCAGGGGCACTTCAAAATGGGAGATGGCACCTCAATTGAATCTATGGGGGAAGGTCATACTTATATATATCTTGGAATAAAGCAGGGTCAACGTATTGATCACATGACTATGAAAAAGGACCTAACAGCAGAGTGTTATAGAAGGGTAAGACGACTGTTGAAAACTAAATTAAACAGTAAAAATCTGTTTCAGGCTATTAACACCCATGCTTGTTCAGTGCTCAGTTACTCTTTCGGTATAGTTTATTGGTGCAAGACTGACATTGAACAATTACAACGAAAAGTTCGAGTTTTACTAACAAAAGCTCAAAATCACCACCCAAAGAGCTCTGTCGAACGTACAACTTTGCCATGGTATGAAGGAGGAAGAGGATTGACAGGTCTAAGCAAACTATTAGATCAACAAATTTCCATTTTGCGTAGTCATTTCCAGAAACTCGCAGAATTTTCTGATCTACACAGAGTTATGTGCCTGGTTGATGACTCAACACCACTGCGACTGACACAACAACATGTCTAATTACACCACCAGACCACAGATCAGAAAGTTCCTTCATGGAAGACATATAAATGACGTCAAGATTATGTCGACAGTGCAGCGTCGAACTACTGGTTGATCTCTGGTCATATGTTTCCTGAAACGGAAGGCTTTATATTGGCAGTTCCAGATCAAGTAATTCCAACTAAGAACTACCTTAAGTACATCGTTAAAGATCCTTCTATTAACAACGACAGATGCAGGTATGGTTGCCAAACATTTCACTCTATCCAGCATATCACAGGAGGTTGTCAAGCGTTCGCTGCAAGTGAATACAAAGAACGACACGATGCTGTGGCAAAAATACCTCACCAGGAACTAGCACTGAAACTTGAATTATCACAGTCGGAAAGATTATCATATTATAAATACAAACCAGAATCTGTTTTAGGAAATAACAACTAGAAGCTGTACTGGGACCGCACGATACTGACCGATCGGACAGTTACTCACAATAGACCAGATATAGTTTTGGTAGATAAAGTCTCTCGGAAAACAACTTTAATTGACATAGCAATTCCTAACAACAATAATATAAATATTAAGCAAACTGAGAAAATTACCAAATATAGAGATTTGGAATTTCAAATAAAGACTCAGTGGGACATGAACAACACCCGAACTGTACCAATTGTTATGTCAACGACAGGACTAGTCCCAAAACATCTATTAAACAATTTAAAATACCTCGGTCTGGACGAACATCTTTACAAACAAATACAAAAAGCCGTCCTGTTAGGAACGGCCCGGACGGTCAGGAAATTCAAGGGAAACTGCCGCCACGACTCCAACCACGGGCCTGAAAACCTGGCAAGGGGTCCCACAGAGCTAAACCCTTTTGATATCTAGGATATCTGGGGTTTAGTGAATTTTCCCCTAAAGGCACTCATAGCGTGCCTTAGAGGGAGTGTGATACCATACATTGTATGGTCAAGTCGGGATATGAAGATAATAAGTATAAAAATATTACAAATATACAAACTCTTTCCATTGTTTAACTATTTCAAAAAGTTTTATAACAAAATAACAACTATAAAATGACTCGTGTTTTATAAAATGTCAAAACTGGAGTACAAGCCTATTAATTTATATCACAATTAACACACTATAAACTCATATCACTTGCAGAGATTACAAAAAAAGGAGACAACCATTTACAAAGAGAAGTTCACATAGCAGATTTTCCAGGTTATATTTATGATTGTTACGAATAATTACATCATTCTCAATTTTTCAGTGACTTCACTTCAAAATGTAGGATTTCTGCATTTTAATCCCTTGATAATTGCTAACTTCACCTGTGGTCACACTTGGGCTATTCTGGCCATTTCTTGAACTTCTTATTTGAAAGCGTCCAATGGACACTTTTTCAGTTTTATTCCCATATAAGTTTGTCCTCCTTTGCTCTACACTCCATAATATTAGCTTATTTCAAAATGATTGATTATTGCTTGACAAATCACTTCAAACAAACCAGTTATAATAGAAGGTAGTTTATGTTTTGTAGTTACGTTTTTTATACTTTTTGTAATTTTCTAAAGACGCATAAATAAGTCTGTAGTATTTGTAAATAATTTTTAGAGAAAAATTGAAAATAAAACTGACAAGAA
This sequence comes from Octodonta nipae, assembly GCA_034190945.1. Lineage (NCBI taxonomy): Eukaryota > Metazoa > Arthropoda > Insecta > Coleoptera > Chrysomelidae > Octodonta > Octodonta nipae. The sequence continues at coordinate 36,085,794 of CM067221.1, read as the reverse complement.
TAAGTACTCATAATCGAACCAAACTTAATTCAAGCAACTTTTCCAGTAAGGTAGAAAAAAATATTATAGCTTACTCTAGAATTAGTTTTACACTGCGAAAGAGCTATTAAATACCACAATTAAGTCACCATTAGCAACTATCTACAAAGACTCAGGGTGCAAGTAATAATGTTTTACAGCAAGACATTCAAATCAGATAAAACTCCAATCTTATCTTCTATTTTAAACTGTTTACAGGAATTTGATGATGAGCAACTTCAGAGACGTATCCTTCCCTTTCTGCATGCAAAACCAATTAAAAAAATTAAATTTATTGCATACCATCTCCGACCTTTCAACAAGTTGTACAAGATCTAAGACTTCTTGTAGTAATTTTCAGCACAATATTTTTCCAGATATTTTTCCAGAACATTTCTAGTGTAAGTCGAGCAAATAGCGCGAACGGCAAATGCACAACGGTAATTACATTTTAAGGCGAGAAAGACGATTCTGCATGGAGAGGCCAACTATATCAACTAGTACTTTGTAATGCAGATACTCTTGATTCGAGACGATTTTCTGCGACAAATCCCATTTAGATAGAAAATTCGAAATCCCGTCGGAGTTTGTTGATGTTAAATTTTATTCTCAATTTAGTTGTCAGTTGAAATTGCATGTATCTCTTGACATTAAACTAAACATCGAACTATTGTGCTGAAGGAATAAATTTTCTGAAAAAAAATGAAGTAACTTGAAAATTGGGTATATGTTCATTTTTCTAGGAAACAAAGAACAAGAAATTGAATTTACGAAAATGCACATATTAATAATTACAGAGACTAAGGAGAAAGGAAACCACCACGAACAGAAACAAATAACTGTATAATAAATTGATATAATTCAATAAATTTTCGATGAGCTCCACGTTTTTCCTTTATAAATCTTATATTTATTTCCATAGCTATTACAAATTCACAATAAGAAATTTTCCTAACTACGAGTATCTGTATGGTATTAGGAATCTGTATGCCATATTTAATCTGAATATGGATAGTAAAAAATGCCCATTTTAAACTTCTCCATTATAAAAACATGGTATATTATAAAGTTTTTTATTCAAATACTTGTTTTGAGATCTTTTTAATAAGTTAGACATTCTGTAGAAGCTTAACAAGTGAGAAAAGATACCACGGAACTGTCATCAAATAGGTATAACCACTTATTTCATTAAAAACACCAAAAAGGTCACCGGGTAAAAAATGATTTGAAGTCTTGAACAAAAAGGTAAAGGAAAAAAAGTTCTAATGAGAATAGATATGTAAAATCTGGATTAATAACATGAGTCATTTAACTTACAATTTAACTATAATTACAAATTTACATATAGTAGAAGGCAAGAACTTTCACAACTATAAGCCATGTTAAATGGATTTTATATTTAGTCGTTCTTCTTCTTCTTTTTCAAGTAGCCTTACGGCCTTTTAGCACAAGGCTAAACCTTAATGACCAGACACAAGTGAATATGATTTTTAAAAAATATTCTTATGATCTTTTGATAACCTTCACCTTATGTACAAACTTTTGAATTTAGATGATAAATCAAGCAAGATTCTTGAAATAAATTAACTTTTCTTTCCAATCCATAACTATTTACACGGCGAGATAGCTCTTGAGTTCCGGCATACTAATCTATAGCTCTAATCACTTATTTTGAAAAATTTACAACTACTTTAATCACTGAATTAGCGTCTATCACTTTATAAGCGTTTATCACGGATCTAGGATTCGTTAAAACTGATAATAAAGCATAGGGCAGATATATAAGTTCAAAATTTCAATAATCGTCACAATTTACAAACTAAAAACCCCACATTTATTACTTCACTAGATTATATTTTTCCTTATATACACTTTCTATACTTCTAAATCACTGATTACATCAAATACATACATGTATAAATTCAATATATGTGGCTATCCCGCCATTTTACCGGAACTCTATTTAGTCGTTAAAAAATAATTTGTTTAAAGGATATTAACGAAAATCTATAAAAATTTTCGACATATATCCCCCGGACTTACTACGATCCGATTTTGACGGAGCCGAAGGCGATTGTCCAACCTAACTTGCGGCCGAATCCGAAGGTTCCACGTGAGAAATTTATTAACACTGGCTAAAAACCGCAACAGTTTTATAAGAAATATTTAGTATTATGCACGCTAGTAGAAACAAAGTATGAGTAAGTTTCTTCGTATTTCTTTGTTGAATTGAATTTATGTAACAGTACTCTCTTCGAGGTGTCATTCCTTTGTACGCAAGACAATATTTGTAATATATATTGTTTCTGGTTAGGGAACCTTCATCAGGTGCGCTTCCCACGATTGAATGTCCTCTCGAACACCTCTTTATGTATTTGATACAATTCGTTAATTTTGAAGACGCGATATGTAAGACCGACATCTAGGATTTTCGAGAGAAATAGCACACAGAGGTTGCGAATCTGGAGCCGTTCCGTGGTTCTCCTTTCATTTCTAGGACAGAATGTCACTCAGGTTACTTCACCTGTTAGAGATATTGAATACTCTCTTCGAGGTGTCATTCCTTTGTACGCAAGACAATATTTGTAATATATATTGTTTCTGGTTAGGGAACCTTCATCAGGTGCGCTTCCCACGATTGAATGTCCTCTCGAACACCTCTTTATGTATTTGATACAATTCGTTAATTTTGAAGACGCGATATGTAAGACCGACATCTAGGATTTTCGAGAGAAATAGCACACAGAGGTTGCGAATCTGGAGCCGTTCCGTGTAATTACTGTTCTCCTTTCATTTCTAGGACAGAATGTCACGATAAAATTTTTCAGGTTACTTCACCTGTTAGAGATATTGAATACTCTCTTCGAGGTGTCATTCCTTTGTACGCAAGACAATATATGTAACAGTAACAACTGTGTAAGCAATGTAATTTAGATGATCTTACGGAAATTGTTTTCTCTGTTTAAAAAAAATCATGTGTTTGGCTGATTTTTCTTGACTCGACTAACACATATCAGGTGTTGTTAACAAATTTTTATTTCTTAAGTAAACTATAGGGACTCTTAAAAGTTGCAAAAATTGTAATATATACTTTTTTATTAATTTTTCAGCAACACAATAAAAATGTTAATATCAAATTTACTTTGGCGGTTAATTAGTGAGTAATTTTTGCACATAATTAAAAACAAATTCCTTCAGTCATTGCTGTTGTATGTTATTTTATTGGTTTGTTTGTACAGAGTTTAATTTTTTTAACCGACTTCCAAAAAGTTTATATATGCTCAGTGATTATTCAAAAACGGCTTGGGCAAATTTAAAATTTAATCGGCATGATTTAATGAACATTACAGAAAGGTCCCATATAATTGTCTATAACATGAGATTTACGGTTTTCCAGAAAATCAGAAAAAAATTAAATAAGGAACTAGATTTGAGTGAATTTCAATGAATCTTCAATGTTTTCTCTAAAACTGCTCAAGTAATTTAAATATTATAAATTGTATGCTGCAAAGATATGTTCCAGCTAAAACGTAAAACAACTTTTTTCAGAAAATCGGAAAAATATATCCAAAACAACTGTAAACATCATAGTAAATGTCAAATTTTTATCTTAAATATCTAGTTTAAATGTCAGGATATGTCATGAAACTATATCGTACAAAGTGTTTGTAATTGTTTTCATTTGAAGCAGTCAGTTTCTGTTGGAGACGAAGTTAAGTTAAGGGGCTTATAGTCGCGTGAAAAGGCAGAAAATATTCCATTAGTTTATTGAATCGAAAATTTGTTATGCGATCTCTTCGGTATGGTATACGGTTGTAGGTGTGTGCGTGTGTGGATGTGATATTCGGTGGTAAATAAGCAGTTGCATTGAAGGATGGTTGAAATATAAGTGAGAATTGAATTGAAGTAGCTATACAGAGTGGTTCAAACAATATTGTATTTGGTGCCACATAAGTAGTTGCGTTAGTTGCGTATACAAGGTGGTTGAAATAAATGGAGCAAGACTATAGTTTTGGAGTGGATATTACACTTATACAGAAGGCTTCAAAAATGTTAGATGTAGTTCAATATACAGAATGGTTTAAATATAAGGTGGACTAGAATTACAGTTATATAGGGTGGTTAAAAAAGTTATATAGTGTGAAACATAAGTAGTTGCTTATACAAGGTGTTTGAAGTAAGGATGGAGTAAAATTATTGTTATTCTAGTTCAGGATATTTGAATTATAGGACGGGGTATAATATAATTATAGATATGGGTTCTAAAAAATTTAGAAGCAGTTACACTTACCGTGTGGTTGCAATAAATGGTAGAGTGAAATTATAGTCTTAAAATGTGGTTCAAAAATGTAAATAGGGCAGACCATGAGCAGTTGCATAAATAGAATACTAGACATATGGGGCGAAATAAAATAATCGGTACCCAGGAATAAATTCAACAATAGAAAAATAGAAAGGGTCAGTAATGTGGAAAAGATTTATACTTATATAGGGTGGTTTTAAAGGTATTAGGACCATTGCAATATGTGTGGAGTTAAATTATAGTTGTACAGGTTGGTTCAGAAAATGATAGACAATTAAGTTATATAGGGGTGACCAATGCACAGAAACATATACGGTGTGGATGCAATATTGAGTGAATTAGAGTGATAGATAAAAAAGTTAAAAATTATTTGGAAAATATAGAAAAAGAATATAAATTAGAGACGAGAGAGAGAGAGAGAGAGAGAGAAAGACTTATATGCTAAAATATTGAACAGATATGTAGCTTAAATCAGAAAAAAAAAGAAGTATGTCTGAAAATAGCGATTGATTGCACACGGTTTCTGCATGGTTTTTATTTTAAGTCAGCTGAAGTAGGTTCTTTTTTAAATATAAAATATTATGTCATCAATAGTTTATCTAAATTTCTAGATGGCTGTGATTTTTGGTGAGCATTTTATTTCAAGTGATGCTAATAGTGCTCATATTCTTCGAGAAATTATTTTCTTTCAATACAACGCTTCGTAGTTTAATATTCAATTGAATTTGTTTGTCCGTAAATTCAATATAAAGTTTGTATTTCAGTATAAGGCATCGGTATCTCAAAAAAAAAAACAAAATAAATGCATGCCTCTTTGTACTGAAAGATTTGATAAATAGTATGTTAAGTTTTAACGCTCCAACATTTTTTATACAACAGATTCAATAATAGACTTACTTAATATATTAATGTTTTTTATTTTGCAAATGAAAAATTACAAAAAATCAAATTTAAAAAATTGAAACTTTAAACACTTTATGTGTTATAAGATGTACCACCTTCAAGAAAAACTAGTCAAATACGTGTGCAATTAAATAATGCTAAGGTCCCTACATTAATAGGTACGTTATATTATGATATAGTACTCACCGTAAATGGCACGCAAGTCGCACAAAGGTGGCTTTTTGGCCGAAAGTAGCCCAAGAAAAACGTTCAGTCGGCACTTAGTTATTGGGAATTTATGTGGGTAGCTAAAGATATAAACAAATTCACTATAGTAGTATCTTATCAAAAGCAATAGAATAATCCACTATTAGAGGAAGAATAAACATAACTTCTTAACATAAGTACATCGATTGTGTTAGATGATAATCATTTAAAAAGGGGTTGCAACCAAAGATTGTATAAATATACAAATTGTATTATTGAAAGTTATGATAAAAATGTCGAAACGTATTGAAAAGTTAAACAGATGTTAAATAAATGTGGATTCTATTCGTTAATTTTCATAATGAGTGTCCGTGAAATATTTACGAATCAGGTCAGCAACAAATCATGATAAGTACAATTCTTTGCTTACTTTACACCACTTTTTTTCTCAAAAACAGCACTAATCAATATTAATTGCCGAGTTTTAAGGACCTATTATATTGCTGCCTAAATTAGGAATTGATTAAGATTTCTACAAACTCGTTCCTAAGAATAATTGTTCGATAGGGAAAAAAGCCTAAAACACCAATTAATCTTCGGAATTTTCACGGGTTTCCATTGTCTTGATTTTGATTGATCTCACAACGTTTTAACACGTTCCCGCCCTGATTTATTCGACATGATTCAGAAGAGGCCGATGGACCCGTGTCTTTAATTTCCCTAATGACGATAATGCTGTTTGGAAGACTTAGCATTTTACAACGAGGATTGTTATTAGAAATACAATAAAATCGATTTGTTATTGTTGTTTTTAAAAGCTTAATAGGGACTCACAAGCAAGGGGCAATTAGCAACAGTAAAGTATAAGTGGGCAATGATAATTCCACTACTGTTTTCAACTGTTTGTTATTTGTACTTTGTGGTTGTATTATACAGGTTAATTTACATAAAATCTATGCTCGTTTGGCAGTTAGGTGCGTTATCATCTTTATATAGGGCAATCAATAAAGCAAAAATTAACTGGTTTTGTGCAAAAGAATATTTAATAATGGAATTTTGTAGAAATGTTTCGTGATATTAATTGACACATTGTTTTATAAATACAGAAAATTAACAAAAACAATGTACTTTCTAAGTCAGTTGAGAGTGTGGTAAATATAGGTGTTCCATGGGCAAGCATAATAATGTTTTTTATTATTTGTTTAACCGAAATAAGTAATGTAGACTAGGACCGAAGTTTTACTAGCTTAATTTCCAATATTGAGGAGGATTTAATCGAAATAAAGGAATGGTTTCTATCTAATGAGTTTTTTTCTCGATGAATATAAAACAAAGATATTGTACTTTTAACGAAAAACTCTCAGGTCCAACATGGCGACCAACATTAAATTATTTAATCAATATTTGAAATCGCAACCAGCCCCAGTTTCATGGGATCAGATTTTGATAGTTTTCTCTCGTGGAAAGGTGATGCAGAGTACTTAAGAAAAAAATTGACTCAGACTAGTTTTAGTACAAATATGTAATTACAAAAACTCTTAAAATAATTTACCATGCAAATTTAGAATCGGAACTGAGATATGATAGATATAATTTTTATGGTGGCAGAAGTATAATCGATCGAATTAATATATTACAATAGCGAGTACTTAGAACGATGTTAAATTTAGGATCCGATATAGAATGTTTTGTCGAACAAAATTTAGACACAACCAAATCTTCACAGTAAGTAAATAAGACAAGAAACATTTTCCTTTTTTTCCTTGAGTTTATGGGAAAATCAAATTGAAAATATTTCTAAATTATAGGCATCCAGATTCTATCAGTTGTTACAATATGAATCCCCTTAACAGCCATGTTCCCCTAGACATTTTCACATATTTCCCAGACGTTTAATGAAAAATGAAATTAGAGCCTTTGTTGAATGATACCTTTTCTTTAATTTTTTCAAAATTCATGTGAGGATCCATTACGCATGGAAGGCTAACCGAAAAAATTTATCGCAATTGTTCCAAAAAAATAATAAACCGGTAGCGCCCAGTTGGGGCATGCCACAAGTAGATGTAAATTACTGTCAGTTTACATGGGCCCAGCTCTACGATTTCAAAAGGGACGAAATTACGATTGTTTGTAATTTTCCAGTATTTCTTGTTTTTCTGTAATCCATTGGTGGCTTATGTCAAGGGGGCACTAGAATACTGTCAGAGTATATCAATCAAACAAAAATCCCAATTTCTGGCGGGGGGGGGGGGCACTAGAAATATAAATCGTGTATAGACGTGTATGTGTGTGTATATATAAACGGTAGAGGGGGCCTGGCCCTAGCGCTTAAACTGTGGAGCAGTCAATGTCCTGAGCTCAATTTGTTGGTATTTTTGCGCTAACTAACCTGTTGACTCCATAGAGATTAGCTTATTATGTTTGATTTTATAAGCGTGCAAAGAAAAGACCGCCAATTTATTGCTTCAATTGTTTATAACAAAGGAAAGGACCATAGTTGTAAAACCATAGTATAAAATATAGCAAACTGTCGCCCCGAATCGTGGCACAATATTTTTTGCACGAAAAAATCGCTATTGATTGGTGTATACTTGCGCCTGGGAGTATTTTCTTAATGCAGTAAGGCAAAAAATCTTACTCTATAAAGCTGACGTTCTTCACCGGCAGTATAATATGATAATGTAAAAGAGAAAATGACGAATGAAACATTTCCAATAAAGGTGTGAACAATGAAAAATTTGCATGGGTAATAATTAAAATATAAATCTAATATAAAATAATTTGAATAACATACCCTATATTATATTTTTATAATAATATGTTGGAACAAAAAGTGATCTAAACGTAAATATTGGGGTGTATCCACTGAATCCTCTTTTTCCCAAAATAAATAAAAACGAGTTTTATCATTTTGCAAAAATGGTTGTTGGAAAAAATACTGTATATCAGAAACCTAAAGGAATACAGCAATGAGAATTAAAACTTTGAATTCTTTCTTCAAGTGCAGTAAAACGTATTTCGTCATTTTATACAAAAATTGAAATATTGAATGGGGGTCACTACTGTTTTACAGAAAATTCAATAACTGCGAAATAGAAATTAATACTAATGTGAATCTTGACATATATACTCTTTTAAAATAATTCGAGAGGAGCAAAATATGTTGCAATATAAATTTCGCTTATGAAAGAAAAAAAATTAATCGTGAGAATATAAAAATTATCAAATGAAATTGTTCAAAAATGTCAGAAATGAGACAAACCTAATATGTGCCAGATCGAGTCAGCTAGTATACAAAAACTCAATATTAAATTGAAATTTAGTTTTAGAAGTAGGTTTTTTGTTTGGACATGCTAAGATACCTTCTATAGGTAGACTTAAGTACACTATTCAAAGATCCATATTTTCAATTGATATAACGTAGATTAGCGCCCAGAACTCGTTCATATTAAAATATTTATAGCCTCAAAACATTCAGTTCGATCGTTTAAGTTTAAATGAGTTATAACCTATTCTTGTAGTCACGAGAATGAAACGTGTTCGTCGGTCGGTTTTTTTCCAAAGAGCATAAAAGATAAAAATGGATCAAAGTGTCACATTAGTTGAATGAATGACTTGGCAAAGATCGGCACTTCATTTTATAAATTGGGAAGCGCTTGTTGTACGGCTGTTACATAACGGTGTAACGGGTGACTAACATTTAGCATTTTCAAATGAACTTATTATATTTTTACGTCATTTCAGACAAAAGGTTCTACGTGTTAATATCCTGTTGAAAATAACTGTTGCGTAGTTACAGCTCTTAATAGATTTATTTCGAAACATTACTCTCCAACAGACATTTGTTCATTGTTGTTATGTTAACTACATGTTATTTTAATTATCTGAATCGGAATTATCCCGAGGAGAACTATTACCAATAAGGCTCTGAATCACTTCTGCCATTATTTTAAATAGATTACCTTGTATATTGTCAAGTATTCGGATTCTTCAGTCAATTTCAGTATGATATTATGAATATCATGGTACCTAGAACGCACCGTTTTGGCGTTATTCGATAATTTGTCAAAATGTTGACGTCTAGAAACAGCATATTAGCATTTACGAAAATACATGACAAAATTAACCCTCAAATGCATATTATTGCTTTTCGGCAACATACTTCTTACTATACTATTCAAACTCACACTACAGCAATTATCGCTTTATTGCATGAAGTATCCTTCTACTTTAGATAGTCAATGAGCAACGTGTTTACATTGATTTCTCTATTGATTAAATTTTGTGGTTGAGAAAACTGTTTCATTGTAAGAAAAATGTGTTTTTATATCTGACAGGTATGTATTTTTTGACGAGCTTGTGTAATCTTGGATATTGATATATTATTGTTGAGAAAACTCGAATTTTGTTTGTTGCCCATCAGCAACATCATGCATTCGTGGTATCTTTCGGTTTCTTTATTATGTACCTTATCGGCTACGCTGTGCATTGTGTTGACTGTTATTATTTTTCTTTCACTATGGATAGGAAAAACCTACTAACTGAAAATGATCTGGAATAGTATCGGATAAATTCTACTGGTCTAAGTGACGACGAAATGGATTTTAGTAATTCAGATAGCGACGAAGACTAATGTTTGCTCGAAAGTGCTGAGGAAATAGAAGTGGAAGACGTTAGAAGAAGTGCGAGAGCAACTGGTGTTCAAGAATAGTCAGAGCACGAAGAAGAAAATTTGCCTATCTCTTCTTTCTTGGCATCCAAACGAGGAAAGCCAACCGTCAAAAATGATATACTTTGGAAATAGACATCTTTGATCTTGAATGATAATGAGCTACATTTCCATGAAGATATAACAGTCTCGGAGAAAATTTTAGCTTTGGAACGGCCGTTGCAATTTTTCAATTACTTTTTATCAAGTGAGTTGATAACAAAAATTGTCGAAGAATCAAATTTGTATGCTGTTCAGATCAAAACTGAGAGACCACCTTCCTTTACCGAAACTGACATAAAGCAGTTTTTTGGCATAATAATATATATTTCATGGTAAACATGCCTAATACTAGATCAATGTGGAGTAATGAACCAATGAAGCATATACCGCCAAAGGAAGTCCGTGCTGACCAAACTGGGCATTGGCAATTATTGAAGGTAAGAAAATGATCACTGCAAAGGATTTATCCATACCAAGTGTGAAAAGTGTGGTGTAGAATTATGTCTCAACAAACATAATAATTGTTTCAAACAATTTCACATGTAATGTCATATGTTATATTATGAATTCAATGCATGATGTTGCCAATTGGCTACATACAACTTTTTTGAAAAAATAATGGTTCAAAATGATTTTTTTTTTCTTATTTTTCCCTGTATCAGTTTGGTAAAATCTTCAAGTTTTTAATTTTTATTTTTTTCAACAAAAAATCATGTATTTAAGCGATAATAGGTAGTAGAACAAAATCGACTTCAACGTGTTCTAATGATTAAACATGACTAATTGTCATAAAATTCAATAGTTTTAATCGATGCGTTTTTGTTTATTAACAAAAAAAAAGCAAAAAATTCGTAACAATTTAGTTTTTTACCTTTTACACAAAATCCACTTATGAGAACGTGTTCGCTACTATGGGAAATATTGAAGAAAAATGAAAAACCCACAAAATGAGTTACTATACGCTCAACTTCGTTTTTTGGTTTCTTAGATAAGGGAACTTTTACCCGAAATTCCAAAAAAATAAATATTCCCTTATATATTTTTATATTTTATAGCTAAAATATTCTTATTAACTGAAGAGCTAGACCTTCTCATACACAAATTCTGTAGCCACCGTTGGAAAGTAGAAAAGTTGACCTAAAGACCCCTCATCTCACTTTTCCAAAATTTAAAGTATAAATACATATAAGGATTGAACATATTTCGCCATTCTTTATCAGTTACAATCATTGTAGTATCTGACATTTTTAGAGATATGTCACTAATATTAGTGTAATGCAAAGATGTTGGTTACAGATGACGAATATATAGATTATTCTTGATTATCGGGTGGGTGGCCAGCGGATCTTAGGTTGCCGATCTTCATTGATCACGTAATAAACCTCTCACATGATCAAACACTGGGCTCCCATGGCAACATGAGTTTTTGAATATATCACATTCTGCCAAAACCACTGTTTGTCGCTTGACGACTCCTTATCTCCCAAATTTAGTAACAATTCTTGTACAGATTCTCCATTTTTTTACCGCAATCATGTATTGGCAGATAGTTGTCTATGTTTTTTAAATTTACATAGCAGGACGGAATTTTCATTACGTCTATAGGTTCACATCATATTACGGCCGCTAGATGACGGCACCGCATTCTTTGGAATACTATATATTTAAGAGCTAAATCTTTGCTCGCAGTTTGTTCGGCTGGAGTTTACGTAACATTTTTGACCAACTAAGCGAAGAATAGATAGAGTCCCGATTCCTGAAACCATTTCGACCGCTCTACCACTCGAATGAGGACGTCTGTGGTATACAACTGACATAAATGAAATCAAATATTGGGGTTTAATTTCAGTTATTTCAATTTTCATTCCACTTTACGTAATCATTCGAGTGGTACACCGGTCGAGTGGTTTCGAGTGTCGGAGCTTAATCCGGGCTGATCCTAAAAGACGGCTTTAGCATCAATTTATAAAGACTAGTGGTCGCCCAGGGGGTCGGACCCTATTTCGAAGTTCGTACCCTGACCAAAATTGTTCACTCATATTGACAAATCTATGCAATAAAAAAAGTAATAAAAAGTATATTTTTTATGAAGAACCAAGCAGAGTCACGTTGCAGGAGAGAGATCGAGATACAAGTAGAATGTAATCACCAGAATATTTAATATGAAAGTTACTGTTCAATACTCTACTACATTGACTAAACTCTAATATGCAAGTAAAAGAAAACAGTCTAATGATCCCTCCCTCCAAATATAATTAATCAATATTTGAGTTGGACCGTCTGGCGGCGGTGGCCCTGTCAGTTGTTTGGCGTTGACAGTATGGACGTAAATAATGAATTTTTATTATATTTTATTTAATGAATGAACCAATATTATAAATTATATTAGCATTCTGCACTGAAGGTCGTCAGTAGCTACTTAACAAAACAAAAATGAAGCAAATCGGTTGAGAGACAGAGGAGAAAATGGTATCTAATCGTTTTGTCTATGCCTATTTATATATAGGTGTACGTCCAGACCTTGGTATTTTAAATTATTTTATAAATTTGTATTTTAGTGCTATAAATTCAACTATTACTTTTATTGTACTTAATGATGCATTGTAAAACTGTTCTGTAAATGCTAATAATTAGACAATAAAGATTGCTACAATAATATCAATATTAATTAATGATATTTCACTATTATTAGAGATATTAAGCGACTTCCGTTAATATCCACAAATCCCTTTATTGCCCGGTACTAATATAAAATTACCCCCTTGTTTTATACGTTATCATAAAGTAACCCTTGCCCTCAACAATAAGTTTCCCTATCCTCATGAATTTCTTGCGTAAAACATCGGCTTTGAAAGGATGGTAGGCCTAAACTTATTCAAACTGACATTCGTTTATACCTAACTTATCACTACCCTTATTTGATAGAACAGAGCCTTCACATCCCTGATAGTATTGGGTAATTCAACAAATGATGTAAGAGCCCCTAGGGGATTGTCCCTTTGTCACTTTCATTGCTATCCAATTGCTTGTTGTTAATCACATGACTAACCAATTTCAGTTCTCTGCTTCTGCGGAATAATTATTTTCGCTTGACTTCTCTTGTCTTTCAGGTTTGTGGTAAGTTTATACGGACTTTATTACCATATACCACAACTTTGTTTAGCTATGAGAATATGTTAATAGATTACAATTGCATTCTGTTCCTAAAACATTTTTTAGTAATTTTTATAATTATTTCAATTTATCTTTTTTTTATTCACTTCTATTTAATAATTTTAAAATATACATCGCCCACATTATACAACCATACTTATTTTCAGTGCATGCTGTCGGCTATGTTTTCGTGATACGTAACTACTAGTAAAATTGGCTAATTATTTTTATCATTTTACACCATTTCTCAATTTTATTTGAAGAGAGTGACGACAATCACATCTGCTATCATCAGGTCGGTTCTCATAGTTCTCGTATCCGTCTGCTCAGACTTTAGGTTAATATTAATATCTGCAGTAGCCGAAGCGTTACTATATAGTCGCGGTTCGGCGAATATCGGTTGGTCCCGTGAACCGCGTCCTGTCTCCAAGCACTAATGGGTCCTTGGTGTTTTAAGAGCACCCCGCTCCCCGCTTACTGTTAGTAATTTCCGGTTCAGTTGTTATATGGCGGGGCCAGGAGCAGACCTAGAAATGTCATGAGACCGGGGACCTAGACTCCTTCACTTTAACAAGTTATTGCTTTCCTGTCAACTGTTCAGTTTATTAATCTACAGTCTTGTGTGTACTATTATTAATATATATTTTTTTATTATTATAAAGCTTCAGAGGGGGCATGTGCCCTCCGCGCCTTCTGCTGAATCGGTCACTGGGCGGGGCTGGGTCGGTACTGTGTTTAATGTAAATTTCTACAAATTCGATCATTTCCGGGTTTCATTGTGTGCGTTTAATTTGCCTCTCTTACCAGTCTACATTTCGGGTATGTGACCAAAAATCCATAGACCCATTATTCTGGTTTAACTGTCGGGCAAAAGAACAAAGAGTGTTAAGATATTTTTTTACAAAACGTAATACACTGAGAACTAAAGAAAGTATATGTATTTGAACCACTTCAAAACTCCAAAGGATTTGTTCAATTGGAGAAAGCAGATAATGTATTGATTGAACCTGACTTTCAGGACGCTACCTCAACCAAAAGGCGATCTCCATCTTTTGACCCAGAACTTTAGTCCAACTACAGGAATATCATTTGGAGTATCGACTATGGATTAAAGGTTAAAATTTAGTCGATATTGTTACCATGTTTAATTTTACATTACTAATAAAGGAATCCTCTAGAAATTAATCATTAACGGTAAAAACCATTTATTCGAATAAACAAAAGGGTGGCCAAAACCAATGCTCTGAATGCAAGGTTTAGATAAAATATACCGAAAATTCAGTTCCTTACGAGAGCTAAACATCATAAACGTTAGACAGACAAAGTTACTACGAGAACATTTGGCAAAGCTATTCAGCAGGAGCAGGACAGTAGTGGACCAGCTCATGGGCAATTGCCTCATTGAAGGTCATTCAAGGAAAAGTAGTGCAATATGTATCGTGAACTTTGGTATTGAAATAAAGTGGATTATTTTGTAGAGTAAAGTTTGTTTTGTGATGATACATGCAATTAGAATTAAGTTTGTTATGGCAACAACGAGGAGTTTTACAAAATACAAACACCCTTAGAATATGCAGATACGTAAATTGTAAAGAGGTTTCGTACACTTACAACTCATATAGCAGCATAAAGGTATAGGAGAAATGCTAAACATCGTAAGGCAGATAATAATTACAAAATTCACTAAACTAAATAAAATGCGCTTTGATAAGGTCTTCAGTCGTTCTAGCAACTGGTTGACAATAAGTTACTAACTGAGAGACTGCAGGAAAATTTATGACTTTTACTGACTATGAAAGGGCTTTAGATTCGTAGAACATTGAATAATCACAAAAGAAGTGGATAATGCTCTGAAGTAATAATACATCTATTTGAGGATACAAAAACCCCCTATAATCAACAGAATAATACGTAAAGAAGATCTATAGATATCCCCAACCTGCTAACGTTTATGTTGGAAGAAATATTCAAACCACTTGATAGCTCAGAAAAATAAAATTAAACATAAACGGAGAACGCTTAAGCCAACTTAAGTTCGTTAACGACGTTGTTCTCATTACAGATACCAAAAACGACTTAAAACAAATGATAATAAAATGAGAAGCTACATCAGGGAGAGTTAGAATAAAGATGATTCCGCAGAAAAATAAAATTCCAAGCTTGGAAACTATAATGAAGGCAAGAAACACCCAGTTCAAAAATGTTAGAGAATATATATTCTTATACAAATAATATATGTCGGAAAAGAAAATACAGAAATTGAAATAGAGAGCTAGAAGATTCCTCAACGTATACGTACTAAAATATTCTATCAATGTATGCTACCTCTGTAGACTTACGGTTACAAAAGTGAAACTTTGCAAAACAAATAGTTTACAACCAACCATTGCCAACATCTACATCGACTGGTTCGAAGATACACTGAAAGGATGCGAGAAGCAAAAAAAACTCTGGTTAAGGTATGTCGACGACACCTTCATTAATTGGCAACATGGGGAGCGAGAACTACCGGCATTTCTGGAGCATCTAAACTGATCACAACCATCTATCAGATTCACAAACCATGGAGACGGAAGAGAGTGGGTGCCTACCATTTCTTGATGTGAAGTGCCAAAGGACTAGGATCGGAATCGAAACAACAGTATACAGTAAGGCTACACATACAGGGTTATACTTACACTACAACTCTAAACTTCAATCAACAACGAAAACTGGCATCAGCAAAGTCCATAGAGCCAAAAATATTTGCAGTACACCAGAGGCCCTCCACGAAGAAAAAATGAAACTTAGAGACGACCTCTTGACGAACGGATATCCGGAAACCATCATATTAACAAGGCTTCTGGACAACTGGAGAAACCACCTAGGCTGGAAGAGGAAACCACGTATTACTACTATACACCAAAGGCTTTTCGAAAAAGTTTTGGTTTTCAATAGCAACAACACCTTGAGGAGCATGATCACATAAACAAGCACATCGAATACCTAATGGTTTAGCGACATTAAGTCGTATTTAATTCTTGATGGAACGGACTTCTCAAAGCTTTTTACTTTATTTTGATATCCAATATAAGTATTACAGGTACACAATCATTTCCTGTCGTATGTCTTTCAAGAGCATATAGCACAATTGATCGACAATAGCGAAGCCTGTCTTTGCATGAATAGATCAAAAATGCGTCAGGCCTGCTCACATTTCGTCACTGTCGTTTTATTTCAATTCACGCATCGGATAAAAAATATTCAGGACAGGTTATAATTTCTGAAAAAACGAATTATTTTCTGGTTCTGATTTACAAGAATTCTGTTGTTTAAAAAAATACATATTGTACCGTTTATTTCCCAAGCAGGTAGGTGACATCAGAGAAATCTCTGATGTTTCTTACTTAAAATTTATGATCAACTTGGAAGCAAGTTTACTAAGACGGTGAAAACTCTATATATTATCACGCCGTGGTATAGAAACACATGTTAACTGGTGAAAATCATACAGACACTTCGTCAGCGTTTCCAAATTCCCTTACACCCTGAGTTTTGCTAATAAGGGTTTAAAAGCACCGGAAACACACTCTCTTAAAACTAATTGCGACTTCGTCCATAGTTTAACGACTCTCATTCGGGAGGTGTTCCTTCGAATATAAGGAAGAGAGGTAATGGAAGTTTTCCTCTGCTTTTCTGCTTCCGCATGAGCTCGCAACTTTTCAAAAGGGCGATATTTGTGTAGCAAAGTGTGTAATGAGTTTATAGAGGGAAAACTCCAGCGAAAACGTAGAGTCAGTGAAAATGAAGATGTTTGTCTGTTGAATACCTTGTGCAGAATCTTGTAATCACTTTTTAGTAGAAATTAATGGAAATGAAAAAAAAAAAAGTAAGTTTAGGAAAGCGCGAATTAAATAATTTTGAAGAAAATTTGCTATAATGAGTGGTTTCATAAACTTCACGTATTACCTGTTGGATTTTTTCGTACGTTTGAATATACTCAATGCATATCTACATACTGAATGTTGTTTTCTGAAGTTTATTTCTGGCAGCTTCTCGTTTCCCTAGATATTTGAATAACACCACAATTGAGCTGTATACCTGCATATTATAAAAAACAAACGTTTCAAAGTACTGTCTGGCTTACTTATCAATTGATCTGAATTATTAATACATAAACTTGAAAGTTAATTTATGTTTAATAATTTAGATTCTAATGCCACTGATAACGAAGATAGATAAAATTTTGAAACGACTAATTTTTTGACTAAACAGTCTTTTTCCTCAAGGGTTTATTATTTACCAAAGAATTTATAAAATGACAATATTGAATGTTCTGGTGTTCATAGAGAATGCATTTTTTACCAATCTTGCTTTAGTCTTTTAATATGACATTATCAATTATTACTATTAATTACAAATTATTATTTTGTTATTGCCGCCGGTTTGGTTAACCCTCTTTGTTTAAACCAAACTGGTGTTTCTATAATTTACGATCCAGTTTTAATCTCAGAAATTTATTTTCAAATATTTCTTTCACAATCCAAAACCTGAACACTTTCAAAATATAGAGACAAATTTTTAATTAAATGGTGAGTTGTAAGAGCACAACTGTTGTCTTTAAGCAAAATCCTTTATGTTGTCTTTGCAGTCAATTTTGTATATTATTAAGATTGTTTGGAGTCTGACATTTTATTTCCCAGAAAGGAGCATTGATAGTAAACTAACACTGTACATAAATGTGTTTTTATTTTATCGTAATAGTTTTAGACAATTAGTATATTTTAGGTAACTTACCTTTCCTCCAGTTTTCCTACCTCTTTCAGTATAGAATGACGAAGAAATAGGACATTTCGATAGTACATCATAAGTAAAAAGAGTATTTCCTGAGTCAAGTATATCAGGTGCAACTGAGTGGAAAAACTTTACTACCAGAGATTAGTCGTTTACTGTACATGCCAACTCCTACCTGATGATGATCCTCGTAGTTTCCTTGGAATCTTGAAATGATTGCATTCTTATAGCAAAGGCATTGAAACGTTGTGAGATATCATTTTTGAAAGTACTTCGAGGAGCGAGTTAGATGTTAGCTTCAGATATTGGTATGATGTTTTATAGCTTGGTATAATTTTCAGTATAGAATAGAAAAATGTTACCATTGTGGACGAACAGGAGATTTTCAACGTGACTTCGGTGTGAGGCTACCTAAACAATCACCAACCAGGAGTAGTCAACATAGCAACCTCATCAACTAGGGAAACTGTGATCAGTCACTATAAGAATGCAAATGCTGAAAAAAGCCTCCAGCCAGCCCCCATACATGTGGTGATTTTGCTGAAATAGCAGCCGCTTAGTCACCTTCAATGGCCGAGCAATCACAGAGGCGCCGTTGTGTCCAATGCCAGAGGTTTATGGTCATCGGTAAATCGGCCAATTATCAACATTCAGCTAAGAAGAGTCACCGTCGAGTCCATGTCAATACGGGGCGAGGCAGATGTAGTGTTGTCTAACATAGATTAATGTTCGACCAGAAATATGATTTTCTTCGATTCCTAAAAGAAGAATTTTCATTGACAAGCCTCGTCAACAGTTCAGCGGTTTCCATAAGAATTGTAGCGAAATCCTCAACTCGAATTCCCGGTCGAATGGAACAAATCATTTATGGGCAGTTAGTACGAAATCCTGAAACCTGTTGTGGCATGGCGGAGCTCATGACTACTTGGTTGCACGGGCTATAGTTAGAATCAGACGAAACAAAACAATTAAAGTCGTGAGTATGCCCAATAACGATTTCTGACAATGGTGAAGAAACAGCTTTTTTTCGAGCAAGTAGACCCCGTATCTATTACGAAGAAGCTTACCAGGCCTCGGCGAAGGACCATTTGACAGCCCTCACCCCAGAGGAACACCAGAATGCCAAGCAATTTTATCTTAAATCACTGACAAAAATTCAATAAGCCAAGATGGTACTACCGGTCGTACAAACATCATTCAGCACAGAATAGATACCGGAAAAACTTAACCCATAAGAATACCTCCTGGGCGACTGCCACTGGGGCAACAACAGGCTGAGGATAATATTGCGTCTATCTTACAAAAATGAGTTATTGAGCTAGTCCGTCAGTCCACACTCTGCTCCCGTGGTTTTAGTGAAATGGGGAGGATGAAACCAACCGATTTGCGTGGATTGTCGGAAATTCAACGACGTGACGATGAAAGAGTTCACGAAAGCGTTTTCACAAGTAAAGGACTGTTTCAGTTCACGGTCGTGCTCTTTGGATTGTGGAACACTCCCGCTACGTTAGAGAGGTTAATGGAGTACGTATTGAGCAGCATAACATGGAGGATATGCCTAGTATACCTTGACGACTTCTTGGTCATGGGTCACACATTCGATGATCATATAAAGAACTTCGGCGAAGTATTTTCCAGAATTAAGATCTGGGCCCTTGTTGCTTTCGTTGTCTGCGAGAACTTGATATCTATGTGTGAGGGTTTCAACTATTGAAAATAACAACATGAGCGGGGCGTGGGCTATGGGGGTGATCGCTCTATCCGAGAGCCTCAAAGTTAGTAAATTTAATATTAAAACGAGTAAAATCTTAACTCCAAGAGCCTAGAAGAAGGTAACTTCTATGGGCATAAACCTCAGAAGAACTATTTTTAATGTAATATCATATTCATGTTTATATTAGTGATCTATTTACCTTCACTGTCATTAATATTTTACTGTAAACATGTTGTACTTTCTACCCAAGTACCCAACTCGCCCATCATTATGTTACAACACTATATAATCTATTGAGATGTTTAGCATTTAGTTTGATATTTTTTTCTGACGAAGCCTGTCGACCGAGCGAAACAATTGTGAAATAATATCTAATAAATTAGTATAAAATATATATCAGCCACAATATTGCCAAACTTCATAATGGCTATGTCAAAATTTTGGCAAGTATTTAGTACCAGTTAACCTTTTTACGGTCTGTATCGTACATAATTAACCGATGATACCCATTTTTTATTAATCTTCATTAATATCAAAAATAACCCATTACATGTAACAGAACCCTTAAATGAGCATCTTGTAATATTATTAAAAATCACCATTTTTAACAGTTTTCATTATATTTGCGAATATCAAAAACATATAGTCTGAGTTGTTTATTGAAATGGTTATTTTTTTAACCCTGCAATGGATTAATTGAAGAGTTGACGTCAAATATGTCATCACTATATTAAATATGTTCATCGCCTTGGTATTATATAGTTAATATCTGTGCCTCAATTATGTTCAAGTAACATGGGCTTCTTAAGAGATTTGAGGTTTATTATAGAATAACGTGTTTTAATGTAAATTAAGGGAAGGAGGTAATCTGTAGGATTAATTCATCACAGCAATAACAAACAACAACAAAGCTTTCTTATTATTATGAGTCAGAATTCCCAGACGATCGGTTATCTTTAATATGTCACCATTCATTATTTTGAAAAGCTTTCATCTCTTTTCATCGTGTTAGTGGTAGTATACCATTCGTAACAACATAATTTTTTATTTAAATTCTTTAATTTTATAAAAGATTTCATCAAATGTTAGATACGAATGTCAAAACTAATTTCATTAAATTTTATCAAATTGAATTAAATTATCATTCACATTTTATCAAATATTTTCTATTTATTCAATATGCAATATGAATAATTTTATGAATGTACAAAATAGTAGACAGAGAGGAAGATTTTTGATGTACAGGTCTACATACGTACTTGACACTCCTCATTTTCCATTTTCGTTAACAATTAACTACAAATCTTTTGTCTACAATATTATTGTTTAAATGAGAAACTCACTGTACTTAAAATAAAATGTCATTTAGCACTTGAATCCGCATAGTAAACGGCTGATATAAGTGAAAAACAGAAACGAATAGTGAAAAGTTCACTGAGAAGCATAAATCGAGAAATGTTAACAAAATGTTATTCAATTTAGAATCAATAGAGATGACTAAGCAACAATGACAAAGATTAAATAAACAGTATAAGCAATATATATAAACATAAAATTTATTCTAATTAAAAAAATGATTAATTGCTTAAAATTGAATCTTGAGACTAAAAATTCCAAAATGTCGGTTGGGGGGGTAAACCCCCAAAACCACGCTAAATACGGGCTTGTCAACAGTGTAAGTAACAAGGACTGATAATGATGTGTTCAGGATGACAAACAAAATGAACAAATAATTATTTAATTATTCATTATAATTTCAACAAATATTCTCCTAATTCTCAATTCGAAAACATTGAAGGTTTACTAGTAATGTGATGCATTTCTTAAGTAACAGATTTCAATAATTATAAATACAATCTATAATTATATATTGTCAGTAGTCGTGATGTCTGCATAACTAACTTTTTAGAAGTAAATAAAATAGGTAATGAAATATTTAAAAAATGTAAACTCTCCACTGACAATACAAAAGTAAAATGAAAACATATTTAAAAGAAGAGATTTAAATAAAATTTTTACTAAACAAAACACGACCATTAGTCGTATAAGGTACCGCCTTAGAGAAGTATGTGGTTAAAGGGACTCATGTTCAAACTACCGCTTGTGGTCAGGGCTTCTTTACTTGGGTCAGTGATATCTGAACTTCGCAATTGCCCTACCCACCTGAAATCGGAATTGTGTAACATGACAATTTAGCTTAAACACGTTTCCTTACAATTACTTGCTATGGCATTAGGAGTGTAGTCTGTTAGTATAATTACTGCAAAGGCAAGTATCGGTTGCGTTATAAATTGAAGATTTCTCTTAACACATATTTTGTCCCTTAAAGAATCTAATTTAACAGACTGACTAGTTGTCGAGATTCATTATGTGTTTGAAATAGTTGATTTGTAACAATATAACTCGTTTTTGCTTAATGATGCTGATTAGGTCCTAAAGCAATTGTTAGTCACTATCGCTTAAAAGTCAGGAATGAATTAATAAACTGAAGTGCAAAATCTGCCAACTCTTAAACAGTTAGAAATAGTTTTTAATTATATGAAAAATTAAAAAACGTGCATTGAGAATTAATGGTTCTGGTTTTACGGATTATCCAATAGTTTGGTATTTGCTGTGGTCGATCAAATAATGCCACAAATAAAACAATTGTAAATATTTAATCACCGGTTCATTCGACTATTATAATCAAATTAACATGCGCCTCTAAAATTGCACCGTTTTACGGTTATGTTTTATTTAAACCTATAAAAATGTACACGAAGGCAATTTTATTCCAGTTAAACATCAGTGTTGTTCCTTTTGTGGGCTAGTATAATTTTTGTCAGGTGAAGATTTGTTCAGATATAATAATTGCTGGAACTTCGGAATTACGATATATACATTTCACATTTATATGTTCAGCCTTTAAATATTGTTATAAATTCATTTCATGCCGCCCAAAAAATAAGAAACCTTCTAAATTAATCAGTCTACTAAAAATATTGTGAAAACGAAAGTAAAACGGCGAATATAAAAAAAATCAATAACAGTAGCCTCGAACATTCGATTAATGCAAAAAAGTAAGGTTTGCCTTATTGCGAAATCGAGTACCATCTAAAATTGAAGACCAGAGACAACTGGAAAAAATTTCAAACGAATAAATCTCTATATAGGATGCAGCTGCTGGGGGCGAGGCAGTTTGGTTTGGAAGCAGCGTAACACACATGCTGATAGCATTAGTCATTTTGTTTTGTAAATAAATATATTTTTAGTCATGCAATGGCTTATTTGGATGCAGTTTTCAAATCTAACTAACCTTTTCGATATTGATGATTGTTTGAGTCTTCACTTGATGAAAATTCACTTTTAAGATCACACAAGCAAACATTTGTTTAAATTTTCACTTTTTATTTCTTTCAATTTGACATATGCTTCGCCAAAACTGGCTTCATCAGAAATTGAAATATCAAATTTTTCCTGAAGTTTTTTAAAAATGTATTTATTTTACAGTTTTAATGATGTAATGACTTAATTTGATGCAGTTTTCAAAATCTTTTTCGATATTGCCAAAAATGGGGGAACCTTCAATATCTTCACCAATCTCGTTTACTGTTAAATAGAATAGAGAAACTGGTTTTCTAAGACTGAATTGCCTTAATTCCAATTACATTTATTTGCTCTGCCTTACCAAAATAGTTCGGTGCAAATTACAATGATAACAATTTTAGATATTGTCAAAAATAAAGGTACTTCACTTGTAAACCCAAAACTCGCATTTACTTCATTTAATTCCAAACTATTTTCAATTTATTACACCCCAGATTCAGAGACATTTCCATATCTGATAATTTATTTTAAAATTTTAAGGAAAAGCAAGTTTCTGTTATTGAACTATTATTATTCCTTTGTGACAGTTCACAGCAGGAGACTGAATGTAGCAGTTAATAAAATTTTACAATGGAGTCGTTTGAATGCAGGAATTTCTTGATTTTATAACTTTCATATATAATTGGTATATGACTACAACTAATTTCAAAAGAATACGTCTCGGAACATATCCACAACAGTAAATGTCAGCAACATAAATATGTCGATATCAATATCAATGTTTGCTTTGTTGTGGTAACTATTATGATATTAAACATTACGTTGAGAATTTATGAATATGGATTTAGGGATTATACTGCGTTTTGATATTTGCTGTGGTTGGTTAGATAATGGCATAAACAAACTCGATTTACATATTTATTCAATGGTAGATTCAACGGTTACTATCAAATAAATGTGTGCTGGTACAATTGAACTATATAAACATTTTCCAGTTGTATTCGGTATATAAAATAAGGGTGGCGCGTACAATAATTTTTTGGATATATGTTATCACTTTTGTCTCTCACGAAACATGAATTTCCACTCATGTATATTTTACATGCCAAATAGCTAATTCAGTTATTTTAAATAATGAAGTAGCAGTTGCTACAGATATTTACCTATGATTTTTTAAATTCGATGATTCAAGTACCGTTTTTGCGAATCCTAATTTATTCCTAAATTTAATCGAAAAACTTCATCTGACAGAAATATTTGTATAAAAAATACTAAGATATTCCGACATGTACTCCGTAGAACAAAAAATGCAATACGTTGTATATGAATGTATATGTTTATAGGAAAACTACTGTATTCTTTTTATATGTCATTTCGAAATGACTGTTTATTGTTATTTTCCTGCAACAGATTAGCATTGGAAAATTGTAAATGGGGAACCACTTCGAAAAATTCGCCCGGATTACTGGCTGTCTGTACAGAAAATCTTACCCACAAATATTCCTGAGAGAAACAGATGTCTAGAATATGATCAACTAGTATTCCTGTATATAAATAGTGATTTCTATATTGTGTGATACTGATCTGTGTTTGATGTGGTTTACTCTCCAAACCCTGTTGTCATTGTCTATCAATGTCTACGTGCTGTAGCTGGAGGTTTACTCTTAGATGTTGCTTTGATACAAATTTTCTTGTTTGTCTTTTTTGGTAAAATACGCACTACTCATATACAGGAATACGATTTGGTCCTATTCTAGACATCAATTTTTCTCAAAATATCCGCTGGGAAGAATTTCTAGACAGACAACCAAGTAATTCGGGAAATTTTTCGAAATTGACTTACTACACTTTGTCTCTCATTTACAGTTTTTAAATATTTATCTGCTGCAAAGAAATTCTGAGGAGAGAAACCCTAAATGTACAGGTAAAAGATTCTTTTTATGTCTCATCATCTATCATCGAAGCTCGATTGTGATCGCCATTGTAACAACATTTTCTAAACCCGCAGCACTACAGCTTACGCAGTTTTTTGCAGATACCTGCATAGCTCTCGACCGAATCAACTCGACGTCCATGTAGACACGATTAAAAGGTGCAGGTGTGGAAGAAAGGTAAGATTTGCCTCGGATACGAGACAGGTCATTTCCGTCAGGAACGTGACCCCCTCAGTCCGACACCTCAAATGGCTGTCGTCTATCTTCACAAGGCTACAAGGACAAAATGCTCGCATGACTGACTTGGAAGGACCGCCATCTCACCCAGGTGTACAATCTAGTATCGTTATTGCCTGTGCGAGGGCAACACCAGAGTAGAAAGGCAGTCGTAATATACTCAGTGGGTTTTCTCTTCACCCATTTTGGTATCTTACGAACATCTCAGTTGGTTTAAGATGGTTCACGCAAATTGGATTGCGTTTGAGTCAAGTACGAGTGTCTCACCCTTACTTTACTGGACGAGCTGGCATCCGCATTCAACCAGGTGTAGGTACCTATATTTTTTTGTTCAGTTTTAAGGGTAACAGTCGAGAGGTCGGCAAGGGGCTCTCGTCTTGAATTCTAGGTCGCATCCTATACAAAGCTATAACCCGACATGTTAAGTAAGCCACGGCTTATTTGCCACAATCTCGGAGGAAAGTGGGTTCGACAACCCTCTTTTATTAAGGTTTAATAAGTCCACCACGTTTCCTTTCACTCAATCCCTAAGGGAAATCTGACGAACCACTTTTGTAAAGTTTGCACAAATCACACTCGAAGGCTGGGACCCCCCCTTTCCTATATATACTGCCGCATCTCCAAAAGTTTTATGGGTAGCCACCGAAGAGTGCACTTGACTATTTTAGAGTATTTTGTATTCAGATCTAGTCTTTTTTAATAGTTGTTTCTTTGTCAAACAACAAAAAGAGATAAGACTACTTCTGAGGATTTTAAATTAATTACACCTTTAACTTTTAGGGTAGCTGAATCCGGTTCTCAGGTCGGTTAATATGTATCAGGTCGCGTTCAAAGTCATTTCAAGTTCAAATTATTTTTGTCAAAGAGAAGGCTGAATTTAGATCAGAGATAGGATTTGTCTGTGTGCGGTCGCGTTGAAGCTAATTTCTAGATCAAAATTTCAGTTCTTCATGTATTTGATACATATCGTTTGAATATTGAGGCGACATGTAATGCTCGATATCTAATTTAGCCTATATATAAAATATCTATATTTGTCTATGTATACGTTCTTATTCAATAACAGAACACAGCTGGGCTGTTGTATGGAGTAGAATAAATAAAAAAATCGAAGCCATTTAAATTAGAAAATATGTTAAATCAATATCGGTCTGTCCACTCTAAATTCATACTTTTATTCTCTTTGAACATTACTTGACTGAGCAAACGTTCTCTTTGAATTTTGTAACTAGTTCCTAGAAATATCAATCAAATCAACTACACCGAACGAATTTAAAACATGTGATGAACTTTATACTAGATTCGAAGACAATGCACTATATTTACTATGAGATTCTGTTTGTAGTAGTGTTTAATTATTTCTCTTTATGAGTATGAAAATAGATCTATAAGTTTCGAAACTACTAACGTAATTTGTCAACCAAATGTTAGTGATAGAATATAAAGAAATTGGTTTCATCTAGTAACGATTCAAAAATAACGGCTTGAACGATTAAATATCCTACTTACTTCGATATTATTCCACTATTTTGTACCAATTTGTTGATTTGGGCAATTACCTGAAACAAAAAAATATTCACTTAAAGACCAGAATACAAGTATACTCACTGACAATGAAATCGCAACACCCAGAAGGGGATGTTTTAATTTAATAGTGCTTCGGTAAAACATAGATGCTGTAGTAAGGAGTAAATGATTAAAATTTAAACAAAAACTACCAAGGAGGTTAATTTTTTTTATTAAAGTTTGTTAATAATGTGTTTTTTCACCGCGGTTATCTATACAGTCCCCAACATGTGTCCATTTCTTCTTGAGGACTACTATCCCAAGCTATCTGTATTTCCAGTCTTAGAAGCTCCCAAGTCCGTGGAGACTGGGAAAATTGGCGAGCCTTCTACCCATCGTTTCCAAACATGTTGTATTGGCGAAAGATCGAGGGATCTTGGCGGACATGGTAACAGATTCACATGGGTCTCTTCAAAAAAGTTTAAACTAACTCGAGTAACATGAGGCCGAGCATTATCTTGTTGAAATATGGGATCCATGAGCCGATTAAAGTATGGGAGTACATAGAACTCCACTACTTTCTGAAGATAACATTGCACTTTTATGTTGTCTTGAACAATCACTAAAGGTGACCTACTTCGATGTGCATTAGCACCCTATACTGTAACGTAATTGTTCGGGGTACATGTCGCTCAACATCAAATTGAGGCTGACTTCTTTCTCCAACGATGTCGTCTAACCCTTCTTCGGTCATCATGTCCACCCTAACAGAATCGAGATTCATCAGAGAAGACGACCTGATGCCGCTCCACATTTCTATAATGTTCTCTGCATCACTGTAGTCTTTGCCGTCGATGCTCTGTGGTCATAGGTGGCACATGATGGGGTCAATAATGCTGCAGTCCAAAAGAACTTATACAAGGTGACCATCTTCTCCTAACCACTCATCAGCCTAATTTTGAGTGTCGAAAATCGGTCTCTAAAGGCCATACGTTTTACACTTCGGGCTTGAACTTCATTTGTGACCCTTCGACGCCCGGTGCCTACTCTTCCCCGATTTTGGGTATTGTCAAACGCTTTACGACATGTCATAACAGTAGTTGGATTTCTGTTCGTGCGGTTAGCGATTTCTCGAAATGCGCCTCTTGTAAACAAATAATTCGACCTATTCTCTTCCAAATTCATTCGACGTACACGTAATCTAGGCATTTTTATATTACTAAACGTCTTGGATCATATCAAACAATTTGAATTTTGGTATATATAAAAAGACTATTAATTGTGAAACCTTTGGTGCATCACAGTTATAAAAACCCTACCCTAACATTAAAACTTAATTTTTACGTCATCGCTGTTTGAACAGATAAGCTGTCACCCACATGGAGTAAAGCAAAACATATTGGGGGTAAAAAAATAAAGGTTTGTTGTTAGATTAAAAAACTTTATTTATATTCTGAATGATTAAAAATAAAATATTCCGTTACACAGCTGAAATTGCAGTAAATAATGAGAAAAATGTATTGACATAACTTCCCATTACAAAATTAATTTTTTTAAAGGAACTTACATAGTTGAAATGAAGATTTGTCTTTACGTTTATATCCAATACAAGAGGCGATTTTTAAGACCTTCCTCATCATCTACTTTTGTATTTTAGTTTACTGTTTTCTGTAGTTCTCGAACTATTACGTTGTAATTAAAATATTTATAGCGAAGTGACAGTTAAGACACTTCCATGGTGTTTTAGAAAAATATACGAGACCACATCGGGTCTTCCTTAATAGAAGGCATTTTAAGTAATTATTCAAATCATTAAGGGTTTTTACAGAAATGCATCAGTACATTAGGTATAATTGTAGATTACCATGCAGGCACGTCTTCAATTCCAAATTTCTTCCCTTTACGAATAGAATTCTTTTCTATAATTTGAAATTTAACCAGCACTTATGTGTACTCTATTAAACAAAAAAAAAACAATTATTCAAATCAGTTTACTACAGGAGTAAAAATCGGGTAAAATATATATATAAAAAAAATCATGCCGAACTGACAATCTCCTGGTTTTTGGAAGCCGGTTAAAAATAACGCACATTATAATGCCCTTCCAACTTGTATTCATTCATGTAGCCAGGAATTTTTGGGATAATACTTTGTCTGCTCATGTTTTAAAATAGTTAATATATAATTAAAACGGTTAAAATATAAAAAAGTTTTGTTAGTAAAATATATTTTATTTCAACCAAGAAATCGCAAATTCTTCATACTTTCTAGAGTGATTGCTCTATCCCTTTTACAATCACAGTTAACCTTGCCTTTAAAACTGTAAATTAAATTTGATATAAAATTACTATTTCGTAAGTGAACCGTAGAAGCTTAGCTTTGTAACTTTCCTCTTGGCAAAGCTATCTCTTAATTTAGTTAATATTTATCCAGAGATCTGAACTACATTACATTTTATCTATTAGAAAGGTAACGAGTTCGTTTCATCAGGAAGTAAACTTGGAATTCCCAAAAGATTACCGTTAATATGTGTATTTTAGAAGCAATTATCATGTAACTTATTTAGAAAGTAAATTGCAGTGCGAAAAGCGAACGCCGAAATGTTCGTAGCAAAATGAAAAGTTTGCTGTTAGTCGAATTTGAAGTGAATTAACCTGCCATCACTATCGATCTTAGGAAAAGGTAACAAATTTACATTTTTGAAGCAAAAAAATCTTAACAGAGGCCCACATTTACACATACGAAAATGATGAGTTTGGTATTGAACTCGAAAAAATGAATTTGTTTCGAGATTTCGTTCCAACCGAAAAGACATTTTTTGAATTTGAAGAACTCATACAACATAGTTTTCTGTGCAAGAAACAGGGCCTAGGTTATGTATTGACTCCCTTAGTTTACAGAAAACCAATAAATTATAGCAAATAAACATATATAACATCTAATTACTTTATAGTACCAGCAGAAAATTTGCTATTCGTTCTAACACAAATTCCAACTAGCTGTTGCTATATTTTAAATCGAGACTTGCAAATACGTTTGTGTACTGACTAAGTTCATATTATAAAATTGAAAGGTTTAGTGAAATTACTCATTATCATAGTTCTTAATATACGTGAACGTTAAGTTAATTACCACTTAATATACAGTGAGACAAAAGTGATAATTGACTGTATAGAGTTTACAATTGAGGTTTAATTAAGTTTAGATAATAAAGTTTTTCGTGGGAATCATACCTTATTGGTTTGCCTGCTTGAAGTCTAAGGTAACACAAAGGTTAAACGAGTGACTCATAAATTTATCGAATCTGCCTTCTTGCTTTACTTGGCCGATAAACATTCCAAAGTTTTACATAGTGGTAAGTAAAGTATGGTGATAATGCCATCATTCTTTTTAGAGAATGGAATAAGTGATTCTACAGTAGGTCATAAACAAGGATAAGAGATTTATTGGACACGATCGTGCGGGTCAGGTGGAATCTTAAATAGTCAAAGACGGATCATGGAAGCTACCCGGTCTTACAAAGATATTCACTAGAGTATTGATTTGAGAAAACCCCGGAGATAAATTGTCTACATGGGTATTTATGTACTCGTTTGTTGAATGGAGCATTTATACGATGAGATATCCTCCCTATGGCATGTCACACGTAATTCCAATTTCCTGGGTTCCGATCTTCATGACCAGTCTAGTGTCTCTATGCCATATTCTTGTATGAAAACCATTGTGTCAAACGGTATGAGGTCAAGCCTTATCCTGTCGAGAGATTTCCTTTGTCATATTTTGTAGGTAGAGATGAAAGACATGTTGGAGAACATTATTAATATGTCGCTGAGCCGTTAAGGAGAAGTAGAGGTGATCTGCTTGACATACATATGACGCTGCATACTTTGATACTTTATAGTGTCTTGCTGCCTGAAGTTCAACAACCAAATTTGTATATCATCTGTCACCTGGAAATCCCCTAACCCTCATGCGCCTATTATGGCTACCCAAACAAAAGATATGATATCCCATTCGCTATTTTAGTTTTTTCCAGTTCTGCACATTTCCAAGCATAGCGCCTGATCTTCTGGCTCCAAACGAAAACTTTCAGCCTCATTCTAAGAAATCTTTGATTAATTGATATCTTAGGGATTAGGCACTATGTAGCTGCAAATAGAAATATTTATTTGACAAACACTGCTTCATCTATTCCTAAAACTAAGAAGAATAACACCGGCGAAATTAACAGGCCTAGTAATAGTCTAGGATGTCCAGACCCTGCACAACAAGTTACTTTTTCCAAGCTCCTAACAATAATTATTTTCCAAAATTGTTGGCAAAAAGAAAAAAGTCGTTTAAATAACGAAATGGGTAATTACCGTAATTCCAGCATTTTTAATTTCGAAGGAAATCATAAACAATCCAAAACAATTTAAAACTACTAGTAAACTAATTTAAATTCCTCAATCAAAAGGGGAACAATTTGAATACAAAACAACTTGATCTAACATATATATCGATATTTGTTATGAATATAAGAAATACAAACTACAAAAATGGAAATAGAGAAAAACTAATGCTCAGATCTTGTTTTAATTTCTGAAGAAAACAATGAATTGCA
The DNA here is from genome assembly GCA_034190945.1 of Octodonta nipae. Classification (NCBI taxonomy): domain Eukaryota; kingdom Metazoa; phylum Arthropoda; class Insecta; order Coleoptera; family Chrysomelidae; genus Octodonta; species Octodonta nipae. Next base: position 36,054,447 of record CM067221.1, on the reverse strand, counting down.
AAAAGGGACATAATTGCTACAGCAGATAACCAAGAGATTTGACTTGGCAATAATATGTGAAAAAAAGGAGACTGGTGAAGAATTTGAAATGTCTTTAATGACAAGATCTACTCAAACTTTACAAGACATTTACTGCGCTAATACGCTACGGAAGCTAAACTTAAGTAATAACCAAAAACAAGAATAGATTATACAAGAAATATATATTTTTAAAAGAGTAAAGGAATAAGAAATGAAAGAATAGGATCCACTGACTAAAGTATAAATGAAGCGAACATTTAGACAAAATGGAAAACTGTGGTCCAGATAAAATACGTACGTAAGGGAAAAATAAATACAGGTAGACCGATGAAAATTTAGATACCGTAACAAGTCTGAATAAAAGAGGAAGAATTTAAAGTCGAATATAAAACTCGGCGTAGTGAACGAAATGGCGGTTGTAAATGTGATTAAACTTGTACTGTGTACTAGTCTAAACATTTAATTGAAAAACTTGTGTCCATAATATTTTTCGTATGTTTTTTCCATTTTCACTATTTGCAAATTAAGCATTTTTTAAGTGTAGTTTCAAATTCCACTTCTTGTTATTCATAGCAGTCAAAATTGTTAACTTAGAGACAACTTTATGATATTTATCTACTTATTAGGAATAATACAACAATTACTTTATATTTTCAAAGGTTTCGGGTCTAGGTCAGATTCTGTGGTCAATGGCAATAAAGAAACTATATGAAAATAATAAGCAGACTCGTTCAGTTTCAATTTGATGGATAAAAACGATTACGTCGCTACTACCTCAATAGAAAGCAGTGATATCTGGCTGCCTACGTTTTCCTTTATGATTTTGATGGAATAACTGAATCAAACAAATTCTTTAATAGCATTTTTTGGCGTATGCACTTGTAACAAGATCGCCTCAGAATTCTTCCAACTAGAACGGAATTTTATTATTATAAGATCTTTAGAAATTTCTATCCTACCGTATGTCACATAATATTTTCAAAGACAATTGTACCATTCTTTCATATAATTTCTTTATTGTCATTGACGAGGTCTGATCTAGACAATGAAACGCTTGAAAATATATAGCATTTTCAAGTATTGTTTTGAGAACAGGTTTAACTTGGGTTTAGAACGAAAGATCGATCACTGATGTGTGCTGCTCGTCCAGATATACAGGTTCCAAAACATTAATACTAGCCCAAAACATCAAACAAATAGTTAAGAACAACGCAAAGAGCTGTTTGCAATCTTGGGTATATATGTTTGAGAGGTCATTTATTAAACAAGCAAATAGACTAGAGATCCAAAGTTCGAAAGGTCATAGAGAAAATAACCATCCCAAAATGCAATTAGGCCCATCGAAACACATAGTAGTTGGGATGTCTAGAGATTCAACCAACTGGGTGGACAGATGACTTGAAAAATGTAACTGGAATCTGGATTCAGAAAGCTCAGGTTAGAGTGTAGCATATGGCCAACAGTGGCCGCTAGTGGCTGCTGTGTAATTATCAAAAAGTTTTTCAAAGTACATATTTTTTGCAGTTTTTATTTATAGAAATTACCTTGTCTTAATATGTGAACCTATGCTATTTATCCAATAATGGGTTCGAGGCAGACAAATTAATCTATACTATTATAAAATTGTAAGTTTGTCTGTTTGTTTGTTCGGGCATCACGTAAGAACTACTTAACTGATTTTGATGAATCTTTTTTGTTGCGAAGCCTATAGTTTGACTTAAAATCTGGTAGATATTTTATCTCTCTAAATTGATAGAAACGGTAGATATAGCGAAAACACTTCTACCATGTTGGGTAATTCAATTACTCATTTGGTTCCACAGCACGCACAAAATATTAGATACTGGCATCAGCTTAGCTTTTATTAAAAATTCGGAATGTGCAAATGTAACATCTTTCGATTTAACAAAAATCAACATATCTCAAGCGTAATTTTACAGGGTGTTCTGTATATAGGAAACTTAGAGCGGGTAAGAATTACATGGATTTAAAAAATCTAAAAAAACTATATTTGGTGTGGTGGAAATAAGGGGAAGTGGAATTAGTTATACGGAGTGGTCCAAAAAAGCTATATTGAGTGGGCCATAAACAGTTCCATATACCAAGTGGTTGAAAAAGGGTAGAATATGTGAACAGTGAATAAAAAAACTTAAAAAAATGTCTTAGGTAAGCAATTAGTTCATAAGATAACAAAATGAGTTAAAGAAATGTTAGAAGCAGTTGTTTATACAGGGTGTTTGAAATATAAGATGGAGTGGAATTATAGTTTATGTTGTGGTTAAAAACTTGTTTTATATCCACAAGTAGTTACATATATAGAATGGTTGAAATATGTAGCGGAGTATAATTACAGCTATACAGGTGGGTTTAAAAATATTTTAAAGTAATGGTATGATCTACAAGCGGTTCCATTTACCGGATGGTTGAAATATAGGGTGGGGTAGGATTCTAAGGATACAGGATCGTACAAAAATGTTATATTTGGTGGCAAATAAGTAGTTGCATATAATATAGAGTGGCTTACAGTTAGATTTATACAGGGTGGGTAAAAAATGCTTGAAAAATTTTGTTATATAACACTTGCATATATAGAGTACCTGAAGTATGATGCGCAGTTATACAGTGTCATTCAAACAAGGTTAGAAAAAATTGTGAAGTGTGGAGAGAAATTATACTTTAATATATCTTGAAAAAATATAAGGTTAAAATGTGAAAAGCGTAGTTCATAATAAGTTGCAAAAATATGATAGTTGAAACATAGGATGAAGAAGTGTTATGATAATTATTTAAATAATATTATATTGGTTGACCAATAAGCAGAAGCGTATACAGGGTAGTTGTAATACATACAAGATGATTCAAAAACTGTTGAACAAAATTGTTATTTTCGGTGCCCCATAAACAGTTGCGGTTTTGGAGAAATATATTTGGCATTGATGGATTATACAGGTTGGTAGAAAAAATGTTATACTTGGGGGCCGATAAGTACTTGCAAATACAAGGTGGTTGAAATAGCGGGTGGAGTAGATTTATAGTCAAACAGGTTGGATAATTTTTTTTGTAGGATAGAACATGAGCTGTTGCATATATGCAATATCTGAAACATGGATCGAAGTAAAATTATAGTTCATACAGTGTGATTAGAAGTATTTAAAAATTTTATATTTGATTGCCCCTAAGCAGATGCACATACAGGGTGGTTGAAATATTTTGTAGAGTAAAATGATGGGTATACAGGGTGGTTCAAAAATAAATTATAATGATTGACAAATTGGCAGCGGTGTATACGGGATGGTTTTTATGTAGATGGAAGTAGAGTTAGTTATAGAAAGCGATTAATTTTTTTTTTTAATAAAATTGTTATATAGGGTGGCCAATAAGCAGTTGCAGTTTGGGTGAGGGTTTAAATAAAAGTTTGGTATTAGGATGCAAAACTGCGTTTTTATATTTGTGACTCACGAAAGGTTCCACATCATTTCTGTTAGGATAGTTCAAAAAGTTTAAAAAAAATGTTATATAAGGTAGACCATAAACAGTCGCATTCTACTATATGGAATATCTGAAATATGGGGAGAAGCAAGATTATAGTTTTATAGTGGGTTTAACACAATGTGAGAAAAATCTGCATATAAAAGTTGATTAAATTATAAAGTAAAGAAAAATTTTACTTTAAAAGGTCGTTCAAAAAATATCAGGAATAATTGTATACAGCGTAGACCATTAGCAGTTACATAGCTGGAATATAGGCTAGAGAAGAGTTATAGTTAGGAGTTCAAAAAGTTATATTGGGTGACAAATAAACAGCGGCAAGCAGCATACAGGATGGTTGCAATATAGGGTGAAGTAGAGTTACAGTTATTCAAGGTGATTCAAAAAAATGTCGAATAAAATTGTTATATTGGGTGGTCCATAAGTACTTGCAGTTTGGGTGAAATATATTCGGGATTGGTGGATTTATGGGTAAGTAGGGTGGTTCAAACAAGTTTAAAAAAATTTGATATAGGATAACCCATATGTTTCATAAGTTAGTTTTTTTGCGAAGGCTTGAACATTCCGTACGCGGGTGAAACCGCGGGTAACGGCTGGTTTTAACTGTAATTATCCAGGTATCCGGGGAAATACTAAACTTTTTTTGTACCCTTTCTCGTGTATATAACTTTCGCAGTTAGTTGTATAAGATTATATTAGCTGTCGCGTTTTTCTAGTCATCATGCAAAATTTATCTTAAACGTATTTCTATATATGTATTAGCTTTGATTATGATACTTATGAAGCTATTCGCTAGATTTTGTATTAACAATTTCAATTAATTCATATTTGTTACACAACATAATATACAGTAAATACTTTGGCATGCACAATGCATTTGGCACATGAGTGCTGAATGCATTTTGTGGATTGACATCGTATGTTGAAAACAATATTTTTGCAGAAAATCTGGAAATCGTTGAAAGAGTGAAAGCTAAAAATAAGGGAAGACAAAACCGTTTAACTAGCTTATCCTAATTACAGCATCCATCTCCGATTGTTATTCTAATCAGCACATTGTGAGAATAGCTTGTCTGGCCAATTCACAAACTCCGTGTCTTTGACATTCCTCTGACATGATTACAAGCTGTGACTAGAACAACAGAGTTGGCTCTGACCATAATATAACAAATGAACGTCACTGCAAACTTAGCTCTTGGTTTCCTAATTACTTGTGGACTTGTCAGTACAGTTAACTTGCGACTATGGTAATTGCTTTGATTTAATGAGAAACTTGAAGCCAATAGGACGGGATTGTAATATTTTCCATTTTTAACCGACTTCCAAAAAGGAGGAGGTTATTAATTCGTCGCGTATTCTTTCGCTTTTTTGTAAGTATGTTACCTGATTTCTTCTCCTGTGGTGCACCGTTTTGAAGGAATATGGTCTTGTTTAATAGAGTATATATCCGGATGGGTGAAACTTCAAATTTTGGAAAAGAATTCTATTGGTAAAGTGATAAAATTTGTGAATGAACACATGCGTGTATGGAAATCGCCAATATCCCTAATATTTTAGTCAATTTTTCGATAACTCCTTCTGGATGTGTATAGTTTTTTAACGTTTAATCTATTAAGGAAGATCCTTAGGTGATCTCATATACTTTTCTGCGACGTGCAACTTGCAGTTTTGCAGAAAATCGCCGAAAATTCCAAAATTCTTATCAAAACTTTCATCGAAATGACATTTCCTCATAAATATTTTAATTCCAACGTAATAGTGCGGTAATTTTAGGCACTGGAAGTTTTCATTGCGAATTTGAAAATTTTCTATGTACATCTCAAGCATATAGGTAGTAAAGCATAGTATTTTCGGCTCTTTAAATCAATGAGTACCAAGCGCGTTTTGTTTGTATACCAGGCAAATACCTATTTAAATGCGAATTTTTCCATTTTGCGAAGGCAGTACTTTTGTTGTCACATTCTCCCGGCCTAATAGAAAATTCAGTGACAACACATGTCAAACTTTAAACTCGTACTTGGTGGCTTATAGACAGGATGTTTAGTTATAGCAAACAAAATCACAAAGTCAAGTGGTAGAAGGAGTTGCATTTATATAAAGATTGAAATATAGGACGGACTAGAATGATACTGGTCCGTAGGCAGCCGTATATACAGGATGGTTGGAATATATGCTGGAGTTGAATTATATTTATACGGTGTGATTAAAAAATTATTTCTTTTATAGCCCATAAAGTGTGGAGAGGAATTAATGTTACACAGGGCGATAACATAAGATGTTAAAAAGAAAATAATTTATGGGGTAGCCCACAAGGAGTTATATACTATGGTTGAAATATAGGACGGATTTGACTCCGTAAATATAGGATGGATTCTACTCCGTCCTATAGTTTACAGAAGGCAGCTAACAAATTTATGCTTGTCCGTGGGCAGTCGTATGTACAGGCTGGTTGGTACATAGGTTGGAGTGGAATTATCTAGTTATACATGGTTGTCAAAAAAAGTTGAAAAAAGGTTACACGGCGTAGTCCATAAGGCATAAATATATTTTGGGCTTATTAAGTCAACGCGTACTAGTACATTTTGTTCGTAAAGATTTACCTTTCAATTTAAATGATAAAGTATCATTGTGTAATGTTGAGGCTTTCGATGTTACCTGGTTCTGTTTATTAAGGGTATACAAAAAATAAAGAATGAAAACTATCTGAGTTCAAAAAAAAACTAAAAAGTTGAAAATAAAACATTTAAAAAATATATATAATCGACTTCTACCTATAATAAAAAGCTAAAAATAATTATAACAAAAATTAGTTACCTACCAATCTAGTATATTTTTGAAGTCGGTGCCAAGCAACAATCAAATTTGATGAATTAGTACATAAATACGCAATGAACGATTTTAGACTTGCTTGGCACCGGCTTCAAAATATACTAGATTGGTAGATAATTAATTTGTACAGAATGAGCACCTTTTAATGTTTACATTTTTTACTTCCTTAGTACGTACCTTACAACATTGAATGTGTTATTTATTTGCTAGAGTTGTATTTTGTTATAATTATTTTTTGCTTTTTAGTTATAGGTAGAAGTCGGTTATATATTTTTTTAATGTTTTATTTTGTTCTTGATGTTCTGAATAAATAGTTCATTAACCTCCGGCAAAACTAAAAGACCTCGGACAGGCTCAGATTCGATGTTAATATAGAATATTCGCGTCTGGACATAGTTGAAAGTTTACTAACGGCCACCCTTTCTATCTATAAGTAAAGGAAGTGCTTGATGTAACATATACATAAAAAGCTAGACAAATTTGTTTGGAATTTTGGAGTGGAGTCTCAAAGTATTAACCATAGACCAGTATTCTGGTAATGCTGGCTACACTAGAATTTTGTAGGTTTTAGTTATTTTTCTGTAAAGTTTAAATGACACCATCAAGAAAATATTTGATAGTGAAAATATGGTATACGAACATATTGTAATAAATAAAATTTATCTACGCCATCCCTGACTAAAGCAACATAAAACATTATTCTTCCCTATAAAACATCAATCGCTGGGATAATAAAAAAAAGAACTGGAATTTTCGACTGGGGCTAAAACTGTTTATCTGGACGCTGTGCGAACAAATGTAGAACGACCAGAAAATTCGATGTAGGATATATAAACCAATATAGAATTTCTGAGTTAAGTTAGTGCAGTGTACATAGTGTTATGATTTCGATGTAAATTGTATTCAGAATCAGCTGTTAATATTTGATGTTTACTTGTAAATATAGTTCTAGAAAGTTAAGTGAAATATCAGTTTTGAAAATTAATTAAGTTTGAACCCACTGAGTTTATTGCAAGATGAACCTGATTTAAGGGGTGAAGAATGCAACTTGAACAAAAGTACCGTACAAAATATTCGAGTGAAGATAACGAGAATATCCACCTTGTTGAAAGTTCTGATACATTTTCAACAGATTCGAAGATCGAAGGACATGAAAAATCCAAGCAATAAGGCAAGATATTCATACCATTAAAAATAATACTCATCTTTGCATTTTTCATTACGAATTTTTTTAATAAACAGAGAAATGAAGAAATTGTCAGGTTATGTTTGAAGTACATTTCTTAGGAACCACAATCGAATGTGAGATTTTCGACTTTTATAAATGGGTGTTGTTTTCGAAATAATACACTGAGTACACCAAACTTATGGCTAAATCAATTATAAGGGCAACCATGTCTCCGAAGTCATTTTTATTTTTAAATAATTGTTTGTATGATCAAGATATCATGTATGAGAGGAAGCGTGGTTATAAATTTACATATGTTAAGAAGTCATGGAATAATTATTTTGGGAACTATGTCCCTAATAAAACCTAATAAATATAATTGCAGTGTGTTCAACAACTTTCACAATATTCCATATATTAGCAAGAGGGCAACGAGGAGTTCAGTGATTCTTAACAAGAAATTGGACTAACCCAGCTCTGATTAAAAACTGATGTTTTTTCACCAAGAAAAATTATCAATATCAAGTATTCACATGCTGATAGGCTGGCCAGTAATTGCTGTGCAACCAAAAACTCATCCAAAAGAATGTGGCAGCAATAATTTACACTGAGACCATTATCAGCGAACCCAATATCCAGAAAAGAAACATGTGGTGACTACTTCTAGAACCATGTTTGCTAAGTATCCGCAGAAGCTAAACACCACGCAGCGATACCCAATTAAGCGACATTCCGATACGTTGGATAGTCCACTAAGGAAATGCGTGGACCAGTAGCTATGACCAATGACGTATGGCAGGTTTCAAATATTGAAACGTGAAATCAGCCAGATTCAAGACGATGAAAGTTCAACGATGCTGCGTAGAACCACTAGAGTCTCCTAAATCCGGTGAAGTGCATGTGTTCAGCCTTACCCTGTGATGCATAGTTTAGAGATTATGCGATACAAGGTTTACTGAACCCCTTAAAGCTATTGTGGTACTCGCCTTTCAAAACTTTACTTTCTTATACATGTAAGTTGTTATATCGTTTCTAGGCGCTGACCTTCAATAAACAGTATCCTCAAGAATCTATTTTATATATTTCAAATATATGACTAGATATTAGAAGCAAATTGTATCGGGACGTCTAAAGATTTAAGGAAAATAAGCTACTTTGGTCTCGCAAATTGGATTTGGTACAAGTGTTATACTATGAACAGGTGACTGCAAATATCTCAAAGCAATTACCGACTAGATCTGTGGGAATTTCTCACAGACAAATATCAGCAGTAATGTATGTACGTTTTTGGGATCAATAATCGAATGTGAAAGTATGTTTTTATCCAAAAATCAGTAGCTAAAAACATGTTTTCATATGATATGCAATAATGTATTGAATGTTTAATTATTGTCAAGTTTTTAAAACATGTCTAAAAAGACCATGCTCTCTGTCGCTATTAATTCTTTCACATAGTATTAACTATTCCTAAGGATCTCACTGAGAATAAGCTCTAATGCTGATAGACAAACTTACAAGGATTCTGTGGAGTAAACCAGATAAAAACTTTAGCTCTTCTAGCAACAAACGAGTAAACCAGACGAAAACAGCTGTTCCCCTTGAAACAGCAGAAGAGCAACAAAGCGCTACCGTCAGTATTAAGTGACCACAAACCGTCAAACTGTCACGGTTTTTTTCAAACTTGAAAAATTATATTAGAGCTGGAATTTCCGGATAAACATAAAACACAAAGCGACTGATAACAAGTCCAAATTTTAAGTTGTAACGTCTCTAAATACAGGGTTAAAGTATGTAGAGAAAATCCTAATACGTACCACCATTGAAAAATATTCCAAATTTTTGTGTTGTAGTGAAAGTAAATTTTTTATGTTTTATTGTTGTGTTTCATACATCGGAAATTCAGTGAATTCTCACAAGAATATGCAGTTTACAGTGTGTTTGTGCTAAAAAAATTGATAGTAGCTATTTTTTTTCACGTTATCATTTGTAAGTTAACAAGTTAGCTGTTCCATACAAGTTATATAAACGAAAATGTAAATAAATATGTGTTAGATTTAGTAATTTTCTTAATGAGATAACTTTTTGTTTATTTAAGTGGCTAATTCCTTTCTGGGTTACTACTAATAGGTTATTAATAGTTTCATGATTTGTTATTCAGAAAAATTAAAACTTCTATTGTCTAAAAAAAATTCTCACAATATTAAATTCTTAGTAGCACTTTACCCACAAAACAGTAGTTATTCTTGTGACCGAAATCAGCTTTTCGCACCAACTAGATATCTTGCCTTTACCCGGATCTGTATAATTTTGTTATTATTGTTCCTAGTCTCATTTCACTGTCCGCTGTCTCATAGCGATTCGCTTAAGCAATCTCAAGACTGATTAGCTTGGTGCTATCCATCAGTTAATATAGCCAGTTTTCGTGAATAATAGAATCCAAACAGAGGAAACGCAAGCCACTAATATTCTAAGCCATTCAACTGGAAATGATTATTGTTTTGTATTTCAGCGTAATGTATGCAAGAATATGCAGTAGTGCTTCCAAGTCTGATGGAATATTAGAGCTAAGCGAAATCTAGATTGCGATGGTCAGATAACTGAAGGGTATTAATTTCCTGTATATTTACTTAATGTTTCCTTTTGGAAAAGTTGAAGGCTCAACCACAGTTTCTTGTTTTAAGAAAATAAGTTTAATTATGACAAATTAATTAGGTTACTAATTTACTCCAGAAATATATTTGTGTTACTGAAATTACAATAAATTTGTTTAATATGACATAGTAGTTAAGTAATTACATTAAATCGATTACCACAAATTCGACAATTTTTAAAGAGCCAATAGTTGTTCATGTACGTTTGAACTGACGATACAATACAAAAAAGTTATTGCGGTTTGGAAAATATTAACTACTGTTTCATCTGATTTCCAAATTTCTGATATTATGAATGAAAAACATGACGTAATTTCTTACTAGTGTTAGTTGTAAGAAATTATCCTGGCCATCTGATGGCGAACTTTTAAGTGATGTTGAAGTTGACCTTTAATATCAGTTAAGAGTCAACTGCATATCATGAAACAGAACCTTATCATTTTTGACGCTGAGAAATAGTAATGCGAAAAATTTCGCGTTTAGGTTGTAAACTGTAAGTTTAACTGCCTTTTTTTGTAAAACGATACCCGATATTTTTCACGCTAAAACAGCAAGATGCAAATCCTCGATCGCTTTGCATTTTGCGAACCAGTTTATGGTGATGATTTTAGACACTTGCTGAAATAAACTTTGCATTTAAGTTATGGAATTCAATGACCATCAAATTCAGTCAAAAGTTCAAGTCTTTCTGGCTCCTTCTCAAAGCAAGACAGTAGAATTATAGCTAAAAAAACTGAAAGAGATTTTTTATGAGCCCACTGTTCAGGGTGTCCCATAACTAATGCACAACACAATAACTGCAGTTAGAAGGTGTGAAAATATACCGATTAGCACTATCGTGCCTTAGTAAAATGTTTGTAGTAAACGATACACAGGTCCTAAAGTTGTTTTTGAAAATTTGTGGTATTTGAAAAACGGCTTCATATATTGAACTCAAATTTGCTACAGCATAATTTTCAAAGGCGATAAACAAACATTGTTATCATTTTTCAAGGTATTCTTACAGGGTGTTTGTTGCGAAGCTCGAATTAGACAAATCCATGTTTATTTATTCAACACCCTCCTGTATAATTTACGTTTCGACGATAAATAATGAAACTGCCATAATTTCAATACAAAAAAAATATACTTGTTGATTCTCCGTATCTCAGGTCGTTTTCAAGATATTGCCATTTTAAGACTGGCGTTTAGTCATTTAAATAAAACATTAACGGTTTCAAAAACATTCAATTTATTTATGTAAAAAGAACAAACAGATTTACGTCATCAAATGTTGAAATTGACCAGCATAATAATCAATGCATTTTATTAAACTTTTTATGAAATGTCTTATCTTGAAAAAGGTTGCAATGTTACTTTTAAGAATATTCGCTGCTTTCTGCATCTTCGCTAAAAGTTCGTTTCGGCTAATAATTTCATTACTGTACACCATAGATTTCATGTATCATCATATGTGAAAGTGCATAGGACTAAATTCTGGAGTACGAGGCGGCCAAGGGTATTTACTGTCACGTCCAATCAAACGATACGGAAAGTAGTAATTTAAATATTTCTGGATAATGTGGCAGCGCGCCATCGTGCATAAACCACATATGGTGCCTTGCAATAAGAGGAACTTCTTCGAGTAAATTACCCAAATTATTTTTCAAAACTTTTAAATACTGTAATGCATTTAATCTAGTCGGAAGTTCAAACGAACCAATGAAGTTATTGTCAATAATTCCACACCAAGTATTAATGGAAAATTCATGCTGAAAATGAGCTTCAGGATACTTATGAGGATTATCAAAATCATAATAGCGGTTATTCCTCCAATTGAAGACTCCACGGTGTGTGAATGTAACTTCGTCAGAAAATAGGATGTTTGCAAGAAAAGTTGGATCTTGAATGATTTTATTTTGCATCTACTGACAGAACTGTAGTCTACGTAGTAAGTCATTGGGGAATAAGTTTTATATAGGCGTATAGTGATACGGATACAATTTTTCTGTACATAAAATTAGTGATATATTCGATTTACTCACACCAGTAGCTGCTTGCAGGCGCCGATTACTTAATGCAGGATATTCTATTAAGTCAGCCACCAAAATTTTTAGTGTGAAACGAACCTATTTCACCTAAATTTGTGAATAATCGTTGGACTATTTTACGATTAGGCCCATTTCGATTTGGATGTAACTGTGCAAATCGTCTAACTGCAGCACTTGAATTATAATTTACTTCTGCATAAATACAAATCATATCCCTTAGTTCACTATTTGCAAGTTCTTTAATTCTAGGCATCTCTAATGAAGGCTTTATTTCAATTAATCACTTCAAAAACACAGTAAAGAAATCAACACTATGCAAAGAAAAAAACTGTCTTTTTTGAGGCTGCTTGTGGGGATATGCTGTACCGTATTTGAGTTGCAATATCTCGAAAACGCCTTGAAATATGGAGATTAAACAAGTATACAATTTTTGTATTGAAATTATGGCAGTTTCATTATTTAACGTCGAAACTCAAATTATAAGGAGCGTTAAAAAAATAAAAATGGATTTGCCTAATTCGAGCTTCGTAACAAACACCCTGCAAGAGTACCATAAAAAGTGATAGCAAATTCTTGTTTATCGCCCTTAAAAACTCTGCTGTACCAAGTTTGAGTTCAATATATGGAGCCGTTTTTCATATATCACAAATTTTAAAAACCAAATACCCACTTTTGAACCCTGTAGATCGTTTACTACAAACATTTTACTAAGGCATGTTTGTGTTAATCGGTATATTTTCACCGCCTCTAAGTGCAGTTATCGTATTGTCCATTAGTTATGGAACACATTGTATAGTATGGTAGGCTACACTAGGTAAATGGCAATATCGAAATTTATAGTATACTAAAAAACGCTCTTATGTGCAATTTTAACATGTATTAACACATCTCTACGAAAATCTGCGATAGAAGTTACGGATTAAAAAAAAAACAATGATTTTAAGATTTGTTTTCAACTTTTCTAAGTGAATTATCGTCCCATCCAGGGTTTAAAAAACTCTTACCCGATTTTTAAATTCTCTACGCATTGTCCATTGGAATTAATACAATCAAAACGTTTCAATAACTAGAAAAATCGTGAATCTTATTTATTGTACACAAGTAAGACTGATATTCTTGTACTTTTAACAAGGTATATATCAAATTATATTATATATCATATATATTATAAATCAAACCAGCAAGAAATTATTTCATAACGAACTTAATAATAAAAAACAGAACTTGTTTAGTCTCCTTAACAACCAAAACATAAAATTATAAAACCATATTATTGCCATTCTTCATGTTCTTATTAACTAATACATATATTGGTATAAATATATCTATATCCTAATAATAATAAATGCAAAAACAAAACACCGGCAACCGTTTGACATGTTTTAACATTCATGGAAATGGAAAAGGTATAGGCCGTTTGCTATTAAGCGTTTCTGCACAATCTGGTTGTTTTTTGCTCCACTGGTTGGGCTTTGACCAGGAACTTCCAGGGCTAAAACCAACTGCGTAGCTGAGCCCCAGTTTTAGTAGAAACTCATTTGAATTTCTGTACTGTCTGATGTAACAAATGATGATTGGGTGTTGCACCAAAAGCTTCATAAGTGGTTAAATTACGATTTTTTAAAATAATCGAAATTTATGCAGAATTAAGTAATAAGATATTCTAAGTCGTCTCATTTAAAGGTTTTTGATTAATTTCTGAACAAAAAATAGGTACATAGAAACATCAAACGAATAGAAAACGTTACAATTGTGGGCACATTTCCTCAGACATTAATTATCACTTTAACAAGTTCTTACATTGTATCAAGTATGAGAAAAAATAAAAAGTAGGAAAGTAGGCCAACCTTTATCCATATGTTCGAAAAAAATTAACTTTGTCTGGTGACAGGACAAGGAACGGTGGAGATAATTATCTCTAGAAATAGATTACATATACTGATGTTAAATATTTTTGTCACGTGAATGCTATTACCATGTCATTACTTCATTGCTTGGTCTGAATGGCGACGTAACAACAATTCAGCTGTCTGCTCATTTGTTGATTTGGCGTCAGCTAACAAATTTCGCAAACAAATATCAAAATGTGAATTCGCAAAGTGGAAATTTCAGCAGATGAGAAAAACCATTTTATTGTACACGTATTCCATAAAAACGATAACAATGTTATCATCTGCTTTTGCCGCACTATGCTGTCAATTTTGGAATAGATCGAGTGCAATAATGATTTAATTATGTTAGTTCTCATAGTGCTGTGCAATTGAATGATGACATTTGAATGAGGCAATTTTCGATTTTGGGTTTTGAATAATTTGAAATCCATGTGAACTGAACGGTAACATTTTCTACGTGGTCAATTTTTTATAAATAATGTTTCACCGGGAATATGGAACAAAGAATTGTCATTTAAAGCTCGTCCGGGCTTATTTCAATTTGTGGTCATCTATGGATCCCAAACGTTCGTTTGAAGTTTTGCATCGAAAAAAAATACATATGTTAATAAATAATATAAGTCACACTAATAAATGTTGGTTAAAATAAAATACCTTAATTTAGGCAATTTCGATAAAGTTAATTAGAAATGAAAACTGTATCCAATTAAGTCATTACATCACTAAGCATTGTAAAATAAATAGATGTAAAAAAAAACAAAAACAGAAATTTTACTAAAAAGGATGAGATATTTTTTTACTGCAAAATTAAGTATTTAATTGTCTATTTTTAAAGTCGGTGCCAAGTTAAAGTGAAAATAATTTGGGAAATACATTTATAAGTTGTACTTCGCAACTTCGCTGTTCAACTTGGCACCGACTTCAGAGAACGTATTTAATTACTCTATAAGAATATCTTTAAAAAAGTGTTTCCCTATTTTCTAAAAAACGGTACAAGTTGTGTTATAGAAAAAAAAATATGGGACCACTTCAGGATATCCCGGAACTAATCCAATTTCTTTTCAAAATTTATGTTCCGAGTAGAACATTTTCCATATTTTTAATATATGCGAATCCACCAAAACATTGTGCATAAGAAAATCGGTAAAAAAAGTTGTTCCCCATTTTCTAAGAAACGGTACAATATATGTTAATCAAGAAAAAAAAATGGGATCATTTCACGATTCCCCGCAACAGAATCCAGTATGCAAGGTCGAAATTCCTTGAGACGTTTGCGAGTAATCGCTGAACAAACATAAAAAAAACAGATACAGGCGAATTGAGAACCTCCTTTTGTTTGAAATAGCTGAGGTTATATTTAACGTAATTAAAAATTGTTGAAAATAGTTAACGTTTGTTGATAGGAATAACTTGTTGATACAGATTATAAAAATTACAAAGTTGGGATAACGGTATACCTAAACAGGACTAAGTAAGAGTATTTGTCGAAAAGTTATTCTTTATTCACGCTCAGGTCATAATAAAAATAACAAAATTCTACATTCTGCATTGAATTTCTGTATTTTACTCTCATATTAATGTCCAAAATGGCATCTTCACTCAAAATGTAGGGGGAGGTCCCCGAGTACCGGACACTTATGCAATATTAAAAATAGCAAAAAATGGTAATGGTTTAATTTATTTTTTTTATTTTAAAATAACACTACATTATGTACTTAATTAACATAGATATGTAATCAATCTTAAATATTACTTTAAATTTATTAGTACTTCCCAACAAATTTTCTTTTATTATTTAAATTTAAAGAAACATTTTTACAAAAAACTGGCGAAATTGCCCAGCGAATAGAACTAATCAATCATTAAAAAAATTAAACTTAATCCTAATGAACTTTGGTCACAATTAAGAACGCATTCTAAGAAATTTTGAAATTTTAATCTATAGTCGACAAAAATCACAGATGTAGGTATCTGAGTCTTCCTCAATGTCAGCACACGCTTCATGTGCCCACTGATAGCACGCTTGGCAGCGTATCCAATCTTCCTCGTTAGTTTCTTGGCAAATTAAACAATTTGTTTCATTTTCGGTCATTGATGCTGATGACGGAATCACTGTTGTCTTTAATGGTGCAGCCGGTTTTGTCTTTTTAATTTTTTTCGGGTCGTAGGTTTTTTACCATCAAAATGTTGCAATTTGACCACGACAGACTTTGCTTTTGCGGCTTTATTTTCAGCGAGCGCATTTTTATATGGGGAGGATGTGAAAATCTCGCTTTTCTCAGCTTTTCTTCGTCGACTTACGGCTCGCTTTACTGCAGCATTCGGGACTGGTGCCTAGGGAAAATAAATAGCGGTGAGATAAAATATCCAGCAGCACTCATACAGAACATTACTGTGACATTTTTACCTCTCTCTGCAGAGGTCAACTTTCCTACTTGGTGATTGCTCTTGAGTGTCATTACTTTAGCCTGCTTCTGGACAGTGCTGACCCGTTTCATCGCAGTTATAGATATCAGATGGACCAAAATGATATTTTTCAAACATATTTGTCAAATTGTTAAAGAAACGGTCAACTTGAGGCCTGTTAAAACCAACTGCTCTCATCAGACTTGTTGATTCTGGCCTTCTTAAGCTGAGGCCAGGATGACGTTTGATGAAGTCATAATAAAAATGCTTGCCAGCAGATTTCTTTATCCTGTTGAATCGATGGTTCAGTTTTGATTTCTCAGCGAGATCGAACGCCAATTTTAGAAATTCTTTTCTGGTCAATGGCATGCACCTATTTGACATATCCACTACGTGCGCAATTAAAGCTTCCTCGTATTCCTCGGTAAAAGTTAGGTCAAATCGGCCTTTTTTGCATGGCAGTTTAATTTCTTCACCTCGTTTTAAATTTTTGATGTAGTCGAACAGGGTACTTTTTGGTACATTGTAGACTTCTGATGATTTTCTTATAGAAAATTTTTTTGAAATCACCTTATCGATAGCTTTTTTCAAGATTTCATTTTTGGGAGTATTATTACAGCTTGGTTTGGGTTTACCCATGTTGAATCTAAAAAATAAAATACAAAAGTAATGACTAAAACAAGGAAAACCAAATTCTAAAACTGTCCGCCATTAGGGGACTTTTAGAGTGTCCGATCTTAGGGACCCTTAAGTACATGCCAGAAAAATCCTTATTCAAATTGTGTGTTATGAATCATAAAAATCTTGTGAAGTATGACAGATTATTAACCTAGCAGTAATATCTAACAATAATCCATAGTATCCTTCATTATAATTACTGTTCACAAACGCCAAAAATTACTACGAACAAAATTTTTACTAACCTCATAATTTGCACTACTTCCCAGGACGAACAAAACCGCACTAAGTCTCGACTATCACCCCCAGTAATTCACCTACTTAAACGTTTCTAACCGCGACACAAGTAACATTTTGGCGCGTTTTCTTGCCTCAATTCAAATTGTGTCCGACTTTAGGAACCGTCCGAGTTTAAGGGACTTCCCCCTACCATTAAATTAACATGAGTGAAATATATTCCTTTCTGTTATGCCATATACCACGCTATGACAAGAAACATTCTACTGTCGTATTACAAAACGAAACTATATCGTTAGGTTTCTAGCTTAGTCCCTTAGAACCATAACGAAAACCTATTTGATAAACCATGTCACTAAACCATGCCAACGATTTAGATGGAAAACCCAGGTGAAAAATCACCCTTAAAAACTGTATGGATAAATTGTTCATAACAATTGTTATTTTTTGGTAAAAATTATTGGTTAAACTTTAACTAATTACAATTATTTTAAGAAATTTTGATTCCCAAAGGACATTTACAGCACATGACTTTTCTACAATCTGTTTTTAAACAGTAGTCAAACGTCTTTGTCTTAACTCAACATATTATAATGACACAGCACTCATCTTTCTTCCCGTTAAATTAGATCGAATAAATAAATTTAAAAATAATAAATTTAAAATAAAGAAAAACCGACTTCAAAAAAAGGAACTTGACTAAAATCATGAAATAATTTTTTACTGCAACAATTAAATACTTTTTCTAGTCGGTGCCAAGCTAAAGTGAAAATAATTTGGGAAGTACATTTATAAGTTGTACTTCGCAACTTCGCTGTTCACTAATCAATAATCCTTTGGGAATCAATATTTCTCAAAATAATTGTAATTAGGTAAAAACTTTTAAGGTTTCTACAGAAAAATTTTCAGAACAATTTTTCTGAATAGTTTGCCCATACAGTTTTTACGGGTCGCGATATTCATATGGGTTGTCCATGTAAATCTTTGGCATGGTTCGTTGACATGGTTTATCAGATAGGTTTTAAATATATAAGAAAGAATACCCAATTCATTGTGCTAGAAACGCAGAACCAAAGCAGGCATAGTAGGATAGAAATTAGGTAGTTACTGAGGAGAGGATAGAAAAAAAAACACTAGATCAGGAACGAAGCAATCAATAGGCAATTCTGCCTTAAAATGAGAAAAAAATCTTTGCTGGTATAGAACCGAATACAATACATTATCTCACAACGAAATACAGATTTATGGAGATCCAATATATATTAACATAGAAAAAACAAAACAGGAATAAACCCGCCCTTAGTCTACAACAGTTCCCTACAGCGTTGATAAAAAACATAACAGAGACATTATTTGATTTTTGACTTAAAATTTTAGCAGAGACCTAAGCGGAGAACCGGTACTAAAGACATGGAAAGACCAGATACAAAAAATGATATATGGAGGTTTGTAATAGTACAATTATTACTAGGACGGATGAATAATAAAAGGATTTATACGCGAATAACATCACATATATATATATATATATATATATATATATATATATATATATATATATATGATTCTGAGAAAAAAAAACGGCTTGCTAGTTGGCGGATCAACAAAGAATAAAAAAGTAAAACATAAGATTACAAGAAATGTATGTACTATTGGTTCCTCAACAGAGAGCATTTGGTAAGTGACCGACAACAAAAACTGTGAGAGCAGGAATTTGTATGTCCCGAATTTTATTTAATATATATGTGTTGGCAAGATTTTAAGGGTATGGAAGGAAAAGTGTTGTGGTATGGGAATGCTTATCGGGGTACACCGTACACTAAGCGAATTACCTTGAAGTGATTGCACAAAATCAAAAAGTTGAAATCTGAAAGCCTGACAGCGCAATATATATGCGAACCGACCGGAGGATTTAAATCAAGATAGGGTTAAAATTACAAGCTGTAAGCAGTATACCAAGCCATCAAATTAATATCAATTGGACGATGTCAAGAGTCAATTAGAAATGAAATCACTAAAGGAAACAAGGTAGTGTGAGCACTGAATTTAGTGTTATGACAGAACATCAGAATTGAAACAAAAATTGGGATGCACAAACAAATAACGTATGTACAGTTGAATTGGATATTTGGAGTTAAGCGGAAAGACGATGTAGACTCGAACGTCTAGCAAATATGAAACCAGAAGGCACATGAAAGTAGAAAAAACGAAAGGCGAATAACAACTTTTTAAAAAAATCTTTGAATGAAAAGTAGACCACCTACGAATTGGTTACAGGTGTTACCAAAGCAACCTTTGAACCTCTAGCCGACAATGACGGAAGAATAGAAGGACATGGGTATTAGGAACTCAAAGGTAACAATAAAAATTCACATTTATCTGTATTTGTCAATAGATCAGCGTATCAATCTTTCGCTCACTCCAAAGATTACTATCGCATAGAAATGTGCACAAATATGCGTTTAGTCAATTTTCGTGCAATAATGTGGTCTGTAACGTATATAATTGTTTAACACCATCTTCATCTCTGGAAATACATTTATGTAAACTTTATTTTTATTTTTGGATTATGTATCTCGAGCTTTGCGTTGATGGATATTTTTAAACGCATGGTATAAGAAATTTGGAAAGTTAATATTTTATTATTGTTTATAGTATTTGAGATGAATCTTTTTGCTCTTTCTCAGATCGTAAATAATTTAAACTCGAAAACAGTCAAATTTAGAAATAATTTACTGAGACTGATTTTCATTCAAAAAGCGCTCTTACTCTGTCGCCAGTTTGGATGATGATACACTTAGGGTAACAAAGAAAAGTTAATTTCGTACGTAAACATTAGAAAGTATGTGATGGTTGTGATTGTTGCAAACATTTTTATGTTACGGAATTGTGGCTCGAAACTCCCAGTAAATTTCTAGATAAGTTCTTCCTGTTCTTTGACTTATGCCATTATGGGTTTTTTATTGTAGAAAACAAAACGCAGCATCAAGGTTATAGTGTACCCGGCAGTTCATTCGAAAACTGTTAGTACATAATTTAATTTAAAGTCGTGAACAACAGGTTTCTTTTCAATTCTCTGAGACTATAATTTCCAAAGAAACTTATACGAAGTATGAAAAGAATACCCCAAAGGTTCCTATCAGATGCATTCCCACATAATTTTACTTTGAATATAAAAATTTCCAGATGAAAACTTTTAAAAATAAGTATGTTCTCAATATTCTTAAGCAAATTCAGTTACACCAAGCAGGTGTACTGAATGAAACGGCACATGTAGCGTTTTCAGATGCAATGAAACGCTTTGAAGTCTACAAATGAGGAAAGATTCCATTTAAAGTGATTATTATGTTATACGGCATCCGTGCAATAAAGAAAAGCGGAGTATTAGTCTATGTCAATGTATATAGCTACAGTTATTTCATGCCATTATCTGTGTGCAACAAAGAGACAGAAATATCGATCCTTGTGTCCTAGACGCATTTATTTTCACTCAATTGGATAAATGTGAATCCTCTGAAATTTCTTTTGTAACATACATTTCGTTGACATATTACTCACATTTTTTTTGCTAAGGAAAAAAGGCTTGTACTACACCTATTTATATCACTCTTTCCTAACGTCTTTTGTGACCAGTGGCCTATGTGTCATTTTAAACGATAATTTTAGGAAATTGTACTCAAAAGAAAACAACTTGCGTAATAATTTGGTTTCTAAAAAGAAATTTCAATTAGGTATAGGGATGTGTAATTAACCTCTCAATAAGTTTTTAGTAGTCTGGTAATTTTGTGTTAAATGGCCACTTTCTTGTCAAAAAATATTAACAACAAAATGCTTATCTTTAATTTGATATTGAAATTTAGACGTCGAAAACAGAAAGAGATAATTTGAATGCAAGTGCGACCTGCAAATTTATTAACTAACTGGTAGGTTCTAAACCTTTCTTGAGTTCATAAGATGAAGAACTATTAAAATCACATTATATTCCGAGTATATTTTCATAAATTAGTTGTTCAGATCGTGAGGTGGCCAGTCTAAACTTACCAATTTTATAATATATAGTGCCACATTTGGTCTAGTCCCGTTCCCCCGAGGTGAGGAGGCCGGCATCTGGAAGCGCTTTTCATGAATATGCAATTCTTCGGATAAACGACAAACCTATTGAATACAATTCACCGTTACCCAAATTATTAATTTGTTGGCAGTATTTGCTACTGTTTTAATATGAAAAATTTCACGAAATACTTAAAAATCATATTTACTTCCGCAAAGTTTTACATCTAAAGTAGTAGCAGCTTGTAGATTATCTGGAATCAGATTTTTGTTCTTTATATCTCGAATCAAGAATATATGCTTCATTGTGGATATCACGTCAATTCTTTCCAAGACCGATGAATGTAGACGCGAGATGTAAGCACACAGAGGTTCCGAAGCTAAAGCCTTTCCATGTCATTGTTGTTTTTCCGTATCTCGTAGGTTAGAATGCTACGGTGAAATTTTCAAGTTAACTTCACCTGTCAGAGATATTGAATACTCTCTTCGATGTGTAATTCTTATGTACGTAAGAAACATAGATAATATAGCTAATATTATTATTTCTGGTTGGGCACCTCCATCAGTTGCGCTCCCACAAGAGAATAACCTCCCGAACAATTATTTATGTATTTGATATCTATCGTTAAATATGTAGTCGCGAGATGTAAGAATCGACATCTAGGATTTTTGGGGAACTAGCACACAGAGGTTCCGATTCTGGAATCCTTCCATGCATTGCTGGTATCCAGTAGCTCCTAGGTTAAAATGTCAAGATGAAATTTTTAGGTTAACTTCACCTGTCAGAGTTATTGAATACTCTTTTATGAACGTGTTCAATTTCAAAGTGATATTTGATATCTATTATTTGTTATATAAACAAATATTGCTGCCAGCGAAAACGTCATCATTAAGCATAACACATTTGTAGTATCTCGGTATCTCAATTACCTTTCTAAATATCACTATTCTTTTGACGGTAGTACTGTAGATAACCCGATCCAGGAACAATATATTTAATTGTTTGCAGGAAAGGAACTTTAGATTGAATTCGGGTTAATACTATGAATCACGGCATGTATAACTTAAAAAATGATATGCTAGAGAATTGTGTCAGGTGTCATATTGATATGATATTAAATCCGATCAAATTTTTGAAAGTGGCATGTAAATTGAAACCATGTGGCAAATGAATACCGCTTTCTATACGACCAGTAACCCAGAACAACGAAGAGAATCCTTTTTTTATTGTCCACATTTCAGAAAAAAATTGTAGTTATCCTGCTTATTCATTTAATGAATGTTGACGAGATGTATCAGCTAGGCTGCTTTCTTCAGTTCGCTTGAAGCAGCAGTTCTCTCTCTCTTCCAATTTGGTTTATTATTTCAGCGTTGGTTATGTGATCGGTCTACCGAATTTTAAGGATTCTCTTGAACACCAACATCTCTTAGGCATCAAGATGATTCAGAACGTTGGCAACAGTTGCCCTAGTCTCCATTCCAAATAGCAAATAGTAAAACGGTACGGTGAAGATTAAGCAGGAGAGGGGATAAAACACAGCTCTGCCTTACACCTTCCTCTAAAGGAAATTTATATTTAGTGTCATACCCCATTTTCACCGACGTTGTTTATGTAGATGTTCTTAGTAATTTTTAAATATTTCTGATCTATCATTCTACCTTGAAGCAGCCTTATTAGTACTCCATGGTTGACACAGTTGAACAGCTTCAGTAATGTACAAAGCATAAGAAAACTTCTTTTTGTTGATTTTTGCCGTAATACTATCTACTAGAACCGTACTTCACGTGTGCCGAAGCCTCGTCTCAATCTAAACTGTGTGGGACCAATCTCTCTTCCACATCAGATGTAAATTCTTGTGTGTATTTTTTTAAGAGAGTTTTAGAAGCTGAGTCAATGAACTGATTATTCAAAGTTGGTCACAATGGTTTGCGTTAAATTTTTTCGTCCAGTTTCGAAAGTCGACTAAAGTTAGTCCGGCAGTATTTTCCCCGTCCCATATATGTCATAAAATATTTTCACCAAGGCATCAATATTTTCGTCATTCTCTAGTTTTATTACCACTATGTACACGTGATTTGGTTTTGCTGCTTCTCCTTGATTACTTTGTTTAATTGCCTTTGGGACTTTTGATTTAATTATTTTGGCATTCGTCTACAAGATTTCGTGAAGATTCTCGGGCTCAGAAAAATATTAATCAGTCATTCACAATACCTTACACTTACTTTAAACGCTAACTTTATTTTCTTAATAACATGATACTAGGAATATCAAACAAAACTAAACTTGTCTCTCTCAATGCACTTCCTTGTATAGAGTTTTTCGTTCTCAATTCTTCTACTAATCACTTGTATTTCCCATTTCAGAAACTAGAATTGTCACTAATTTTCTTGAACTGTCAATTTCTAGAAAAATGACATCAGGAGTGCACAAGAGGAATTTTCTCAAAAACAAGGATATACGAATTTATTATTTTAAAGAAGATAATAAAATTGCCAATACTCATGCCTGTATTTCTGGCGACTTTGATTTTTTTAAAACAATTTACAACTTGGTTCTATTTCACATGAAGTGATTTAATGATTTTTTTCATATATTTCATGACTCATTTCGGTGTGCAGCCGTTCGTTTGTTGTAATCTGATCAAAAGTCTCTTGGCGATTCACAAGAAACACATTTGTTACTTTCAGATGCTACTATGTCACGGACATATATGGCCCACATTATTCCGGTTAGTGTATTTTTTAGTAGTGAAAGAAATTTTAGAAACGTTTAAGCGGTTACCGAGATTACTCCTAAAAATGTTATGTATAGATGAAGATAATTACTGCAAATTTCATTTTCTCCACTGTCTCTCAATCGATTTTCTTCATTTTTGTTTTGTTTAGTAGCTACTGACGACCTTCAGTGCAGAATGCTAATATTAATTTATAATATTGGTTAATTCATTAAATAAAATATAATAAAAATTCATTATTTACGTCTGTACTGTCAACGCCGAACAATTGAAAGTGCCGCCACCGTCAAAACTCAAAACATTGAGTAATTATATATAGAGGGACCGATCGTTGGATGCTTTTATATACTTAGAGCATGTACGTTTGGAAGTGGCATGCAAGCGTTGTTATTGTTTAGGGGTAAAATAGTCAATGTAGTAAAGAGTATTCATTTTTCGGACGCGTTTCAGTAACTTTCATATTAAATATTCTGTTTTTAAAGTGAATTTAATTATTTGATTAATATATTACTATCACAACCTTCCCAAAGGTATTGTGTAAAATATTATCAGAGAGCGGACAATAGAGAATGTATTAAATATTTAAGTTCTCCTAGGGTTGTTGGTCCTTTCTTTACTTTAATATTCCTGAACTTGATTGAAACCGCAAATGACGATATCTTTTAGGCTGAAAAAAACAATTTTTCAATTAATATATGGAATATTTGCCAGGAGCGGTTCCAGCCAAAAATGTAGGTCATTCATTTGTCAAAAATATTTCGAATACCGATTTGATTACATTTTTATTTTCTTTTTATTTCAATAGATTTGTCAATATGAGTGAACAATTTTGGTCATTATGTCCATTTCTCCGATTTCTCCACAACTCTGTTTCTTATAAAAATATACATTTACAATTTCATAAAATAGGGTCGAATTTCGATTACTGGGCGACCACTAGTATATTGAAAAATTGATACACGCATCCAGAATTGTTAGTAAATATAAATAAACTTTATAAATGTGATCTCACTTACATACTAAAATTCTATTGGTATTGCGGAGTTTTTGCTTGCAATTACTTCAAAATAGATAAATATTTTGAAGAAAAACCGTTTCAAAATACTTTTAAAAAAATCCAATTTTTCAATATCAATTGTTTTAGCCGTTAGTGGTCGAAAATCGTAATTGTGGAGGTTTCAGTGTCTGACAATTTTTATCACATTGGCTATACTCCCGAATTGTGACAGCTGATGATTAACTGTTGGTAATTTGTTACTTCTTATGCGTGAAATGTCATTTTGTGATTTATTGCGTAAGTGCGATCCAAATAGATGATAGAAATTATTGTTATTAGTGTGCTCAATACGTCTACAATCTCTTAATATCATTGACAACAAAGAAAGGACAATTAATCCTAAAATCTTATATATTTTGTTGTGTGAATCTTAACTAAAATGGTTTGGTTCTGATCTGACACCTGGAACAGTTTTCGAGAACGATTATAAATAAACATTACCCGTTTGATAATATAAAACATTATATAGATAAACTAGCTGATCCGTCCCTGCTTCGCGCGGGCAAGACTAATCAGCTTATATGACATATTTATCTTGAACATTTTTTAATTTGGTAATGTCCACATCCCGTACACTTTTAGATTTTTAATGAAAATTATTTTACCATTATCATTCATGAGCCAAACATTATATTAATATATATATATATATATATATATATATATATATATATATATATATATATATAATTATATATAATATATAATTAATATATAAAAATTATATGGCACAAATTCTAAAAATCCTTTATTTTCGGATTTAATATGATGAGCTAGTTTTCAATTCAGGTTTTTTGGCATTTCGTTGCCATTTTTAAAGTTTTTGGTGTTTTTGACATTTTCAACATTTCAAACATTTCTGGTATGTCTGACATTTCTGATATTTCTTTTCCAAATTTTAGACATATATGTTTTTTGGCTGTTTTTACTCTCTTTTACATTTACGGTGGCATTATCAGTCATGTCTATTAGTTTTGGCATATTTGGGTTGGAAATTTTTAGATTTTTCTCTATTTAAGTTTTTGACACAATAAAGTTAATAATTTTGACAAATTGTATATTGTTGTGATGTTTGGTGTATTTAATATTCTTAACGTCGGGAGGCTTATAATATTTTATTTATTTATTTGAATTTCTTTTTATTTCATTAATCTTAACTATCGCTTAATACTTCCAACATTTTCTAAATTTTTGAGATTTCCGGTGCGTTAAATCAGATAAAGAACATTTGGCAGACCCAACCCTCTCAGTACTGGCAAAATGACGAATAATGTCTCTGTTCATTTAAAGAACATAATGAAAATAAGAAATTCTCATGCAATTAATAAATAGTCCACATTACATTTATCGGCCAAATGATGATGTAACAACATGTACCTATACCGCCTGCATCTTTATGGTCCCTAAAAATTACTGCCACATATCCTTCTTATTTAATAACAGAATTTTCGTAAAATGTCACATCAAATCTCTATTAAGTTAAGGAATTAATATTATAATTGTAATATCTGTATTATATTCCCGAGAAATAGTGATTTTTTCTTAAAAACTATCCCGCTTGCCTCCTATCGGATAACTGAATGTTTACAAATTGCTAAAACCGGCTTCTGTTCATTTTAGAAAATGTATATGAAGATTCACACCAGTATTACTTTCCTTATTTTTATGTTTCTTTGGGGAATAACACCACAATAGAAATAAAACTACGTATATTGCAGGAATACCAAATGTAGATTGCAATCTACATCAATAAATATAAAGCCATTGACAACGAAGTCAGAATAGACTTTGAAACGTTTGGTATTCCTGCAATATACGTAGTTTTATTTCTATTGTGGTGTTATTGCCCAAAGAAACACAAAAATAATCAAGAACATGCCACAAACAACGTTTAGAAGACAAGTATTACTTTCCGTTTCAGATATATTGAATTCTTTCTAAAACAATAGTAATCCCCCTTTTCATCCATTTAATATTTTTATTTTGACAAAATTACGTTTCACGTATTACTTCACATAAGTATGACTATACTACTTTAGGTTCTGGAAAATAGTAAATTTTTCTAAAAAATATTTCACCACCTGTCCCCCATGAGTTAATTAAATTTTTGTAAAATCATAATACTCAATATTATTTGTTAGGGGAGAGGAGTATATACACCAACTTTTTCGTCCGTGTCACATTTTGTTTTTGATATATTAAATTTTTTTATAATGACACTCTAATGACGTAAATGTACTTTACGCCCTACCTCTCAAATATACATAGAAAATTTCAAAAAAAAATCGGTCGAGCGGTTTCGGAGGAATTCGACTACAAACACCGGTTTTTATGTATAGATATTGTATTGTATTTTACTCTTTTTAAGTTTATATTTCAGAATTTATTAAATAATGTTTAAAATTCTGCTTCCTTATCTTTTGATGAATCTTTTTTTCTTTTCTCCGAACATGTACATATCTATTTAATTCAACTACTGATTCACTTGTAGCACATATGTGTTATATCATTAATAACATTTATTGAAACCTAATTTTCTCAGACTCTTAATATGTTATTATTTAATGATTGTCACTGTACTGAATTTGTAAATATAATTTATTGTGACATTAGTTGTTAAAATTACTTTTTTTGAATTATACTTACCAAAGAATTTTTTCTGGATATGGACGCCCTAATCACCTAGCGGTATAAAATATACTTTACGACCTATTTTCATAACTATAAAAAAAATTCTTATAAAAAATGGTCGAGCCATTTCGGAGGAATTCGATCCGTAACACCATGACACGAGATTTTTATATATTAGATTATTTCGGAAAAAATACACCGAAAAGAAAGTGTGATTTTAAGAGATTAGTCAGATCCAAAATTAAATATCTGGGACAAAAAATTTAGTTATAGTATATAAATGTATGATTTAGGGAGCGCCAAATCAAAAAGTGTTTGAGAAATAGTGGAAACCCTAATAAATATCTCCATAGTATATGGAAATCGATGTTTAAACAATTTTTCTATATGCAGTTCTTCGTAATGCACCATACAAACATACAAACGAGTATTTGTTTTTAACATCCATTCTTAACATTTCCATTCTCTGTGTATGAAATATAAAAATGAAACAAAAACTGGAAACGCTACATTGAACATGGAATAATGGTATTACAAAAGAACTACTGCCTAATGAACCTTTGTATAGTTGGAAAGTTCACTTTACTAAAACATCAATACTAGTGGTAAACGTATATTTCCCGCTGCTGGCCATTTATTTTTTCATTAACCTTAAAAGCACGCTTTTACGTAACTGTAAAATTTATCTTTTCAATAGTCTATTGGATTTCGGCGTTCTTTTAAAACATCAATGGTCTGGCTGCTATCCAACATGACGTCGTGAACTTGACTTTACGTCATATTCAGAAATGGAAGCATGCAAAATTTATTTCGTTAGCTGACGTGTGTTTTCAAAACTGATAAAGTAACATATTGGTTGTTAAAATGATAGGACTAATTGAAAGTTATTCCTGATACTGACATTTTAAAATAAATGTGATACCTATTGTTATGTAAAACTGAAATATCTTTGAACAAAATTGAATTTTCAGTTAATAAACTCTGTACTGTTTCCAATTGATGTTTTATGTTACAATTTCTGTTAATCTTGACATGATATTCAAGAAGAAAGTTTATGTGACGTTTAGATGACGTTAATGATTTTTTCTATACGCTACTAAAGTATCTTTGACAATAGGCATTTGCGCCATCTCGTGTTTTATTTGTGGAACGCTGGTTCTGTCAATGCCGTAATTTATGTTTGCTGTGTTATAGATTAAAATTTAGTTATCCCATAAAATGGAAAGAAAAACATCAAACCGAAAGTGCGGTGTAGTTGATTTTGAAAATACATCAAGGAATAATTAAAAAGTACAATTCTAACGTTTTCCTGGATTTCTATAGCAGTTGGACAGGAAGGAAAAAATGGATTACAGCAGTTCGTCGCCAAGGGCAATTAAATTAAATTTCCACGTTTTTAGTCATTCCTAAATACATAAAATTAATCACAATTGTTGTCATTCAATAACTCTTGTAATCAGAAAAGTTAATCATGTAAGTACGTTTCTTTCCAGAATAAATTGAAATTTTAAGTTAACATAATTTTTAATTTTTTAATTAATATTTTCTTTTAGGAATAAAGAAAAAAAGTAACGTTTTAGTTAAAGGAGGGATGAAAAGCCATGGCAACCAGAAACATATTCAAGGATTTGCTGTGCTCATTTCAATGGAGCAAAAAAATCAAACAATGTAGATACATAACAAAGTTTACAATTCAACTATCGTTCCTATAATATATCAATATTTACACTCTTTTAAATAAATAACACTTTTTATTCTCATTAGTTTTATTTTTTTATGAGCGCTTCTTTATTATTAGTTATTACAAAAGCTATAAATAATATATAATCAATATTCATTTCTTTGTGAATTAAGATGTATATTTGCATCTGTTGTTGCTTTATTATCCTTGTTCCAACTTGTTCAAAATTTTTATCTTGATCCATTAAAACTTCATCGTCAGTGAGATCTACCAATAAATTATATATAATGAACAAAGTTAATTTGTTTTTTTCTTATAGACATTTACTTACAATTGTTAATCTCAACTGGACCTTTATCGACTCCTGAAGATGTAATTTTTTCTTGTCGTAGGTACTCGTAATCTTTCAGCCCACAAACCAGCATGAAGATTTTGTTTTTTATATACATATTACAGGAAATATAGTTGGATGGTAACTTTTGTTATGTGAATTGTTTACTTTTTTCCCAAACAATTTGACCACTGCAAATTATTGAATTTGTTTCTGGTTGAGATGGATTGCCCCACTGCTGTAATTAAAAAATCTCAGTTATGTTAATAGAATAACAATTATGATTAATTTTATACATATAATAATGACTAACAACGTGGAAATCAAATTTATTTACCCATGATGTCGAACTGCTGCAATTCAATTTTTCTTCATCTCTAATTGATAATGAAATCCATGAAAGTGGTGTAATTGTAATTTTCGAGTTTTCCTTGATGTATTTTCAAAATCAACTACACCGCACTTTCGGTTTGATGTATTTCTTTCCATTTTCTGGGATAACTAAATTTTAATCTATAACACAGCAAACATAAATTACGGCGTTGACAGAACCAGCGTTCCACAAATAAAATACGAGGTGGCGCAAATGTCTATTGTCAAAGATACTTTACTAGCATATATATTGTAATAATTTTTTTTTTCGATTTTCGGAGCCACAGTTAGTTATAGCTATAGAAAAAATATGTAACCCACTTACAGTCAATTTTAATACAATACATTTTAAACTATTCAAATGAATGGTATCAGGCAATTCAGTTAAGATTCAGTAAATAGCATTCTTAATATATATTTTTTTCGATTAGTTGAAAAATACCCGCTTTCTCAATAGTTGTGCGTTGGCGTTCTGTTATCTATTGATGTGTAGATGTGTATTGGTTTTCTGTTAACCGTAATCTACATATAAATAGGCAAAGACAAAACGCTTCGGTTCAATTTTGTCCTCCGCCCCTCAACAGATCTTCTTCATTTTTGTTTTGTTTAGTAGCTACTGACGACATTTAGTGCAGAATGCTAAAATTAATTTATAATATTGATTCATATTCTTTAAATAAAATATAATAAAAAATTCACTATTTACGTTCATCCTGTCAATGTCAAACAAATAACAGTAACAGTGCCGCCAGATTGCTTAGTGAGAATATCATAAGATGGATTGACTCGAATGTGAAAGACTAAATTAATCAAAACAAAAATTTTGAACCGTTTCTAAAGTTATTCCACATCCTCATGTTAATAAAATACCACCCAGAAAAATTTATATTACTTAATTATCGCCACTTATTTGGATTTCGCAAGTTTGGCAACTTTTATTGCTTTGTAAATATGGTTTGTAAACTAAAATCAGGATTATTATCAATTCTATGCTCATAATAATTTATTAATTAATAATATTAGGTATACTTTTGAGTTAGATTATTTTTATACTTATATATATTTTCATATAATGTGACTTGTGACTAAGCATACAAAAATCATCAATTTATACACAGACCCTAAGATTCAAGATAAACAGTTACATCTGGCAGCCCTGATAGTCACGGCCATCTTTGTTTTAAGTTTGATTTAAATTTTTGACATTTCATAATATTATTAGCCGTTCGTTTCTTAAAGCAGGGTAAGTAAAAGGTAAGTTTTTAATTCAATGAGAAAAGTTTCCAACAAAAGTAGGTATTATTAATATTAATTAACAGCAGGTGCATTATATTTCTTTATATGTTCCATGCAAAACAGAAATAGTCATTGCTTACTATGTGTTTCATTAAAATTTATGAAAATGATATTGAATCTTAAGATATGTGGTTTATTAATATGTTCTTATGTTTTGTATTTCTTTGTAATACTATTACCAACTTTTGAGTTAGTTGCTTGCATTTTCTGCTTACGAGTTGAAATCGTTAACTGTGAAAAGTTATAATAACGCTTATAATTATTTTGTCAATTCATTGGGTTTTCTCTCCTCCAAATTTTTTCCTGTAACAGATAAGTATTAAAAAATTGTATATGTAGAACAAAGTGTAGTAAGGCAATTTCGTAAAATTGCCCGGATTACTGGCTGTCTGTACAGAGATTCTTCCTCACAGTTTATCTGAGAGAAAGAAATGTCTATAAAATGATCAACCAGTGTTCCTGTATATAAGTAATGTATTGTATATTGTGTAATACTTATCTGTGTATGGAGACGTTTCAACTCCGAGTCTGGAGTCATTGTCAATTGTTTAGTGTTGTTTTCGAGGTTTTTTTCTAAAAAATTTTCGCTTTGATTTTGAATTTGTTGTTTGTCAAAAAATTATATACAGGAATACTGGTTGATCATTTTATAGACATCTCTTTCTCTCAGAAAAACTGTGAGGAAGAATCTCTTTACAGACAGCCAGTAATCCGGGCAATTTTACGAAATTGCCTTACTACACTTTGTTCTACATATACAATTTTTTAATACTTATCTGTTACAGGAAAAAATTTGGAGGAGAGAAAACCCAATGAATAGACAAAATAATTCAAGACCTCCTCAACAATCTTTTCGAAATTACTACGCTTATAATTCCTTTTATTATTCAATTTAAGATCATTAAAATTTTTCATAGATAATTTGGTTTACTTTACATGGGTCAGTTCCTGCAAAATCCTCGCTTTAACTATAAGGACTTTTCAGTAAAATAAATATCTCATTGACATTTTGAGATGTGTATTATTTAGAATATAAAGAAATTTAATGCATCTACTGTTTTGCTATGGTAAGTTAGGTATGTCCCTCCACATCTATTCTAGAATAAAATGTATTTTTATTCAACATATTTTTCCTTTGAAATCTTGCATATCTGGCCTTGACGGTCCAAACATTGAGTAATTATTTATGGATGGAGCGTTAAATACTGTTAGATTGGTTGATAGCTTTGAGCATACACTACTGATGGTAGCTTGAATTGCACAAATCTCTTGCCAAGAGTAAAAACAGAAGAAATAGAGAAAGATTGCGAGGTGCAGCCATTGAACGACATGTTAAACATAGCTCATTGTGAGTGAAATAGCTCTTGCCCTCACACTCTAGGATTAGCACGATATTAGTGTATTGCAGGCAACCTCCAGAAGTTCAAGATCTATATGTAGGTTGCATAAACTTGCCTATGTATTTTTCCAGCTTTTGAGTCGCTGATTTCATTGCACTTACCATGCATCTTAACGGGACCACTTCTTTACGAATTTTTGGAAACTCATAGAGTCTTGTCATGACTTTGAATATTCATATCTAAGAGTCTCTTCATGGTTTGGTTTTGTAATTTTTTTCTAAATATGGTGTTTGGTTTCTGATTACAATTTTATAACTTTATTTCCACGAAATTAACTTAGTGCAGTTTTTCTGTTCCAGTCTACCCCTTAGGATACACTCTGAATTTCCGGCGCACAATCTAGTCTTTATAAAAAGTTCCACCAAGAAATATTAGAGGAATGAATTTGAGGTGAATTTAGAGCTTTAACACCCGATATGTTTTAATAATAATGTTTTAAATAATACCATGTCTAGAGCTGAACTTTTTATTCAACAAAAGGGTCTGGCTCGAACATTTGGTAAATTAAATGTTATAAAATGAAGCTAAAGTTTTGTTACGTTGATGACAATTTTGTAGTTTGGAGTCACGTGGCAGATTTAGATACTAATGCAAAAAACTAACTGGCATTTCTCAACCCACACAGGCCATTATCTCCATAAAAATTTCAGCAACCATATTAGCCAAAAGAGAGCTGTTATCAAGACACTCGCGTCCAAAAGTTAGGAACCGCGGTCCCTAGAAAATGAACTACTCTCTCTAGATTTCCCATGTTAGGTGAATGATTATTTTGCCCATGAGATACGTAGGTCTTTTAAATCAACACAGAGGTCGAATCACAGAAAAGATCAACAATCATTTGAAACTTTAGAAACAGTTTACTTGCTATACATATATTAAAAATACAGCAGGTTGAGAAATTGCTTAAAAAACGTCAGGTTAAAACAGTTGTCAAACCTACCACAACTTTGTCACATATTATGTTTTCGTAAAGATCCCATAAACCCTGTGTCAACATTAGGAATTTACAGAATAACCAGTTCATGAGAATCAGTGCATATCGTTAGTACCCAGGGTAGTATCAACAGTCGTATGTCTGAATGTAAGAGACATTGCCGATTGTTACACCATGAAAAATCGGCAGTTTAGAGCATTTGTTACTTTCTGTAAACCACGTTATACAATACCAACATGCCAACATGCAGTCAACTACTTCTAAATACAATTTAGAAAGAAATAAACATCAAAACAATTTCAATAAAAAAGAAGAAGATTTAATACTCAATAGAATCCAGCTCTACTAAGCGCAAAAACATTGTTCGGCTGCCGCTAGCCAATCAGGATACGTATCAGGTATCACCAACGACTGCGCCGCTGATTTTGTCTGCCGTAGTTGCAGATGAAACGTTAAGAATAAATCCCCCCTACACATGTATTTAGAAACTATAAGTAAAGTACTTAATTTATTCAGATGATCCAATTTACATGGTCCTCAAATTGGAAGCATAGCAAAATTTAAATTGCATTGCTATTTAAGAATATAAGAATTAGGTTAATTTTTCAAGTGCTGTAAGAATCCTATCAAAATAGACTAGAACATAGCGTACACATTCGACTCGATTTAACAAGATTTTACAAAGCTTTCAACAAACTGACGCTATCTGCTTTCTAAAGACCCTAGAGGACTAGCAAGTAAATGTCACGTATTTAAATGCTTCCTAAAATACATACCATAATGCTCTACAATGAACAACTTTGCGAAAGGATGTGGCAGAACTTTATTACGACTAAAAAAACTGCCCTCGAGTGATGAAGAATTATTAGGGATCATTAAGGACTTTAATTTATAGAGCGTGTTCGCTCTAGAATTCATCATGCAGAGTAATTTTAATACTTGTCTGGCTAGTATATTGAAATATTCCATCATTTTCCCCTAAAAAAAATCAACTTAAAAAAGAATGACACACTATGAAAACTAAGAGTATAGATTACAGAAAGAAAATATGAAAATGATGAATTATGGGACAATAAGGCACGGACAATAATCAAAAAAATTTAAAATGTACATAGATTGTTCACAAAATTTAAAGATAGCTCTACGAATATTTTGTGGAATTATAATGACATATAATAAAATATACTGACTTTCAAAATTTTGCACCCCCCTAGGTATAAGATATATCGTTAGCGTTTTATAGCTGTGTTCAGTCTTAACAAAAAAAAATAACAATAAAAATATTTTAAATACATATTTCTTATGGTAATATTGCTTGGGGAGGAGGGTATATCACTAATCTCTCTCATCTGCTGCTGTTTCCAAAATAGATTACTTAAAATCATGAACAAAGATTCTAATAATACAAGCAAGTATTCAGTTAAACTTGTACAAATATTTGCTCTTGAATCGTTATGTTGTCATTATGAATCACTTCTTTTTCTTTCAAAGTTGTCCCTCTCGGGATGGGGATTGGCTTCGATATTGCGATCATATTAACCAGTTATCAGTGATATAATGGTAGTGATATTCTACTTATAGTAAATCTTAACACCAGAATATTGAAAAGAAACCTGTTTATTAAAATGAAAATAAAACACTATTCCGCAAAATTCCGTGAAAGAGAAAAATATATTTATACTATTTACAGGGCAAGGGAGCCTTGGACCTCCGGCTTTTTTACTAATACTAACACATATAAAGCACTTCCTGGCCGTCTTTATCACTTTATAGGCCTCTGTGGGAACCACAAAGTGCTCCCAGATTATATCCTTGCTAAAAATCGGTTGATGACGGTGAATATACTGACACTAATTTACTTTCTGCGACGCACACACACATGCAGCTACCTCGTCATCTTAGCCGGAAGTATATTTTGAAACACTTAAGGTTTTAACTATGATTAATGTTGCCAGAAATAAAACCTATTCAACTACCTAAAATAAATAACAGAATGTTTACCAAATAAAGCTGTATCAAATCAATAAAACAATATTGAATTTATTACCAAAAGAATACAAATGTATCGTGAACTGTAAAAAATCAAACAAAAAATTGGGCTCAACAGATAATTAATAATTTAAAATGAAACTATTATTTAACTTTAAGTTTATTTCAGTGATAATAAATGTATTACAATTAAATTAAAACAATTCTGCAAATATTTATAAATAATTTCTAATAAAATTTTCTCATAGATAACTAACCAAACCAAATTAATATTGCCTATTGAAGCTGTACTTCTTATAACAGCATCCACAGGTATGGTGATCTCGTTAAAATTTCCAAAACCTCTGTAGCAGCAACAATGAGTTCTTGTGTCGTTCTGATGGGATAATTCTCTTTAAGTAGTCCCAAACATACACGATGGGATTCACATAAGGTGATATCGGTGGCAAGTCCGATATAGTGACATCTTGACGTCGCAGCTCTGCTGTCGTCAGACTGGTAACCTTCATTAAGTAGAGGTATACTGATTACATTTATGACATATAACAGTTACGGTAATATGTGCCTGTCATTGTACCTGGTATATGAAGCAGTGGAGTTCTTCTGTTGAACATTATACCACCCAAAACATTTCTGTCCCGCCACTCTAAGAAGCAACTCCAATTGCTGTTTCCAGTCTGTGAGTTTTTCCGGGTTCTCTCCAAACCCTTACACGATAATCAACACTCACTAATTCAAACTGGGATTCATCAGTAAAATGTATATTTTTACAGTCAACTAAACGACAGTTTTGTTGTCCTCTGGCCCACTATAAACAAGTAGTTCGATGATGAGCAGTTAGTATGGGGACCCTTAAAAATCTCCTGGATTGCAACTTGAGAAAAAAGTATATTCCTTTTTGTTCTTTATACCATCCACTTTGTCTCTCGAAATCTCTTTGGTCCATCACTTTCCCAAGTAAACTCGAACCCGTTACGTAGGGCAATACCATTTAACTCTTTTCATTATTTCGATTTTGATTATTTCTTAAGTCCGTCGATGTGATCTTTCCTTTAA
The DNA here is from genome assembly GCA_034190945.1 of Octodonta nipae. Lineage (NCBI taxonomy): Eukaryota > Metazoa > Arthropoda > Insecta > Coleoptera > Chrysomelidae > Octodonta > Octodonta nipae. The sequence continues at coordinate 36,017,514 of CM067221.1, read as the reverse complement.
TCGCTTGCCAATTCCTAGTTATTGAATCTGTTGGCGAGAGATTTTTGGAAACTTTTAATATATTCGCTAAGCATGGATGAACTCTAGACTGAGTAAGTTCTCCAAGCCTAAAGCGTATTGTACTCGAAAAATTTCATGAAAATCTTATCTCTTCTCGTGTATGTTAACACTAACCTTAGAATCTTGATGATACTGGTTAATCTTTTGAGTATTATAGTTGCAAACGTTAATTGAATGTGATTTTTAATATTGAAAACTCCAGGTTGAGTTGAGTATATTTCCTTGTACTATTTTGAAGGGTTTTTTGCTCTAGCATATGACTTTAATTGTTCACTTTTTAAGATATGTTGTCCCTAAAATGTCTGAAACTGTTCACCAGTTCTAATGTTGTGTTATTTAGAACTGTTCTCACTACAGATAAGGATACACAATATACAGTACATCTTTTTGTTCACTGAAAGTAGTGAGGTAAGATGATCCCAATGAACAGATAGGATAACTTAGTTGTTGAAATTATTTTAAATATGAAAAAAACTTTATTTTAGATTCGAAAACATAGACACACAGACATTCAGAGACAAATTAATTATTCGTCACATAATGTATGACCTAAATCTCAGTAATAGAAAGCGTAAAAATTTATTGGATTTGATCTATCTGTATAGCTAACTATCACATTCAAAATATATTTATGGATTATAAAAAGCTTCCGACTTTAGAGGCTAGGTTACTACATTTTTTTTTAACTTAAAATCTCCAAATTACCCTAGCAGGACCACTTGCATAAGAATTTTTTAGGGCCTACTATATTTTATGTTGAGAAGAATTTACATTACCTTAACATTTGACAAAACGAACCGGCTGCGGTTAACGACCTTCGCTCCTGAATTACACCAGACCGAAAAGAATTTTTTCCCAGCTGGAAATCCGGCTTGGTGGAACTAGATTAAACGACCCATAAATGCCTAAGCAGAGGATTGTTGAGTCCTTAAATTCATCTTCTTTCTGTAATCGGTTTTAAATTATCCTCAAACGAGGATTACAGAGTATTTGTGGGTTTTTTGGAATACGAAATTAACTAAATGAAACTTCTCTAATCTGAATCTATTGTTTTTGTTTCAACGTGGGACGTTTAATCTGGAATTTATTTAAATCCTAGTTGGACAGGATGAGAACGGCTAAACAATAGTCCGGAGTAGTTTATTCTTTACAGCTGCGTTATGTGAAGCTTTGTGGAAGTTATAAGATTTACTCACACAATGCTTTCACTTTTAATATAATGGGAATATGACTGAGTATGAAAGTTGTAGTCCAAGAACAGATGCTGAGAAACCTTAAAATATCAGTTAATGAACATTGATTAAGGTACAGAGATGTAGAATTGATCTGTGTATTCCAACCAAATTACGAAAAGTATGTAAAACAACATTTTAGAGTTGTTTTTAAAACAGGGTACGTATCTATAGTCCAAATTAAAAAATAAATTATAAAAATTCACTAGGGTTTTCTGTCCTCATACACTGAAATCACTAATATCGAAAATAAAACCAACCAACAAAACTACCAACTCAAAAAAACGTATATCCAGACCATTAAACGTACGAATTCATGATCATAAGAATTACATAAAGAAATGACAATTTGAAAAATTAAAAATTTGTGAACATGCTTGGAATCTAGGCCATAAAATACAATTTGACAATTCAACTATACTTCACAAAGAACAACATAATACAAAACGAAAAATTAAAGAGTGTGCGTTCATTCTGTTGAATGAAGACGACTGTATCGCTTCTACTTCTGTAGAATTCAATCGTATCTGGTTACCGACAATTAAGGAAGAAATTAATGATGGCGATCTCCTTTTGAACAACCCAGTATCGGGATAGTTCATAAGATTATTCCTAGGTTTTCCCTTATGACGTTAATGGGATCAATGAATAAAAGAATTCACATTTTTGGCGAATGCGCTATATTATATCAAAGTCGTATCTAGGAACGCCACTTATAAATTCTAAAGAAACTCTTTGAGGTTCTTTGAACTTGAAAGCCGTTTAACTGTAATACATGATCTTTAGAATTTTTTGTGCTATCTGTATATCTAGAATCAACAATTTTTTTTTATGTCAACTTAAACTTTCATTTAACATTTTATATTTTCAACACATATGTAAAGCCATTGAAAACGAGGTCAGAAAAGACGTGGAAACGTTTGGTTTTTCCTTGAATATAGTTTCGATTGTGGTGTTATTTCCTTCGACGGATAATAATTTGAAATTTTAAATGGGAGACAAAGTCTAGAAATCAACTTCGAGAAATTGCCCGGACTACTGGTTCTCTGTACAGATATTCTTCCTCCCAGAAATTAGTTTTAATAAAAGCATTAAATGCAACTAAGGAGGCCGGCTTGGGTATATACAGTGTGTCCTCAGAGTACAGAAACCTCATAACTAGCTAGGAATGCATTTTAGGAGACATTTTAAATGTAAATTTTTTTTACAGGCAACCTAGAGAATCATCTTGCTTTTGTAATATAAAACGTAACAACGTAGGTCAAACGGAACTTTTTTTACCCAAAACAGAAATGTATCTATATTTAACCTAACGCAAATGAGTTTTTGAAGCGAATGTTTCTCAATAGAGGCCCACATTTACACTACGAAAATAGATGTTGGCTGGTGCACTTGCCTCAAAAAAAAAGTTATGTGAACCGTACATGTGACATACGGATTTCGATGTATTTTTGACTCCTGAAATCGAATCCATATTCAGTTTTACTCCATCGCCCTTTAGTTATTAAAATTCGACATTTTTCTGAAGACTATTAACGATTTTCTGGATATTTTGAGCGATTCACGGAAAACTGACAATACTTTTTTTGTTGGCAGCCTTAGAAGCATTTGAAATGAAGATTTTCATTTTGGACTGGTTTGCATATTTGTATAAATTTTCACATTCTATATGCTTACAGTTTATAATTTCAAGTTCACGAACCAAATTTATATACAGTCACACAACTCAATTTTAATATTTGTTGACAGTTTTAGCAGGATTAACATAGACTCTAAAATTACTGCCTATAATTATTAGCTATTTTTTATATTATAAAAGTATATTAATTGGAGTTTGTACTTTTACTAGTTTGGACTTAAATGTTATCAGTAGGCTGACCTTTTTTCATGTTTGAAACTACAAATAAACAAATAATTGTATTTCAAAGTATTGAAAATACCTCGATCAAATATTTACAAATGTACCATAAAATCTTTTCTGGTCAAATAATCTAACATGGTAGAAATTTTGAGAAAAGAGTTTGAAACTCCGAATTTTCTGTGATTTCAAATGTTCTGTGAAATTTATGTTAAGGCAGTGCCTCCTCTCCCCACCTCTCAGATCATGAAAAATAGAACTTAAAACCATTTATTTTAGATAATACCTGATGGATTAAACGCATATATGATTTGCCTCCCGTTAAGATGATACACTTCCTGATTTGCCTTCCCCCCCTCTAGACCATAAACCGAATAACAATTACACAAGTTTTATATTTTAATTAAAAATTAGCTAAGGCGTTATTTCTTTCTTTCTAGTTATACTTAAAGTAAGAATTTAATTATACATTATTATGAATCTTAACGAAAAAGTGACAATTATTTTCAGTTTCCCGAAATACATGACCATTTATAAGAATAACTTAAAGAGAGAGGACCAGAGTTCAGTCCCAATGACTGCCGCCCTTTTTCAGTAGTTTAGTGATAAAGTAAAATGCCTAAAGTATGTGTTTTAATGACTTTTGAAGTTTACGTTTTTCCCCAAAAAAGTGTAGTGTAACTTGCAGGTTGGCGGTACCCTATTTCCTTATTTACTTTTAACATTTAATACCTTGGAAATTAATATGTAGTTGTTAACATTGTGACCGCCTCATAGCAGTCAAACCCAGGTTAATCGAAATGGTTATTTTTTGAAGAAAATACAATTCTGCTGAATTGTGCAATTAAAAGCTTTACGATTTTTGACCAGAGAAAGACGCGGTTGGTATATTTAGAAAGTGCATAAAAAGTTTATTTTAAACTAACGATCCCTGCTCCCCCTCAAGAAAAACTAATCAGAAACCTGTGAATTTTTTTTTTGTAATTGAAAATGTCAATTTTCCTAGTTTTACAAGATTCTTAACAAAACAAAATATGAGCCGAGGTCAATTATATTGAGACATAATTTTTATGACCAAATTGTTTAAAATAAATTAGTGATAGTTGGTTTAAAATTTATGTACAACTTATAACACATGGCAATAACCATTTATCATTTTTAGTATTTAGTTATGAACATACAGCAAAAAATGAGATAAATGATTCCTCGAGCTACTACTAAAATTTCCCGCCCTTGGGAATATTACGTTTTGCTGAGAGAACATTCTGCAGAGATTTAGAAAGTTTACTGCTTTCAAACTTCGCAGTATGATTTCAGACATTCAATAAACACAATGGCAAAGGGCTTCATCAACTAAATTTAAACTGGAGTATTTAGTTTTCACAAATTAAAGAGCTCTTTATACTCGAAATGTTTATTCGAAACAAATAATGAGCAGGGAAAGCTCTTATTGAGCCAAATTTATTCTTTAGTATTTCTGTTTCATATAATTAATTCTTTAATGAAGTATACAATGAAATTAAGTGGAAAACAAAACCTCTGTAGGGCAAAAATTCAAGAAAAACAGACCTATTCATACACATCAAGTTTTGTATACTATCTGTAAATTCATTCTGCATTGGAGCTGTTTTTAATTTGGTATAACATATTGATATTTTCTGTACTTAGGACAAATTATCACATCTTTGATAACACTAATAGTAACAAAACCTTATTATAAGTTAGTAAAATGTATTTTATTTATAAAAAATAATGCCATTTTAACACTTTCTCACTCCTGAGAGCAAACTCACGATTTCAGTTAACAACAGTTCTCCATATAAACTTGTATAATTACTATTTTTAAACTAGTGATAAAACATATAACATTATTATATGTTGCATTAACCCGGTTGGTTTAAAGATAACAAATTACATTAATAGCAACTATTGTAGTGTGTACTTATGTTGTATGCCCTATTAATTTTCCACGGGTAGTTTGCACTCGCCGTCCCCGAAGGTTATTGTGTAACTGTGCATGCATATTCAGCGTGCTATTGTCCACGCGGATTCTTGAAAGAGTTACTTTGACTAGGCGTAAGATAATTTAGGAGACAATAAACACCCTTATCGTGCTACCCGCTTCAATAGAAATTCCCTAGATTCTTGGATGCCCATACTAACAGATTTGGGTTGTGATTATGCGTAGAAACCATTTGTAAACACAATACTTTTAATATTTATTGCCTCATTGTCAGAAAGTTTTCAATAACCGTTTGACAATTCTGAATTTTGTCAGTTACGAAAAAATTAGCGGAACCTAGTGTTACCTATAAATTGTTCTGATAAACATTGTGTAACAACGATTCATGACAAGGAATCGAAACGCCACATTACACAGACAAGTGTTTCGCAATATGCATTCGTACATATTACACAGGAGAAGTAGTTGACCTACTTTCTCTCAGTTTATCCTAGAGTTCCGGGAAATTACTCTTTAATTTTCTGATATTTTTTCAGAATTTGCTGTGTAGAGAGAAAATTCGTATGAACAATCCAAATTTACCTTCTAAATGATTCAGAAATTACCCAGTAATAAGTAACAAAGTAATTTACAAAACAGGTAAATACATACTAAAGAAGAATAATTTATTTAAGTTATTTTGAAATTTTTTGTTACTATGTATGTTTGGGTGAATATATTTCTTTGTTACCGACCTATGACCCGAATATTCACTTGAAACCAGGCTGTGATAAAAATAAACCAAAAGGATTATTTAAATGAACAATATATTTCATAGGTTATTTTTATCTGTTATTCTAGGCAAAAAATATGTCATTCCCGAAGATAGTAATTTAAAGACTAGTCCCTAATATGTATTATAACACTTTTTAAACGACCTCAGGTTAGCAATTTCTTAAATGGTCCTACCGGCTCTATTAGAAATAGAGCAAAAGCCTTGCGCACATCTATATACTAACCAAAGACTATAGACTAAAGGCAAAAATCCATCATAGATAACATATTATATTTCACAAAATATATTATTCGTAATGAAAAATATTGAAACTTGCAAGTGCCGAACAACCACGGTTCAGTAGTGGGACTATTCCCAAGATATGCCGAATTGAGAAAGAAAGAGCTAAAAAATGGGTAAACTCTTTTAATACGGGGTTACTTAATTTTCCGCTTCCATATACCATAAGGGTTAGGAATTCTTAATGGCAGTCAAATGTTGCAAATTGGACAAACATGGAAAAGTAAGATAAGACAAAAATAACAAATCGAAATAATGCAAATTATTCATAATCGGATAATAAAATTATTGGGTTATAAATATTCATAGAAAATTTAATAAAAAATACGAGTTGAAGGACAAAAAGTTAGTAAAATATAGTATGCTGTGTCGAACTCAAAGGAGGTAATGTAAAATAAACCATATAATGACCAAAATACATGAAATTGAAAAGCTGTAATTCCAAATGAAACGCAGCCTTAAAGCAAATCCATGTTGAAGTTAAAACTCAAGACATATTGAGAAGAAGTCGTCAAGGTAAAACAGTTACAATAGAGCCTGTTATCAAATATCACAATTTTTTTTGGGCACTTGTTACAACTTGAGGAATAGTGTACCGGTGCATGAACTTTGAGCCTTGACGTTTGACCTTCGAAAAAATTCGCAAATTAGAGACCCTATGTGAGCAGTGGTAGAGTATATTTTTGCAGTAATTCTTCACAAATTTACCACCCAATATGAGTGGATCTGTTCTCACTAGATTTGTTAAGAATACTTCTTCAATTTTCGGGTATCCTCCAAGCATGCTCTTGCGCCCGTAAAAATCGAGAAAGAGAGAAATTCTTCCAAAACAAGTTTTTAATAACTTTAATATAAATTGTGAACCTTCCAGTGAACCCTTTGAGAACTTCAATCTTTAATACATTCTCTATTGACTGACAATTTTTTACACAACATCTTCGAAAGTTTTTGAGAACATAGAGATTGAACTTCTGGAGTTAGCCGGCAATGCACAAATATCGTGCCAAAGCTAGAAAAAGAGGGCAAGGGCTATTCCACTCACAATGAGCTATGTTCAGCATGTCCTCTTGATTTCTCTATTGCCTTCTGTATTTACTCTTGGCACGAAATTTGTGCATTGCAAGCTACCTCCAGCAGTGCTCTAAGCTGTCAACCTATCTAACAGTATCTAACGCTCCCTCCATATATAATTACTCAATGTTTTAACGGTCAACTATGCAAGATTTCCAAGGAAAAATATGTTGAATAAAAACACATTTTAATCTAGAATAGATGTGTACCTAACTTACCATTACAAATTAGTAGATGCATTGAATTTCTTTATATTCTAAATAATACACATCTAAAATGTCAATGAGATGTTTATTTTACTTAAAAGTCACCTTATAACTAAAGCCCGTATTTTGCAGGAAATGGCCCATGTAATGTAAAACAAATTATCTATGAAAAATTATAATACTCTTAAATTGAGTAATAAAAGGAATTATATTCTTTATTCTAACATTTCACAGTTAACGATTTCAACTCGTAAGCAGAAAATGCAAGCAACCAACTCAAACGTTAGTATTAGTATTACAAAATAACTACAAAACATTAGAACATATTAATAAACCACATTTCTTAAGATTCAATATAATTTTCATAAATTTTAATGAATATAAAGAAATACAATGCATCCGCTGTTAATTAATAAATTGTTGGAAACTTTTCTCATTGAATTAAAAACTTACCTTTACCACTCTGTTTTAATAACCTGACGGCCGTGCTAACGGCTAACAATATTATGAAATGTCAACATTTAATTCAAACTTAAAACAAAGATGGCCGTGACTATCAGGACTGCCAGATGTAACTGTTTAGCTTTCATCTTAGAATCTGTGTATAAATTGACGATTTCTGTAAGCTTAGTAACATGTCACATTATATGAAAATATATATAAAAATAAAAATAATCTAACCTAAACGTATACCTAATATTAATAAATTATTATCAGCAAAAAATAACATAATTCTGATTTTCGTTCACAAACCATATTTACAAAGCAATAAAAGTTGCCGAAATTCCAATAAGTGACGATAATTAAATAATATAATCCTGGGTTGTATTTTAATAGCACTAGGATGTGGAATAACTACAGGAACGGTACAAAATTTGTTTGTTTTTCACATTCGAGTCAACCCATCTTATGATTTTATCCCCAAGCAAACTGGCGATACTGTTACTGTTATTTGTTTGGCATTGCCAATATGGACGCAAATATTGAATTTTTTATTATATTTTATTTAAAGAATGAATCAATATTATAAATTAATTTTACCATTCTGCACTGAAGGTCGTCAGTAGCTACTAAACAAAACAAAAAATAGTTCTTTGCAGAATATGTACATCATAGTTGCTTTTTATCACAAATTTTACTATAATTCGTCGCATAAGAAACAGGGATTGCATTCCATATATCGCTAGTGAAGGTGAATTTGAAAAGCCCATATTAATCGGTGAGTGCGCAAAGAAAGGCGTGGAATGTAAAGGAGACACAAATTTTTCACCGACTTTATAGATGCCACACTTTGGCTGGTGCCAGAAAATTTTCAAGTTTTAAACCGTTAATGATTTCATCCCCCAGACTCTCTAGATCTGCTTCTAACGTCCACTTACAGTTAATTTGAAGAACGATTTCCAGAAAAAGTGGACATTTACTTCCAAGATTGATGTAGTTTGATATTGTTTTTACAGAAAGTAATGTATTGAGCAATACTTTAAAACAGATTATTATTCCCACTATATATACTTGGGAATTGAACTGCTAAAACTTGGAGACACCAAGAAATAAAATAAGTAGGTGAAATTTACAAGGATCGATTTTACTTATAACATTTATTTGAGTTAATAAATCATAAACGGGAAACGCGTTTGTTGTTCGATTCATGTATCGTAATAATAGTGATACGCCCCGATTAATAAGGCTAATAGTTACAGAGTTAATGTAGAGCCGGTTTACTAATTAATTTTACAATAGATCTACATTTGCTGAGTATTCGCCTGTTTAATCAGGCACAATTAAACATCAAATTACTTCGAATTACCCACTATCTCAGTTCATTAATGAACTTGTGTGGAGAGATCCGTGGTTTTTAATGCGAATAAATCATACTCTCATAGAAGATTAATGTTTCACTTTACATATATTACTGTATGTTATTTACATTTATTACTGATTTATTTCTGTCAAAAAATCTATATAGGTGTAGTCGGATTGTTGCCACTAATAACAGAACAGTGACAACTGGCAGCACTTGTAAATTTTTGATTTGATAGCAATTGATAGTATATCCATCTATGCCTCATTTTCCGTTCTCGTGTAAATCACATTTTCTAGGTATATACATCAGGTACTTGGGTTCCTTACTTATGTCGCTGTTAAGTTATAATTCTTTATTAACCAGGCCCGCAAATTTTTCTAGTGAAAATATTGTCTATTTAGACCCATTTTTGACATTTTGTCTGAATGTCTCGTTAAGTGTCATATCTAGGTTAAAAATAAATAGAGGTTAATATATTTTCTTACTAAAAGTGAAGAAAACATTTGATATCGGAAAATTCAAGGTGAAAAAAAATTATTCACTACAAAAACAATGCCGCAAGTTGGTACTCGATTTTGCATAATTATTTTTCAAAGCAGTTTTATCAGAAAATTCTACATTTTTCCAATTTTCACAGATACGTGTTCTGTTAATTCCTAATAACCAAGGAGAACCATATCAACTTTATGAAGATAATATAATGATTTTTTATCAGCGATAAATACAATCCTAAATTTGGTCCAAGCTTAAGTTGCAACAATTTGGCAGTTTTTAGTATAGAGATGGTTTCTAAAATTATGTGAAAAAATGAAAAGTGATATTAGTGATATGTTTTCCTCAGTTTCCTTTGAAGAATTTCCTAAACGTAATATTTATTTTTTATCGCGAAAAGTCACTATATTGATGCAGACTGAATTTTTTATAAAAGTTTTAAAGGTAAGGTAATTGCGAACAAATTAATTACTACTCATTTTTAATGTTGGTATGATATTTGAGATAAACCGTCAAAAAACTGGATTTATATCGGTCATTTTTTCAAAATTTAGCACAGGTTCCTAAACTGACGTATGTCAGAACTTTTGTTCAAACTGCCCCAGACTTTCCCATAAAAAATAGTTCGACCAACTTAATACAGTTCCCGCCTGAAGGATTATAAGTAACCTTAGAAACAACGTCAAACATATAATTTTCATATGTAAGTTGGTAGACATATTGTAGAAAATTTAAGTCTAGTCAATGACAATAACATTTGGTTCCAGTAAGAACTTATTTTCCCCGTTTTCATAAGACACGTTTTATTCCTTTTGTGACACAAGATTTTAGGCGAGATCCTTTATCCATTATATTCGTTATTCTCCCGCCTCTTTTGAACACAATATTTTCTTTGAACCAAATATTCGGTGCTAGTCTGGCCTTTGATATTATACCCCAAAACTTTCATAATTACTTTTTAAATTTATCTGATGTACTTTTGCAAAAAGTGTACCTAAGCGTTGTGTATTAAGTAATATTATGGCCTCCGGTTACAGGTTACAAATTCAATTGCGGGAATTCATTTTTGATGTCTTATTTGTCTTTGCGGCAATATTTTATTTCATTTATACTTTTGGGAAAAAGAATTTGTTTTCATCATTCTTAATGTTTAACTTCTTCTTTGATTCTTTGAACGTAGCGAATAAAAGTTTGGGAAATCTTCCATGGTAATAAAATTTGCGTTTATATTATTATTTAGATCTTTAGAAAATTAAAATGTACCTACGTTATTCCCTGCATCTTTTTGTCACTAATAACATAGTAATAAGGCAGTAATAATACTTCTTGTTGAACATGGTCAATAACTTCAGGAGGTAACGTATGCTTTGCTTTTTAAGTAGCCTATAAAAAGTAATCTATGGGTGCCAAATCAGCCCCATTATGCCTATCTAATGAGTCGGGAACACTTCTTCTAAATAAGCACCAACAGGTGCTGCATAATGGGGAGGTGCAATGAAAAATGATTAGAGGTTTGTTCGTAGGCGCCAGTTGCCATTTATTCCAAAGATTTGAAAAAAATATCCGCGAATCTGTGATATCGAAGGTTGGCTGGGCAAACACTTAATACATGGCTAATTTTTCTACCCATTGGAATAATAGTTTACAAACAAACTTAGTAAAAAAAGAATTGAATATTGGCGACAGAAGTTTGGGGCCACTTGAGGCTCTCAAATCGTGCTAAATGTGATGCTGATATCCTGTGATTCCTAGATTAGAAATTACACGATTAACGGTATAAGGTTTTCTGTATCAACTAATTGGAAATTTTATATAATTTTGAACACAATACATTGTATTTTGCTGAAATGCTGATTGGTTTCGCCATTAATTGTTCTTATTTCCGGTTTACTATAATAAGAGAAAATCAGATCTTCCGTGTTTGTTGCGGAACTGCCAGATCCCAATATTAATTTTGACAAGACTTTTCAATATACAAATCATCAGATATTAGTTGTAGAATTTAATTTAGAAAACTTACATCACATATATTATAGCTTAAAAAAACATTAACAAACGCACTATAGGTGAGTGAGATATAGAAAGGTATCATAAGAAGATATAAGAACCAAGCACCAAAATGAGTAAAATATCGATTTTTTTATATTATTGTAAAAAATGTATTATTTGTTATATACATTATGAATCTTAGTTTACTATTTCCTTGACATGAATCATCATCAAATCAGTTACGATTGGAAATCTATTTGTCAATTCATCAGTGGATTTTCTCTGCCGTTAATATGGAATACTGCATTATGCTGATTACTTTACATGTATGGAGGGTTGAGTAAAAGAGGACACAATCTGTGTACAAAAAGTGTCCACAAAATGGTTTCAATTTGGGGGAGCCACTGGGGCTACCGGGTAATTTGTTCGTAGAAATTAGTTTTCTACGAACAAACCTACCTGAATAAAATTAGATTAATGTGAAGAATTCACAACCAAAAAAATGTAGATTTAACCATCACAGTTAAACACCCAGATTTGTATGTAACATTAATAAATTGTAAAATCAATTAAATAACTTGTACAAGCAAAGTTTTATTTGCACATTTTTTAGGAGTCAAGATAAATATCGTACATAAATTAAACTGTGCCGAACCCATTATTACACAATTACTAAGCTGTTTATGGCATTGTCCACCAACTCAAGAACTTCAACAAACTTCTGAAGATATTTTCCCAGGGGCATTCATCAGGAATACCTTTGAACCTTTCGAAATATTTAAAATACAAAAATAGTCATTTAATTGTAGCAGTTTATTCAGTAATAAAAAGAATTCTTAAATACTTTTTTTCCAGAGAGAGGTTAACAAGGAAGTAGAAACACAGACTTTGTAAAGGGAAACTTTTCAAAATAAATATGTAATACGAACACAAAAATGTAAAAATAAATAATTTTTATTTACATCTAATTTCCCAACATCTATTTCTTAACAAGTATAATAATATTAGAAATGTACAATTGTTTTATAACAAAATAACAACTAGAAAATTACTGAGTTTTATAAAAAGTCAAAACTGGGGCACACACTCATATCACTTGCAGAGATTACAAAAAACCGCGACAACCGTTTACAAAGAGAAGTTCACATAATAGATTTTCTAGGTTATATTTACGAATAATTAAATCATTTTAACTTTTTCAGCCACTTCACTTCTAAATGTAGGATTTGTGCATCTCAATCCGTCGTCACACTTGCGCCATTCTGGCCATTTCTTAAACTTATTTGAAAGCGTCCGCTGGATACTTATTCAGTTTTATTCCCATATAAGGTTGTCCTCCTTTGCTCTGCACTCCATATTTACATGGTTACATAACCTTTCTGCGCGTCGTGTAATCGAATCATATTTTGAGTAATTCCTAATTTTAGGTAATAAAAAAAAAATCGTTCGGTTCAATTGACTGAAATATTTTCAAACGAGTGGAAATTCAACGTTCATGAAAGATGAGGAATTAAAATCACGTACTAGTCTAAAAGATCTATTCAAATATATAATAATTAATGCAAATTTTCATCATACCACTTTTTTCTTGTGGTGCCTTCTTTATTTAATGAAGGTTAATGATTAGTTTGGTAAATTGTTCTCTGTTACTCAACTACTAATGACAAACATTTATTATCCACAAAGGTTCCCTCTTAAAGTGCCTCTTCTTCCTTCGGTTTTTCCGTTCACAAAAAATGTGTATTTATTATTTTTCAGACTATGATCCAGATACGGGGTTTTACGGTATTGAACTGTATGTAGTAAATCAACATTTTTATTCTGTTTGCTGTTATGTGATCAGTCTAGGAAATGTCGTTCATAAGCCCACATTTCAAATGTTTCTAATAAAATCATACCAGAATTTGTTGTTCTGGGTTCAGCTTGTTATTAAACCAGTCGCGTAGGTATTGAATTTTATTATCTCGCTCTAGCATTAATCTACTGGATGTAATTTGCACATAAACGTTTTGGGATCTGGAAATTTTAGTTATTCTGTTGTTCAGTTTCTCGGTGAAGTATTGAAGATCAAAATCAGAATCTGCTATGACTATAGCATCATCTTAGTATCTTATACTAGGTATCATTACTCCATTGATCTTTATTGCATCTTTTACATTCTCGAATGCGTTTTTGAATATCCCTTCGGATTAAGGGCTGAGTAGACATGGCGATAGCACACATCATTGTAGAGCTTCTCTATTTTTCCGAGAGGCTGTTTTCCACTTGGATGGATTTCGTCGGGTTCTAGACTTGTATTGGATTATAAAAGCTTAATTGCTTATTTTACATGGCTTCTTAAGATTTCAGTTCACTCTATGCATGATTCTGGAGGGACGCAATCTTTAGCTGTGTCAAAGAACAACCGTTTGTCGTTCTCGTTTGTCGAATAATTACTTATTTCTTCTCAGCTTCTCAGTGAACCAGTACATCACCGTTTTTGGGCCATGGTCAACTCTAATTGGGCTTGGACGGACTACATCTAATTTATTGAAATTTAATCCATTTAAACAAAATAGGGAATGTAGGTTTTTGAATAATTGGATATTTTTCAGCATAATACGAAAAGATATGCCTATTATTAAAGTAGATCCTGAACGAAATTAAGAATTATATAGAAATTATTAAAAAATAATTTGGTTGGTCGAGAGTTGGACAATAGTGCTCCTTGGGGAGTAGGCAGATTGAGACCCCAACTTCGATCTAGACTCTGAAACTCATTTAGTAGTATTCTAGTAAGGCTTGGGAAATAGGCAGATTGAGGCCCCGATTTCGGGCTAGACCGTATTTAATGTTTAGTTTTTCTTTTTATCTCTTGATTATGTCTCCAAACCAGGAGCCGAAACCTCGAGTATTTATCAAATTTAGACGCGAGTTCATAATTATAACAGCGGAAGCCTCAGATATATATATATATATATATATATATATATATATATATATATATATATACATATAATTTTGATAGCCCGGTGGACTAATGGGAAAGTTCAGCACAAACCATTGTATTAAAATTGGAGCTTGATATAGAGGTCTGAACCCGGGATGGAATCCCAGCCAAGTCAAGTGAAGGATTTTTTCAATTAATAAAAAACTTGTGACACAATTACGGGGGGTACAGTGGTCTCTGATGTAAATGGCAAAAATCAGGTAAATAGAAATTTGCCTCTTACCAACCCGTACGGAGGCCTACCGTAAGGTACGTCCTACTTCCCCTATTAAATTCTAAAGATATTTATAATCTTCTCAATCCTTCGAGACATTTCTTCCCACAAAAAGACCTTAAGCTCTTCATCTGTTCCATCAGTTCCCTTCAGTTTTTGCTTCATTAAGACATTTCTACACGAGTTTAGTTATTCAAAGGGAAATTCCTCACCATGCAGCACTGAGTTCCCGATAAAAATTTCCAAATGTATGTTCTTCTTCTTAGTGCTTCCAGCCAGTTCCTGGATTCTTCAGTTCTAGAGCTCTTCTTCTTCTTCTTCATTTCAGTTAGTCAAATAGACCATTTGTGCATCTATTTTCAAATCTCTTCAGTCCTTCTCACAGATCTTAAGCTCTTCTTCTTCGTCTCTTCTCAAGACCTTAAGTTCTCCATTTACACAGCTCTTAAAAAGTTCCTATGCAATGTTTAAATTCTTCAGGGACGCTACAACATGAAAAATTGGTTGAATATAACTGATGATACTATATTTACTTATGTAGTGCCCCTCAAAACTCGCGTAAATTTTCTTGCACTATTTTTCAAATTGTTCGCTAGTGTCGTAGATACGCAGAGAATAAATCAATTTTTTTATATATTCTTTAATTTATTTTATCTACCACTACTATTAAAGGTGTTAAAATTCTAAATAAATATGCACTCTTATTTCTTGCCTTTGCCTTTGACCTGCCACATGATACGCTTTTTGAAATATTTAATTTTCTTTATTTTTCCTATATTAATGTATTTTCTAAATTTCGGGTCACGTTGTTACGGACATAAACGTTTGAGGGGGCAAAATTTTTTATATTTTCAGTAATATGTTTTAAATAAATTAGGAAAATACTTTTTAACCTACATGATATGCTTTAACAAATTATAATTCTTTATTTTTCAATTAATTTTATAAGTTGCCTCCCAAAATTAAAATTAAGCTTTTAGTGAGGTCCGATATTTCCAATTTGTTCAGAATTTTAGGCCTATAGGAGATATAAAGGGAATGAGTCGAACAAATGGGAAAATAGATTTGTATTTGTTATATTATACGGAGATGTTTAATTTTTTATTTATCTTTCATGCAACGTCTGAGTGAGGTCCATTATTGTTAATTTTGTAATGTTGCATGATGTGTTTAGGAAAATATTATTTTTACATTTAATTATATAGTAGCTGTCGCCCAGTGGTCGAAATTCGACCAATTGTGTCAATATCTCTGGCAGGTTAAGTAACATGAAAATTTTTGTCGTGACATTCTATCCTAGGACTTTAGGGAGAACAGCAATTACACAGAACGGATTCGGAACCTCTGTGTGATAGTTTTCTCGAAAATCATAGATGTCGGTCTTACATCTCGCTTCTACAAATAAGTAACGAAATTCAAGTTTTTTTCAGATATAATTCATAGAACTTTATTTGTGTTCAAATTCGTAATTCTTAATTTAATATGACAACAATTCAACTGCTAATGGGCTACCCTACGTATTTATTTTTTCTAACACCCCTGTATAGCTATAATTGCACTCAATTCTCTAACATTTATTAAAATCCTCATTATAATAATTCCATCTCATTATATATTTCCACCACCCTGTATATGCAACTGCTTATAGACCACGCATAATATTTTGTAACATTTTTCAACCACCGGGTAAACCATTCTGTATATGCCACTGCCTATGACCCACCATATTTACTCTTTTTGTTTATGAAATTTTTAATTATCTTCTGTAACTATAATTCTACTCCGACCTATATTTCAATCATTATATATATGGAACTCTTCGTGGTCTACTCTATAAATCAATTCCTATTCTAACATTTTTTATCACCATCCTGTATATCTATAATTCCTCTTAGCCTATATTTCATCTTAACTATATATACAACTGCTTATGGGTTACGAAATGTTGCCACCCTGTATATGCATCTATGTATAACATTTTTTGCATCACCCGGTATAACTGTAATTTTACTGCACCTTCTATTCCAAGAACCCTGTAAATTCAACCGCTAATGGGCTTCCCTATATAATTATTTTATTAGTTATAATTGCACTCTACTCTATATTTTAAACACCCTAAATATGCAACTGCTTATGTGCCACCCATTAAAAAAATTATTTCTAACATATCTAGAATCGCCCTGTATAATTATGATATGCAACGATTACTTTACCCACTAAACAATAACAACGCTTGCATGCTACCTCCAGAAGTACATGCTCTAAGTATATAATAGCATTGATCTGTCTATATATAATTACTCAATGGTTTGAGTCTGGCGGCAGCGGCACGCGGCACATTCATTTGTTTGGCATTGACATTATTGACGTAAATAATGAATTTTTATTATATTTTATTTAATGAATGAACCAATATTATAAATTAAGATTAGCATTCTGCACTGAAGGTCGTCAGTAGCTACTAAACAAAACAAAAATGAAGAAAATCGGTTGAGAAACAGAGGAGAAAATGGTACCTAATCGTTTTGTCTTAGCCTATTTATATATAGATTTTGAACCCAATTTGGGTAAAGCCCGAAATTATTCCAAAAAGTTAAACTTAATAGTTTATTCGTTTATTTACGTTATGTATTCGTTATTGGGTCACCAAACTCTCTACTGATACCAAATTTCAACCTTTACTATCCAGTACTATCGAATAAACAGATGCAATAGTGAACGATTGTGTTCATCGAATGTTTCCAAACATCTCCGTCCGTTAATTTAACATACGGAATTCACACTTGCTACACTATTTTTTCATTACCCTCAGACCACCAGGTATTTAAATTAGGGAATTATCAATATTTATTTATTTTCGGAAGAATCTCAGTATTTATTGTTCTTATCTGTAACATTCCGTATATTATTAAACCGGAACAAATTTCGTTTACACTGAATGCAAATCCTTTTAATAGAATTAGTTTGCATTTCTAGTAATTAACGACCATCGAGCGGGAGCTTAACTTTCCAGTAAATACGCATAAAAATTAAGTACAAAATAATATGCAAAGTTAAACATATTTTATTGTACAGTGCCATTACGTTTATTAATACTGCATTTCTAGATGGGCTAAACTGATCGGCACGAAAAATTACAATGCAGCTTTCGAATGCAGCGTAGGTAGCACGATAAAAATTTCAGCATACTAAGCTTCTGTACATATATATTAGAAGAATTGAAGTAATATTTCAGTTTTAAAATGGCGATATATATGCGCATAGAGTTCGCTCTAGGCTATGGCAATATTACATGACAAAATTGAATTTAAGATATGGCGGAATTATTGGCGATGCAAAAATTGCAAACAATACGGAAATCGTAATTATGTTATATGGAAATGATATTCCGGCATCAGCGCCCTTATGGATTCCAAACACGTATGGTAAACGCAGTATGTTGTTATTGGTTTACGTTAATAACTGCACAAAATGCGAGTGTAAGTGATAGTCAAATATAGGATTGATCAAAAAAATGTAACGGAATTTTATGTTTATGTTTAATTAAATTAGTAGTCGCCCAGTGGTCGAAATACGACCCTATTTCATCAAATTTGTCACAAGTATATTTTAATAAAAAATACAGTTGAGGGGAACTCGAATAAGTAGGTGTAATGACCAAGATTATTCACTTCATATTGACAACTCTGTTGAAATAAAAAGAAAATAAAAATTCAATGATATATAGTCATTCGAAATAATTTTGACAAATGCGTGACCCCCCAAATGTTTTGCTGGAGGACATAATAATTAGAAGATTGTTCTTTGCCACCTATCAGTTTCCATCATTTGCAGTTTTAATCGAGTGCGTGAATATTACAGAAAAGAATACTCTCTTCGAGGTGTCATCCCTTTGTAGGCAAGACAATATATATAATTTATTTTGTTTCTGATAGGGAACCTTCATCAGTTGCGCTTCCCACAATTGAATGTCCTCTCGAACACTTCTTTATGCATTTGATGCATTTCGTTAAATTTGAAGACGCGAGATGTAAATCTTGAAAATCCTAGATGTCGGTCTTACATCTCGCGTCTTCAAACATTACAGAAAAGAGATGACCAACAACCTTATGAGAACTTTAATCTTTAATATATTGTCAATTGCCCGCTGACTGACAATTTTTGACACAACACCTTAAGAAGATTGTAATAATATTAATATATTAATCAAATAATTAAATTCACGTCAAAAACAGAATACTTAATATGGAAAATAGTGCACCTTGTTCAGAAGATCAATACTGTACTACTACAAATAATATTTTACCACTAAATAATAACAAGGCCTTATGCTGAACTATCATAGTCTTCGTATGATGGACTGAAACCAATCTAACAGCATCTAACGCTTCCTCCATATATAATTACTCAATGTTTAGACCGTCAAGTCCAGTTATGCACGATTTCGAAGAAAAAATATCTTGAATAAAAAATATTTTGTTCTAGAATAGATGAGTAGGTACCTAACTTACCATAACAAAACAGTAAATTCTTTGAATTTCTTTATATTTTAAATAATACCAATCTTAAAATGTGAATGAAATGCTTATTAACTTAAAGATCAGCCACCTTGTGATAAAACCCAGATATTTGCAGGAATGGGCCTATGCAATCTAAAAATACTTGAACATGCCGAAAACAGTAAAAGGATTCGTCCTTTAAATATATTTAAAGATGTAATTATAATTTTCTACATAAAAATATTAGTTTAACAAAATAACTACAAAACCTAAGAGCATATTAATAAACCACATATCTTAAGCAATGAATATTTCTCTTTTGTATGGAAAATATAAAGGAATACAATGCACCTGCTGTTAATTAATGTTAAATAATACCTATTTTAGTTCTTCAACTTTACTCATTGAATTAAAAACTTACGTTCACCACCATGCTTTAACAAGCTAACGATATTATGAAATGTCAAAATTTAAGTCCCTACAACAAAGATGGCTCTGACAATCATTTGGCATTGACAATGTGAACGTAAATAATGATTTTTTAAATTATATTTTATTTAATGAATGAACCAATATTATAAATAAATTTTGGTATTCTGCACTGAAGGTGGTCAGTAGCTACTACACAAAACAAAAATAAACAAAATCTGTAGAGGGCCAGCGGAGAAAATGGTATAGAACCGTTTTGTCTTTGCCTATTTATATGTTGTAGATTTGGCTTGTTTAAGTCAGAGTACTGACTTAGTATTTTGTAACCGTCTCTAAAGTTTGGCTTTGGTACTTTCTTTGATACCTCTGCTTAGCTTCAAATGTAAGTGTAATTGTTTGATACGTCTGAGTAATACGAGAGGTCGCGCATTAGAAGCCGTCAAAAGTTAACTAATCTATTATAACAGGTTAAAGGTAGGTTTCAGAGATATAACGAATATTCGCATTCGCATTAGCATTAGGTAATATTCTCATCTTTTTTGATATTCGCATTCGGACTCGCGGTACTATATGTGCAAATTTTATGCGAATTTGTTTCACAATGAAGAGTCAAAACTATAATAAAAACTTAATTCTTTGCTGAAATTTTATTATTTCAGGTATATTATGTATACTTTAATAAAAAAATTAACTGGGAAACATATACATAGCATACTGTATATAGAAAAATACACTAGTTCAGATGATGTCAAGTCAACCATTCACATTTCTTCTGGAATTCGAATATTTATATTTAGATGATTGTTAAGTTAATTACTAAATACAATTTAGTAAGTTATGTCAGTTTCAATAGGGGTTTATTATGAAATTAATTTCAACAATTAGAAGTTTCAGAAACTCCAAATCGGGAGTCGTTCTTTATAAGCCGCCGTTTCTCTGTGAACCCTAGGACAGAAATAATAATAATAATACTTTCCAATTACACCACCAGACCACAGATCAGAAACAGCTGAAATGGAAAAAGAAGCCCCTTCATGGAAGACATATAAATGACGTCAACCAAGATTATGTCGACAGTGCAGCGTCGAACTACTGGTTGATCTCTGATCATATGTTCCCTGAAACGGAAGGCTTTATATTGGCAATCCAAGATCAAATAATTCCAAATAAGAACTACCTAAGGTACATCGTTAAAGGCCCTTCTATTAACAACGATAGATGCAGATACGGTTGCCAAACATCTGAACATGAATTATCAGTCGGTAAGATTACCATACTATAAATATAAACCAGAATCTGTTTTAGAAAATAACAACTACAAGCTGTACTGGGACCGCACGATACTGACCGATCGGTCTGTTGTTCACAATAGACCAGATATAGTTTTGGTTGATAAAATCTCTCGGAAAACAACTTTAATTGACATAGCTATTCCTAACAACAATAATATAAATATCAAGCAGGCTGAGAAAATAACCAAATATAGAGATTTGGAATTTCAAATAAAGACTAAGTGGAACATAAACAACACACGAACTGTACCAATTGTTATGTCAACGACAGGACTAGTCCCAAAACATCTATTAAACAATTTAAAATACCTCGGTCTGGACGATCGATCAACTTTACAAACAAATGCAAAAAGCCGTCTTGTTGGGGACAGCCCGGACGGTCAGGAAATTCATGGGAAACTGCCGCCACGACTCCAACCACGAACCTGAAAACCTGGCAAGGGCTCCCACAGAGCTAAACCTTTATGATATATAGGATATCTGGGGTTTAGTGAATTTTCCCCTAAAGTCACTCATAGCGTGCCTTAGAGGGAGTGTGATGCCATACATTGTATGGTCAAGTCGATAAATAATAAACGTCTTTATTGATCCTATTATCACACTAATCACACTAAAGTAATAGAAACAATATATAGTCTTGCGTTCAATGGATTGAGAAAGTTCGAAAACATAATACGAAACAGAATTATCCAAAAAGCCGGAATTTTATTTAAACGACAAAGACTTCATGTTTTTAAATCAGTTTTAAAAACAAAATGGCGGATATATCTAAACTTTGGGAAATTTTAAAACATGCTAGCAGTTTGTTAGGTCAGTCTGTGTAGTTTTAAAAATAAGCTTCTGAAAGTGTGAATATAACGGGAGGTCGCGCATGAGAATCTGTAATAAAAACCACCTATAACAAGAAGAAGGTAGGTATGTTTTAAATTCCATTGAGTACCGCTGCTATTTTTAAAACCGTAATTTTAAATGAAACAAAGTAAGTCTTATCTTGCTATGATTCCATGCCGGAAGATGCAAAGAAATACCGCAATAATTTACGAAGTATTGCCTGAGTCCTTGCTTAATAAAAATCAGATCAACTTTATAATTACGTTATAGTTAGGCAGACCCTTTCTGCCTACAAACGGTTTATGGTCTTTCACGATTTGGTTGAAGGATATAACCAACCTATAATGTTTTTTTTTCCTTAGTAAAACATATTTTTTGGATATTTTACTACTTCTAAACTTTTTAAAAGGTTTCTGAACCTTAACACTGTCCTAGCTGTACCTTCAGGACCAAGTGCTTGGCAATTATTTACACCACACAGCAAGAGATTGTAGCATTCCCTGTATCCTCTGAAATTTAAAGTATTGATAAAAGTTTTATCCTAAATAGTTAGTGCCATTTTCGCAGGTGCCAATTCAAATTAGCAGAATACCTAAAGAAGAAAAATTTGTCATTAGGCCCCCACTTCCGGTTATTATGGAGGGGCAGCCGCGTGTGTCTTAGAGAATTTATGATAAGTGAATAAATAGTTATTTTTTGACTCCAGGAGAATCGTTAACGAGTAATTAAAAGTAAGAGAAAAAAAGTATGTACATCCATTAGATTTGATCAGTTGTGGTATCAACAATTGTTAGAAAACCATTTTGACCATCGTTTGATAGCGAACAATGGAACTCATTGATGGCCTCTTCGTTTTCCCGATATCACTACATTGTTTGGCGTCGAACAAAAAATATATTCTATGCTGTACAACTTACAAAAAAAGATTTCCAGAAGAGTTAGGAGAATGTATTTTGCTCTCATTCCCCACGAGAGTGCCACACATGCCGGATTTTTAAGAAGAACTCATAAATGTTCTTGTTTTGTTCCTGTGTATGTGTGTTTTACATTTGTGGATTATCCGCATCCATTGTCTAGGACATATTAATTTTGGTATGCTTTTGAGTAAATGCATATGTGTTTTACAGTTGGGAATGATCTGCGTCATGAGTATGACTTAGTCTATCCCGGTATCGTGGAGAAAACGTTTCACAGACTCTTTCATGACCATATTAGATATTCCATAAATGATTAGCAAGTTAAAGTAATGTCCATTAGTTTCTTGTCGATTCTCCCAAGAAAGCCTGCTGATAATTGAGATATCTTTAATAAACATAAGGAAATCTTAGTTTTTACAAAAACCGCGTAATTTAGGTATTGGGTTGTAAGCACCAACACCCACCATTTTTAGTGTAGATTCCCCTGGCCTTAAGAAAAAATGGGTTGGCATTTTAATATTGGTCAGTAAGTAACGTCTGTACTTTGAGGAAAATAGGATATCGTATGCGCGTGAGACATCCTTTCAATAACAGTATCATCCACATAATATAGATCAATTTTATGATCTACAGACCCGTTCAGCCATATACAATTATTCAGAAGAGTAAAGTACGGAATAAAAAATAATATATATTTTTAAAGTCACTAAAAAACCATTATTTAACTATAATTACCACCTTAATGAATCCTTGGTTGCTACTTACCTTTAATCAATGAAGCAAATTTGCAAGTCCGATTCAGGATATCTGAAACAAAATAAAGAAGGTAAAGTAACGACATTTAAAATAATTAATAGATTGTCTGGCGACAAATATATGGTTAACAGTTTATGGTTTACATCTGTACCTTCTCTTTTATCAGAATAAATAAAATTAATACGTTATTTATAAATATTAATTGGTTATAAAATAATATTTATAAAAGTTCAACTGAACAAAATATACGTTGAAGTTCAGTTTCGAAGCCGTGACAGGTAACATGTTTTCATTGACGTTGATATGCATGATAAATGATTTGAAAACTTTCAGAACAGTCAATTTAAGCATGGCCCAAGTCTTGCTAAAACATTCTTCACTTTCATTTTCACCAGCTGACAAAGTTAGCAAAACTAATCTAGAAACATTTCAATAGTTCCTCGAATCCGAATTTAGTAAATATATTGTTCAATAACTATCTAATAAATTCAACCAATACGAAGTAATAGTAATAAACTTGTTTATACAGGAAAAAGAAAATTTGAAAATTTCGGTTAATAGTGGGAGTACAGCATCCATGAGAAATAAATAAATGGAAAAATATTGCTAAAAAGACATAAAAATGGACTAGTTTCCAAAAGAAAAGAGATAATAAATACTGTAACATTGTAAAAAGAAATTATGAAATACATTACGATTAAATAACGTAACTATATAGTGACATATATCTTGCCTCTAGAATTCTCAGAGACCCAATATGAGTAATTATAATGGACGGTTATAAATAAATTAAATAATTTAACTCGAATTCCATTGTTAATAGAGGAGGCCGTAAATTTTAAATATCATTGTAATAAGTGAAGTTAAGAGAACTAATAACACTTTAATCTTGCGACCTCCTACACCACTACAGATCATCGTCTGGAAAAACTACTAGCGGAGTTTCTATACAAATGGACCATTAAATTCATGACAACTTGTCGTTTATTCTATCGAGTTATTAGTATAACATTTTCACACTCGACAAGATACGCAATCCAACTACCATCCATTAACGCAAAAAGATTGCACAACTATTCAATGAAATCAAAATAATAGTAGATACTAACTAACAGCACACTTTAATACTAACGTGGGAGAAAGATCTGGCAGGATCAGTGGATAACTTTGGATTTGATAAACGCAACGACAAAGGAGAGAGATTAGTTCTTTACGGAAAATGTACATTTTAAACTTCCTCGAGAAAAACTCCAATAGAAAGTGGACCTGGGAAGTTCCTAATGGGTTTCTCAAGTATGACATTGACTTAGTCCTGACAAACAATATTAACAGTACTAATCGGCAAAATGCAAGTCAACTCAATAAAAAACGGAAATATTTAAATTATAGAATGAAAAAAAAATACTGGTACATTTTACCAAATTATATGGGGACCTATATAAAGCTCCCGAAATTTTGAAAAACAGATGAAGGAAAAAGAAACACTAGCGGTAAAAGTAGAGCAAGTGGAGTCAGGGGTCAAGATCACGAAGAATGGCAAAGAATCAGAGAATGATGAATAAATGGCAGAAATACTAAAATACGATGGTAGAGAAATACGCAAAGTAAAGGTGTAGATAATTCATATATAGACAGTTAGGCGGAAATACAAAATAAGTTAAAGCAAAAATCTGAATATTGAAGACAATTCAGAATTTCTCCCCTACACAGCAGTCTGATAGTGGCCACCTTCTCAATATAACTATATATATATATATATATATATATATATATATATATATATATATATATATATATATATATATATATATATATATATATATATATATATATATAAACTATATAGAAATATATATATATATATATATATATATATATATATATACATTACGTAGCAATTAACGGCTAAGAATCTGGATAGAATTTTGGAATTTCCAAAAAATAATGGGAAAGTAGCCAAATTTTTTATTTTATAAAGGGCACTAAATAAAATGTACTCTTTTATTATATCATGAAAGCTTTCGAAATTTATTGATTTCTTCTTCAGTCAAGTTTCTGAAAGATTACACAAATTAATAATGGTAAAATTTAATCTAGATGGATAAACTAAACTTACAATATCGAGGTTAGAATATATATATATATATATATATAATTCGGGAATCCAGCAATGAAACTAGTAATTCTCTTTCTCTTTATTTACTTGAGCTTTCGATACCGAATTGTATCTTCATGGGCAGGACTCCAAAATATGGCCTATTATACAGAAAATATATCCGACAGCAAATGCAATACTAACAAGATGTGAGGTAGGTATTCATTTCAGTTGTTATACTGTGGTATATATTAACTAGTATTTGTGTCAATGATCAAGTCATGGGAAAACAACATAAAAATTATAAACAGACACTCAGCCTTTTAAAGATTCCAAACAAATTTTCTTTTTCTTAACAAACTTTGAAATATTTTGTCTGTTCATTGGGTTTTCTCTCCTCCAAATTTTTTCCTCTGTATGGAGGCGTTTCAACTCCGAGTCTGGAGTCATTGTCAATCGTTTAGTGTTGTTTTCGAGGTTAAAACTGTTTTTTAAAACAAATAATACTTTGCGCTCTATCCTCACACATACCAAACCGTTTAACGCAACCCAGAGTTCTAAAAATTATGTGCACAGTGTTTTGTGTGACTGTGGCCATTCTTATACCTTTAGAAGTAAGGAAAAAGAACACCAATATAACATTTCCAGAAGACATATGGATAAATCAAATTTGGCCAATCATGTATTAACAAGCACCGGCAGCCATAGGATAGACTGGGATAAAACAAAGATTTTGTTGAAAGAAGAAAATTTAAAAAAGAGAAAACTTAAAAAAGCCAGCTGTATGATGATAAACAACACTGAAATCGGAGCACCTTCAGCCGACCTTCATTTGGACTGGAGGAATTTATTGCTAACAGAACAAAAAAAACGGTAACCTCAGCGTTAAGTGATCGTCAAATTTTTTGACAAACAACAAATCAAGATCAAAGCGAAAATTTTTTAGAAAAAACCTCGAAAACTTTGAAATATCGTGAAAAATTAAACAATTATTTAATTTTTAAAAACAAGGAAAGGATATGCATCCTTTCAGCCTCAGGTAAACAATTAAACAAATTTAGGTTATGTAGACAAAAGAGCACTTCAGTGTCAATTAGATAGAAAATGTTACGTAGTATGACACATTTTTGTGTCTCATGTGACAGTTTTCAACGCACAACGATATTAAAGCCCTACTACACCATTGAGCATCATCATAATTCTATGTAAACTACTATACATTATATAGTGCCAAGTGAAATTTAAGACATGCACACAAAAATGCCTACAAATATATTAATTAACAGGTACCTAAATTTTGTATCAATCAAACTAGGTAACTAACTTTCATTCTATGACATATATAAGAATATTTTTTAAACCCCATATATCAGAATATCAATTCACGTTCCTTATTTGTTTACCTACTTTCGTAGGTGTTAATTTCATTACGGAAATTCATTTTTAATTTCTGCAACGCTTCAGTTTCAATACATATTTCTCTTTAAATTTCCAGCTTGAGACGAAACACGTCGTAACTTTATTGCTCCTTATAGACGCCTCTTCGCTTCAAGTGGATTGGAGCGAAGAATGTACCGTTGACCTACTTTTATGAGAAATTTGATGGTGTTAACGGAAAAACGAATACTCCACAGGTAGTTTTTGATTTCGACGTAGAGTTTTGTCTTCGTCCTATCTTCAGGGAAAACAACCGTATCATCAGTTGTTTTCTTTACCTACTTGAAATTTGATTGGAAAAGTTTTTCTTTATGCTCATTTACTATTTCTGGAACTTCTTGAACTTGGCAGTGTTATTCCGGTAAATAAGGGAAATAAGATATACTTGTTGTTCGAACATGGAAAAGGATTCGGCACCCAGATAGAAACTTTAATAACTTTGTAACCGAATATACTCTTTCTGTCTGTTTTATGGTAGAGCTCAAATATCAACTTACTATTATGTTGAAGTTCAAAGTGTACAGTTAAATTTTAAGAAATTAAAACAGACAGCTGAATTGTTCAGTGAAATACATATAAAACTTATGGCTGCATACTATACCCAATGCTAAATTGAAGACTGTAAATGGAAGGAAAATACAAAAATAAATTTCTTATTAGCCTTGAGTGCCTTGAACTTCTTTACCGACAACTATGTGAGAGAGGGTTAACACATTTTGGAATTTGCCAGAACAGATATCTACTTTTTTGGGATAGTGACAGATGTAAATGCTCTTTCAAGAATAAAATATTTTTGCCTGTTGTATTTAAGCGAGAACTTTGCGTATTTTGTAGGGTGGATCTAGGAATATCTTGAGAAGGGAAGGCGTGCAAGAAGAAAATTTTCATGATAAAACTGGTAACCAACTGTTATTACTTTCTTTCAAACTCATGGAGTATATGAAGTTATTAATTTCGACTGCGTACTTGTTTATGTACCAAACTTTAATACACATCTATTAAAAAAGATGTTACGCAAAAATACTTCTTACTACATGTGTGAGATGTTGACTTAAAGCGAAGTGATTGTTTTACAGCGTAAGATCAAGGAGTAGTTGAATTTCCTGGTACCCCTAGAAATGCTCATAACTTTCGTTTTCCTAGCGGACAAGGGGCAGGAGGGGACTCCAAATTCCGAGAAGTCGTTTTTAATGAAATCCCTAGCGACTCCAAAATATAAACATGTACATACTTGCCAATTATCAGGCCATGTTAATTGTTAATGTGTGCATTCAAATGAGAATTTATATAAAAATTGCATAAAACGTAAATTGCTTGACACACTAAAGAATTTTGTTACCTAAGCTATCTAGCACGCACCTTTAGGTACTTTTTTTATTTCATGGAAAGGCTGTGGAGGATATCTTAAAAGATATTCAGTTAGAAAAAATAACCTGGATACTGCGTTGTACAGGACTCGAACACTTCTCGTGTACTATGTAAAATAGGTATTTAGAGCGATCAGTAGCAAACTAGCTCAGTCCAGCTATATGTGATATTATCTATTTGAGTTACATTAACGTTTGGTGCTTGTAACTCGAGGAAGTTTAGTTGAACAATATCTACAAGACTCACCTGCAGAAAATCTGAATTATTTTTGGAATTAAAAAAATAACTGATGTCGGCAATAATATTTAACCGACCAAGAAGAAGGGGGATGCAAAACCAATGCAGTCACCCTGCTCATGATGTTGATTTATCACTTTGCGAGATTCTTCTATGAACGGTTAAGGGCATAGACTGTTTTATACAAGAATTGAATTGACGAAACAATATGTGACCAAGAAAGAAATTAACAAAACTTTTGAAATAATTGAAACAGAGTATATACTTACTGCACAGTGCTACAGCCAGGGCATCATTGGAATTGAAGCTTCCAATGACGCTCTGGCTGTAGCATAGTGCAGTCGGGTAGAAATTTACCATGTATTTCAGAAGGAACAGACGCTGCAAGAAAAAGGTAACTTAGGTATCCAACAATGTTGCTGCTAGATAGATTACACAAGATATTTTTTAGTTTATAATTAAGTGAAACTTCTGTAAATTATTGCCCCACATATTTAGTCAGTAGAAAAGACAGTTGCAAAGGAAATTAACTTAAAACGCATTATTGTAAAGTTCAATAAAATGAAGGCACAAAAGTCTGTAAAATTATTTTAAAAATCAAATAAGATAAAATATAACCCAAAATTATTCAGCCACTTCTCATACGAGAAATATATATCATCAGTAATATAATATTTAATTGTGGACTTAATTTCTACATCTAGGCGTTTCATGTTCTTCTGCGCTAGCATAATTTCTCGCCATTTATTTCAGGGATACAATCTACTGTAATGGTATAGGGTATTTTATTAGGTATTTATCAGCATTTCTTCTATTGTTTTGTTCACTCTTTTGTAAAATGCTTAAACGCTGGAGCTTGCTGTCATACGAACAGTTAATTTTACGCAGTTACCACTAATCTGTTCGTCATATTCGGATGAGATTTTCTTGCAGTACGTATGTAGTCTCATGTTTTCACTTTTACTCGTACGATACGATTCTTTGTACGTTCTGAAAATTTGTTAAGGACGTCTAGGTCGAGTACTACATCAGTTAATGCTGATTTTCTTTATTTTTACCATCTGAGTTACTCTTGTCAAATTTCTGCTTTATTTATTTTTTTTTGAAGAAGGTGCTGGTCGCAAACAGATTATTGTAGTGAAGAAGTCGGATTGATCTTTTTGTCCATGTTGCCCTATGGCAAGTTCGGTTTCATCTACTTGGCTTCAAAGCCACCCATAGGTACCTACCGTAAAATGAACATATCATTCTCATAATGCACTGTTTAAATCCACATAGAAACTTCAAGCTCATTTTTAGACTAGTGCTTGTTGTAGCAGATTAATCTTTTATTGAGCAGAAGACTAGGAACTTTTTGTCTACGATTTGCTGATGATTATTTTGTGATACCCTCTATGAAAAGTGAGACAATATATATTTCATAATTACGATAATATAAATTGTCACTCATGTCACTTTATTTTTTTTTCTTTTATCCTATGGACAAAGCGATGTACAGTGCATCCCATTTTGGTTGAGATTGCCAGGTTACTCGGTTGTTATTGATCTAACAAGATAAAGTCTTGCGGTTTTCACATACTTGTTCTACTTTTTTGTGAAACTCAGGATGGCCATATCAGATTTTTCATAAGTGTTTTCATTTATAAGATACAGAGCGATTTTGATAATTTATACTTTTTGGACCCCTTCTATATCAACGAAGTTATTAGAAATACTCTTGCGCTAAGAACTTCGTCTAATAGAAAATTTTGCATAGAATCCAGTGGAGTACTCATTTTTTTCCGAGTATAGTTTTGAAGATACTACACAACATTATATATTTTTAAATGGAACACCCTGTATTTTATTATTTCATTGAATTCGTTATTTTTTTCCCTTTAAAATAATGTATAATACAATACTCATGGTATTATTAGAAATGCTAAAAAACACTAAAAAGCTGAGTTTTTTGCTAGTAGGCCATGTATTTTCCATTTAAAAGGAGAATCAAACAAATAATTCCATTTGAGATTTTTTATAGGAGTTTATCAGCAAAGAAAAACAATGTTAACAATAATTCAATAACATGAAACACGAAATTTCGGTACCTAAAAGCAACTAATAAATAGTTATACATCGTTCATTATGTATAACAAACAGAACAAGTATTACAAATCAAATATCTATCTTAAAATTAATTTTGGGCATTATTTATTACCTTATTGATTTAACTGTTCAAATTGTTGTCCATTTTCCCTAACACATAATTGGCAAACCTTTCCATCTCGCATGAATCCGTTTAAAATTATTTATAGAATTTCGCCTTTCGGAACAATATTTAATCTAGTGAGCGCTGGAGAGAAAAACGCAAATCTGATCAAGCTGTCATTGTTAGTAACTATTGTGTTTTATCGTGTTTGAGTTTACAAGATCATTATATAAATAATTATTCGTGAGTTTGCTGGTTGATAATTGATAATGGCTGGATGAGAATTCGTTTTTCCAAATAACGAAAAATACGATATGATACAATATTTAAATCAATGTTATGAGAATGTTGAAGAAGCTTTAGAACTATATTTCCACAGGTAGAAAATACGAGTATTTTACCATAAGATATTTCATGAAATCGCGTTTTTAAAACTTTCAGATATCCAGAGAGGCATCAACCTAGTCGAGCAACTATATTTAGACTAAAGAATAATTTACTAAGTTTTGGTGCATATTCTAAACCTCGAACAAAGGTGTATAACAAAGAAAATCGAGAAATGAATGAAATAAATGTGTTAGCTAGCGTTCATACCTATCCCCAGACTTCTTGTGCGAAATTAGAAAATTACACTGGAGTTTCTCAATCACGGGTCCAAAGAATTTAAAAAATATATAAATTTAAACCTTACAAAGTCAATATTGCCCAGCAATTATATCCTGGTGATGCAGCAAGACGGTTAAATTTTTGCAATTGGTTTTTAAACCAAACCCGAAGGGACAATGATTTTGTAAGGAAAGTTATTTGGTCAGTCGAATCTCATATAAGCAGTGCCGGTATATTTAACAGGCAGAATACAAGATACTGGTATGATGAGAACCCGCACTTAAATTTTGAGCGACAACAGCAGGGTCGATTTGGTTTTAATGTAGCCTGTTTCATACTGGGGACAAAAATAAAGTACCGCATTTTTGAAGGAACCCTTAACGCCAATAGGTACTTGACAATCCTAGAAGACTTATTACCCGAAATATTGGAAGATGTTCCCCTCGCCTTTCGCAATTCTATACACTTTCAACAAGATGGCGCCCCTGCCTACAATTCTAGATTAATTGGGCGCTTTTTAGAAAATAATTTTCAAGGATGTTAGATAGGAACACATGGACCAATTAGGTGGCCTCAAGATCACCCGATTTATCTATATTGGACTTTTTTTTGTGGGGTTATTTGAAAAATAAAATATATACCAACAGACACAACAGTCGCGAAGAACTTCGTGCCGCAACGGAGGCAGCTTTTCGGGATTTACAAAGGCGACCTGTTATAATTTTAAATGCACTCAGGCGTATTGAAAAGGTTTGCCAATTATGTGTTAGGGGAAATGGACAACAATTTGAGCAGTTAAATCAATAAGGTAATAAATAATGTCCACAATTAATTTTAAGATAGATATTTGATTTGTAATACTTGTTCTGTTTGTTATTCATAATGAATGATGTATAATTATTTATTAGTTGCTTTTAGGTACCTAAATTTCGTGTTTCATGTTATTGAATTATTGTTAACATTATTTTTCTTTGCTGATAAACTCCTATAAAAAATCTCAAATGGAATTATTTGTTTGATTCTCCTTTTAAATGGAAAATACATGGCCTACTAGCAAAAAACTCGGCTTTTTAGTGTTTTTAGCATTTCTAATAATACCATGTGTATTGTATTATACATTATTTTAAAGGGAAAAAATAACGAATTCAATGAAATAATAAAATACAGGGTGTTCCATTTAAAAATAAATAATGTTGTGTAGTATCTTCAAAAAAAATACTCGGAAAAAAATAATTGAGTACTCCACTGGATTCTAGGCAAAATTTTCTATAAGACGTAATTCTTAGCGAAAGAGTATTTCTAATAACTTCGTAGATATAGAAGGGGTCCAAAAAGTATAAATTATCAAAATCGCCCTGTATCTTATAAATGGAAACACTTATGCAAAATCTGATATGGTCATCCTGAGTTTCACAAAAAAGTACAACAGGTATGTGAAAACCGCAAGAATCTATCTTCAATAACAACCGAGTAACCTGGCAATCTCAACCAAAATGGGATGCACTGTACATCAACCTGAAAATATAGGTAGTTGCTAATTAAATATAGTTCCCTACAAAATAGTAACTATGAGCTGGAAGAACTATGACACAGAAATCAACTAAAACGGAAACAAACGTATGTAATAATATAAATTTCCCACATAAAATTTGACGGAACCCACTGCTGCAAAAAACAATCATTTAAAAAAACATTTCAGATATCTCTATTGCCTTTACAGAATTATCAAATAACAGAGGTAAAGGCAATAACACAACTTCAAAGACCCACCAATGTTATTCTATTTACTGACGGCATAAACATTGCAACAATAGATTATGTTCATATGAGTTCATGTGAATAGTCTGTTGTATTGACGTTGAAATAGCCCCACAAATTGAAACATTTAATAGCGACACGTAGTATAATAAAAGTCATGCTGTCGATTGAATTTACTGCCAGTTTTATCGTTCAATATAAAATTATTTGCTCACTAAAACGCTGGCTATTTTTCACAATCAAATTCATCTAGGGGTGCAAACTAGAGAATTTATTGAACGCTAGTGTACTCGTAAATATCACTAATGAATTTTATTATAGGGCTATTTAGCTACTATTACCTTTAGGATTTTACGGTGAGATAAATCCATTTAGCAGGATGTAATCCGGGAAATTAAGTTATAATTTTAAATATGCTGATAAATTAAGGCCTGTGTAATGAATTACCCTATTTTTAATATTTGTGTAAAGAATCTGAAACTGATAAAAGTACAGAGTTGTGCAGTGAGAATGTTAAGACATAAAATAATTAATAATCAGTGAAATCAAGTGTTTCTCAACACATAAAGGACTTTCAGAATAGAAAATTGAACTAATTTTTTCATGTAAGTATTAACAGTCTGCATTAGAAATTTGAGAAAGAATTTTAGAATTAAACAAAGATTTTTCTACAAAAATTATATATTTCAAAAATTCTCTGAAATTACTCGACATACGTATTTCGCTTTTTAGAGCATTGTCAAGAAAACTTGATCCTAGTATGGATCAAAACTACACTTGAGAAAATAGGTTGTATTTTGATTGCATATTACAAACAAAGTCCAATCGTATTAATCAGACTTCGTAAAATATACTCATTCATAAAGAATTCTCAAACACCCAGAAGAAGATGTTCAAATTGAATATTTTTTTGGTAAAACATAGATGCTGTAGTAAGGAGTAAATCATTAAAATTTCTTACAGTTTGGTGATTGTTGTAAACTTTTTTATCAATTAATATTGTAGTCGTCTTTAGAACATTTTTTAATGTTTGATGGGCTCAAAAATCGCTTCTAGTTACTCGAATACAGTATTCGAGTAACTAGACGCGGAAGCAGAAGGCTACGAGAATTATGCGAACCGACCTGAAGAGGGCAGATGTGATTCTGCCGAAACGTCGTCATTTTACCATCGATCCCGGCAGGGACCAGTTATCAACTACGCGGATGAATGCCCGGAAACCTTCTAGTATATATATATATATATATATATAATATAAAAAGTACTCTTTTTACTTATGATGAACTTTCGAAGTATATTTATTTCTTCATCAGTTCATTTCTCAAAGTTACACAAAATTTAAAAAGGTAGAATAAAATATAATAACATATAAAGACAACTTACTGTAATTGAGGTTCAAATAATAAAACCAAAGATTTCAGAGGATTGAATATTAATATATAATGTAGTTTAAACAACGATCCTGCGGAGAAAACACAATACATCAACTTGACAATTAATTGATAGTAATGACTGTACAATTTTTATTATGATGTGAAAGATGTATTGATTTTACAGAATTTTTGATATGTTGGTACTAATTCAAATAATCTGAATTGAATTAAGAAGAGTTACAAAATTCCTCAAAATAGTTTTATGCATATCCATGGTTTAAATTAAATCCAGTTGAATTTTGGTATATTGAATATGTATATAAAATATATACTACAGAAAGGGGTTAATAAAATACAGCAGTAAAATATACTTCAGTTAAGTTATTATGATGGACTATGTTAACGAATTTAGATTGTTTTCAATTTCTAATAAATTACAATAAATTATTTTTAAATTTTGTAGATCTGTCCTTTTATTGATACTAGTAGTCGCCCAGTGGTCAAAATTCGACCCTATTTTATGAAATTGTAAAAAGTATAGTTTTATAAGAAACAGAGTTGTCGAGATATCGGAGAAGTAGATGTAATGATCAAAATTGTTCACTCATATTGACAAATCTATTGAAATAAAAAGAAAATAAATATGTAATCAAATATCGGTATTCAAAATATTTTTGACAAATGAATAACCCCTCGAATTTTTGCCTGGAACGGCTCCTGGCAAAATATTCGATATAATAATTAGATTGATATTTGTAACCTAAAAGTTTTCGTCATTTACAGTTTCAATCAAGTTCAGGAATATTAAAGAAAAGAGAGCACTAATAACTCTAGGATAACTTAAATATTTAATACATTCTCTATTGTGCGCTATCTGACGTTTTTTTACAAAACACCTTCGGGAAGGTTATGATAATAATACATTAATCAAATAATTAAATTCACATTAAAAACAGAATATTTAATATGAAAGTTACTGCAACGCGTCCGAAAAATCAATACTGATCTAATACATTGACTATTTTACCACTGTACGTTTGCATGCCACTTCCAGAATATACTTACTCAATGTTTTGAGTTTTGACCGTCTGGCGGCGGCGGCACTACAGGCACATATCAAATAGGCGGCACTGTCAGTTGTTTGGCGATGACAGTATGGATGTAAATAATGCATTTTTATTATATTTTATTTAATGAATGAATTGATATTATAAATTAATATTAGCATTGTGTCCTGAAGGTCGTCACTAGCTACTAAACATAACAAAAATGATGAAAATCGGTTGAGAGACAGGGGAGAAAATGGTACCTAATCGTTTTGTCTTTGCCTATTTATATATAGATTATTGTGTTGGTTGTTAATGTACACCATCTCTACGAAATTTCTTTTGAAACTATTCCTTTCACAAACCAATACTCGAGCATTTTCAAAAACGGGAAAATGATTTTTGTTTAACCTATGCGTTGCAAGTGGGAAGTGATTCTGTGTTTAAGATTTCTAGATGTTTGGCCAATAGAAGAGGTTTGACAGTATTTCGTAGATTACATTAGATTTAAGATTAGTTGGAGTTTTGCCTTTTATTTTAACAAAAATAGAATTTACAGTTTTGATAGATTTTTGTGCAAATGTAATGTTGTCTTCAGTTTTAAAAATGTGTCGGATTTTAGGCGTAATGATTTTAATGTAAGGAATGGAGACATAATTGTGTTTAAAATTTGTTGATTAAGAATTAATATGTTCAGTACTTTGTGGTCGTAGTCCATCAATGGTAATGACTTTTGGGTTATTAAAAATTAACTTTTTTAAGAGTTTAGGTGGGTAAGAGTTATTGAGAAAGAGCTGATATACAAGGTGTAAATTTTTATTTCTGATAGTTTAAACAAAATTCATTCTCCAGATTTTGAAAATGCTCGAGTTTTGGCTTGTGAAAGGAATAGTTTCAAAAGAAATTTTTTAGAGATAGTAGATAGTATCAACAAGTGGCAGGTAGGTTATTTAAAAAAACTCGCTATTTTTCGGGAATCGAAAGTAACGCTAAGCCAAGAATTATCATAGAAGTTCTTTAAATTAATATAGACGTGAACCGTCATTGTGCGAAAATTAGTTGAAATTTATTCAGTGGGTAATCAGTTTGAAAAAAGTCAAATATCCAATGAGGGGTATTTTTTCAACAGAATCCTCGCGAATTGAAAGCAAAACAGTAAGAAATACCCAAACACCTCTAAAACAGAAAAAAAGGTTAAATTAACTAGAACATGACATACCTGAAAAACATGTCTGATTCTACAAGTTTTGAAGTAACTACTGTATTTAGTTTAGTAGCAAGCAATATGTTGTCCCCCATTAAAGACGTATTAGAGAAAATTCTAAAATTGTTCAAAATAAAAAGAAATGTCCAAAATGTAAAAAGATATTTGTCCCCTGCGTGCGAAGCCGGGGCGGACTAGCTAATATTTTATATAATTTACTTTTCAAGAGAATGATTTTATAGCTCATCATAACATATATGTTTAATTATATATTAAGTCTTGTTAAACAAAGATATTTAAAATAGGTTGGAAAAATAATAATGAAAATATTTTTCAGTATCCAATGGCATTATTAAATAAGGACCAATGCAGTTCAATAACGTAATCAAATAATTGAAAAAAAATCTTCCTTTAGAAATAAACAAATAACAATAGCATTTTCATACACAATCCTTATATTTCTTCATTTAAGAAAATGCGAACGCGAATTATGCAAAAACAAACTTAGATAAACTTGTAGCAAACGTTAGCGTGACAAAAAGTTTCGGCAGAACAAATTAAATTAATATCCATGGGATATTCTGATTTACAAATTGTATTGACATTTTCAGAGCCATATGCCCTTTACAGAATGAATCTATTATGTTAGAGACAAATGGGGGCGTTGGTCTGTACCTTTTTTTTGTTCTCGTAAATAACGAATGCTTTTCTCCAAAAGCACGATAAATCACCGATTCGTGCAGAAAAAAAGGGAAGTTAATAAAGTTTATGAAACGTTTAGAAACAGAAGATTAAATTTTTCAGTTGCCTTTGTTCTTTACGCAAATAATAGAATCCGCCGTGGTATATTTCTCAATGGGTGGTTTGAGTTTTATCGATTATCTAATAAAGTTTATGAATACTTTTGTTTGAGAGTATATATACGGGGTATTCCATCCAAACGAGCCACCTTGAATATCTTGGTTATTTTCAAAACTATTGCAATAAGAAAAAACAGGTCGATTTTTGTTTCCAGGGGGACATTTTTTGAGGTGAATTAGCCCTTGCGCGCATTCAACATAGACAGACCAATTCAATGATCTTGAGATTTGAGAAAGGGAAAACAAGTGTTGTCGTATATCATTTGAAAGCCCTTTTTACCGACTATACCGTCATAATAAAATTTTTTATTGAAATTCCTGTATATGTCACAGAAAACCTAACGGACCTAGTAGTAAAACCGGATTATTAAATAAAAAGTTTTTACTGCATGGAAAAGTATTAAAAGGGAGTTGAAAATAACCAAGATATTCAAGTTGGCTCGTTTGAGATGAAATACCATATTATATATATATATATATATATATATATATATATATATATATATATATATATATGCGTTAGGTGGATTCCGGGAATTCAACCGCGTAGTTAATAACTGATCTCTGCCGGGATCGCTGGTAAAATGACGACGTTTCCTCAGAATTACATCTGCCCTCTTCAGCTTGGCGCTTATCGGTTGGTGCCGTGCATAACTGCGTGTGATTGGCCTTTGGCGCTCAATGGCCACGCCTCCCGCTTGCTGATTGGTTATATCCGGTTGATTTATTATAGGGCCGGGCCGGTACGGAGTTTAATATAATTTTCCAAGAATTCGATAAGTTCTGAATTTCATTGCATGCGTTTAGACTGTGAGGCCTCTTCTCGATTTCAAGTGCTTCTCTTACGAGTCTCGATTTCGGATGTTCTATATTTGCCTATACTAGGGTGTTCACAAAGTTTCTTATGGCGTTCTGGTGTCCATCACGTCTAGCTTGAAATCTTCTATAAGTTTGCCCCACATAGTTCTTATGACAGTCCACTCATGGAATCTCCTACATTCCCTTTTATTCTAAAGGGATCCTCGTCTTCGAATTCCTCAACACCCTGCTTAATTTACTGTCGGTATTGAAAATAGTATCGATATTGTGTCTCCGTATAATTATAGCAATACCGTTCGTGGTACTCTTGAGATTAGGTAAATAGGCCTCGTTTATTGGTGTTTCATGTTCCTCGTCTATTTGTCTCATTTTTGACCTTAGGGTTCTTTGTATATTTCAGTCTGTAAATCCGTTTTGTCTCAGAGCTGTTTTTGAGGATCCAATTGAGCTTGCTATTAGCCTCAAAGGTTCTTTATGTACTTTTGGCAACCCATAGAATTTCGGACATCTCGATGACTTTTAAAACTTTGCCAAAAGTACATAAACGTTTAAGGCCAATAGTTAGCTCAATTGGATCCCCAACACAACAGCTAGCCCAATACCTATTCCAACAAATTCAACCGTTTAAAGAAGGGGCAGACTCATACTTGCAAAATTCGAAACCTTTCATCGAAATACTTAGCAAAACGGTCTTACAATCATATTGTCTTCTTGTAAGCTTTGACGTAGTGTCCCTTTTCACCAACATCCCTATAGGCGAAGCCTTGGCTATCATAATAGAAAAATACAAGCCACCTCAACACCTTGTAGAGTTAAAAAGGCACTGTCTGAAGTACACGTATTTTGTTTAAGTGAACTAACCATACAAAAAGTGGAAGGAGCTCCAAAGGAATCATACTCTCGCCAGTAATAGCAAAGCTTTTTATGGAGAACATTAAGGAATGTCTAAGTGTTTATTGGGAAATAACACCACACTTTAAAGGAAATTGCTGTATATTCCAAATGTTTCGGGGTCTAGATGAGACCCCGTTGTCAATGGCTAAAAAACTACGGATTAAAAAGGTACAATTTCAAGATGTAAATTTAAATATTTGACAATGTTTATAATTTGTTTTTTGACGTAACTAAGAGAATTTTATTTGTAATATACAGCACAGAAATTTCTAAAGATCATATAACCATAAAGTTCCTTTCAAATTGGAAGAATTTGAAAGGGAGATCTTCAGAACTTTATGTGGCGCTCCTAGGTGCGACTTTCTTATAAGATAGTGCATTCGCCAAAAATGCGACCAAAGAACTTTGTTGATTCAGTGATCCCATTAAAGTCATAAGGGAAAACATAGGAAAAACCTTATGAACTATCCCGATATTGGGTTGTTCACAAGGACCTGACCATTAGCAATTTCTTCCTTAATCATCGGCAACCAGGAACGACTGAATTCTACGGAGGTAGTAGCGATACAATCGTTTTCATTTAACAAAATTAAAGCAGATTCTTTTAGTTTTCTTTTGGTGTTGTGTTCTTCTTTGTGTAATATAACTTAATTTTGAAACTGTATTTTATGACCAAGGTCCCAAGCATGTTCACAAATTTTGGATTTTTCAAATTGTCGTTTTTTTATGTAATTTTTGTGTTCGTTTATTCGAACATTCAGAGGTCTAGAGGTTTCTCCAATATAGAATTTATTACATTCACACGGGATTTTATAAATGCAAGTTTTTGTATTGTGAGTTGTGTTATTTGGTTTGGTTTTTGATATAATTGATTTTAGTGTATTTCTTGTTTTAAATGATGTTTTGATATTATATCTGTTTCCCACTCTTTTTAGTCTTTCTGATAGACCCTGTATGTATGGTAAAACAAAAGATATTGTCTTTTGTTTTAAGAATATTTAACTTTTCGGAAATTGGGACATTGGTGAAACGAGATAGAAGCTAATTAGGATATCATTTTCTGAATTTCTATAAGCGCCTAACATATCTAAGAAGGAAGAAAAGTTCTTTATATACGAGGCTTCTTGCTCGGCTGGAGGTTGACCTAACCTAACCTGACTAATTCTTGGGTCGGGTATTGTACCGAACTCGACCGTTCTTGTCAACACTAAGGACTATTGTCAGTTCGGTATAATCTCTGACCCAAGAATTAGCCAGGTACTTAGCCATAACCCTTCAACTCAGTGTGGTGTGATTCCCCAAGAGTACCGAAAAGAAGCTAGAAGATGCCACAAACAAGCTTCAGAAAACAATTAGAACTGGGGTTAATGTTCTTTCTCTTGAGAAAAAATCCCAAATTATAATTTTACAATATAACAAAATCTTAACAATAACGCTATTGTTTCAAGGCTT
The DNA here is from genome assembly GCA_034190945.1 of Octodonta nipae. Lineage (NCBI taxonomy): Eukaryota > Metazoa > Arthropoda > Insecta > Coleoptera > Chrysomelidae > Octodonta > Octodonta nipae. The sequence continues at coordinate 35,976,521 of CM067221.1, read as the reverse complement.
CTCATGCTATTAACCCCCGTCAGCTTAATACCGAATTAACTTTGCACACGTATTTTAATTTTTGTAAAGCAGTAATTCTAATTGTACAAAAGAGAACACAACTGATTCATATTTACGAATAGAAAATAAGTAGCGATCAAAAAAGAGTGTCTAGCTAGTACGTACTTATAACAACGATTAAAATCAAAATGTGCGGACTAAACTAAGACTTTCAAGAAAATTAAATTAGTAATTTTTCACGAAATTAACAAGACAACGGTTAATTCTGTAAAAACTCGAAATGATTTCGTTACGAAAGAAAATGAGTTTTATTTCAGGATAATTTAATTTAACTCTGAAAGTAAACAAATTACACTAATGGACAAAAAGACCATGGCATGAGCTCGGGTAATTATAAAAAGAAACACTTAATGATAACAGAGGAATATTAATAACTTAAATCCACAACTTAATCTAAAACTAATGAAATGATTCCATCAAAATGATTTAAGTGACATAAGAATCATACCTTATTCAATTTATAATTTTCTAAATAATAGCGGGAGTTGTTATAAGCTAATGAGTCAACTTAATATTTCAATAAAATGAGTGTGTAAGTGAGAGGTTTTTGATCAAAGTAGAAAGACAAAATGAGCAGTAATGATGAAATTATCCTTTATTATTGATTTAGATTTATTTCATAAATTTACTTTACAAAATCTATCTAGGAAAATCTAACCAACCATAAATTGCATTTAAAATTCTTTATATTATTAGAGATAATGATCATTGCTTGCCTTCTACCACTAAAAGAGTGAGGTATCCAGAACTATTTATGAATAGATGCAGATACGGCATCATATTTAAAAACTACAAAGATTGATAATTTGGTAGGTATCGCGGTTCTAACAGAATTTGGTGTTTAGTGAACGAACTTAATTAAATTGAGAACAGCAACAACAAACGCAAAGGAAAATTTAAATAATTGTTACTCATAATTAATATTGATAATCTTAAGCCGCACGAAATGCCAACTGTAAATTTATGTCTGTCAGGAATGATGAATTTTTTTTCCAGGTAGGTCGAAAATTCAACTGGGAAGACAACTATTTGAGAGAATCTCAGTACACTACCAAGCTAGAAATCCACTAATAGAATTAGAAGCGGAAAAATCAAATGAGATATTGAGATAGCTAAAAAAAGAAATAAACCACTAATAAAATCTGACTTCTTGTTGGTATGATACTGAATGAGTGAGACGAGGTCACTATAATTAAAATAATAGGCAGATAAATAAATGTACCTTAAATTTTCTACTTAACATTAATGTGATTATCAATCAACTTAATCATCACTGTCGCTGCTGCAATTAATAGAAACGAAAGTAGCGCCAATACCTGGTGAACATTTTGAATGTGTCTAGTCTTTGTGAACTTGGTACTGGATTCGTTTTCTCCTTGTATACTTTTAGAACAGGTCGTTGCAGCAAGGCAGGCAGCCAAGGTCATATTCCAAACTTTCCTCATTTATTTTTTAGAAACAATTTCCTTACTTTTTTTATCAATCTTCTTCATAATATTCTTAATTTTTTTGGTATTTTAGTTTGTTGTGTTAGAATAGCAGCTACCCACTTTCTTCGGATAGTTCTTCCGATGGTCTTTTGGACATGGTTGAACACTTTCTGAGGAAAATTGTTCAATTTCTTTGTTGCTTGTACCGGGCTTGGCTTCAAACGTCCTGATGGACATAGATCAGGTTCAGTGATGTCCATAACTTGCTCAGGAGGGTCATTTCTGTCTACACAGATTCTTGATCTGGACAATAGGATACAAATAATGGTGAAAACCTATCGTAGAAACGATTTAGTAAAAAATATTCGTATTAAAAGGGAAGTTGGGTGTTTTTTGGAAACCATTCCGAATAGTCACATTTGTCACAGCAAATGACAGTGCATTGGAGTCAATTTTTGGTATATCGTAAATTGAAATAGACTTTACGGGTTTATTTCACAGCCATGTATGTATCTAGAGATCTGCAATAAACTTTGAAAGGTCTGTTCACTGAAACGTCCAAAAGCTGCAATTTGTGGCGATGATAGCACACGAATACCGGTTTTCTAAGACAAACGTAGTGTATCCTTTTATAAATGAGAGGTGTAGTTAACTAATAGTATACAGGGTGGCCGAATGGTGTCTGGAAGATGGCTATATTGATAAATATTTAATAAATCTGCCGCCAAGATTAGAAGTCGGGTGTTTCACATTGATTTTGCATTTTTTAACTGAACACCCTGTGTATTATTACATATTTGGATTCCCCAGTCCTGTATCATAGGAGGCTGTAATTTGAGAAAACTGTTGATCACCATCAGTACTACTAACAGCCAGAGTGAAAATGATGAACATCCTTTATTGTTCCAATTCTGAAAAGTTTATCTGTGGATTTTTTCAAATTATGTTTCGAAAGTCCACCTCTTGAAATTTTTCTTCATGATCAGGACGGAATTTATATTATTCTCTTAATAGAGATTTAATGCTAAATTCAACAGCATATTCGAAGGAATGGCAGCGAATATCTTTCGGGAAACATCCATAGAAGAATGATTTCATGTGTACCTTTTAAAGAATTCTCCTGCATGGAAAATAATACTTGACTCGATGTTGCATAACACATACTTTTTTTATAGATATTGTCAAAGTCACCAGTATGAAACCCAATTCTTAGACGGCGGTGTTCATACTGTTTCCTTCATTGACAGCCTTTGCTTCAGCTTTCCTCTATATGTCCGAATCCTAAAGGAAAATAAGAAACTTATATTATTTTCGTTTCAGTCTTGACAATTTTAAAAGTACAGTGACGAAATGTCGTTTCTAGATATCAAAAATGTATTAAATGTATAAAAGCGTTACACCGACCCGTTTTAAACTTTATAATATATGACTCATACAGAAGAAAAATTCCTATAACCGTTTTTTTACTGACAATCGCGCGAGAAGTTGCCTCCAGCGACAGCTTTTATCCTCCAGTTGACATGTTGGTGTGCAGCGAACAGTTTTTGAGATATTTCAATTTTCAACTAGCACCACACCACTTCTTCTGATCATTGAAAAAAGATATCGATATTAACTAGTTTTGCAGACAATAATGTTGTAATTGCCAAAATCCATAGAACCAAATAATTAAACTTAAACATCAAACAACCAAACAATGAAATGATACTAAAAATGTACACATTTCGGTGGTACAAGCAATTAGTTTGAAATAGTCACCCATAGTAATAACGCACACAATGAATTAGTTTGCTGTGAGTACTGTGCACTAAGTAATAAACCAAAAATAAGTAAGTACGAGTTTTACCTGAGATGGATACTTTTTAAAAAGCTCTCTCACTGAAATAACAGAAAATAATTTAATTCCTACTGAATACTTATTATAATTATTATAATATGTACATTTCCAAGGTACTCAAATATGATTTCATAAATAATAAAACAAACTAACTTAGTGACATGACTAACTTTTCTTTCGGTTTCCAATTCAGAGTATTTTTTGACAATACCTTATTAGGTACAAAAAATATATAGCGGTATTCCACAAAACTATATATTTTTTGTTTATGATCTTAAAGTCATATGAAGTGTATGCTTTAAGATCTGTAATAATGTACATTTTAAGCTACCTCCAGAAGTATATGCTCAAACCTCAAGTATTATTCAGAAGTGTTAATGTAAAATGTTTACTTTATAATGAAAACTTGGTAAGCACATAACTGTAATGACAAATTGGCAATTGTTAACCAGAGCTGATAACTTTGCCTTTTTTGTGATGTTCTGACTTACGTCAAGTCTCTAATTTGAAATATCGCAAACTGAGACTTAGAACGAAAAGCATATTTGGTTATAGGATATTACTTGAATGTTATTTTTGTTTAATTAGTATAATTTATTGATTCTCTGTAAGCAACTTGTAACCTGGTCCCTGCATCTTACGCAGAAAACTAAGCTGTTTGGATATTTCAAGGCCAAAGAAGTGTCAGAATTAAATCTAATCTAATTTTTGCACTTCACTTCAATACTGATTTCCTTATGTGTAAATGTAGGCCTTTGTTAAGAAGTTTTCGCTTCAAAAAGTAAAAAAAGCTACCTGTTGTGAGTGACTGAATTTTTAGTACTAGTAATAATTATTTACGTTCATTCGGAAATAGTTTAACTCCAATTTAACAAGTAACCCTTCTTAAGACTTCTTGTTGACATTTATGTCATTTGTAATTCTAAAGGCAGACTGGTTATATGATAATTTCATAACTAAATTCACGATACGAAGTGGTATATTTTGTGGAGGTTATTGCTTTATATTTTAAATCAATTTTTGCTAAAGCGTCTTCTACATAATAATGCATAGGGGATATTAAGTATTCTCCGAAGACTATATACATCTTTAATAAACCTCAACAACAGCTTTAAAGGGGTATATATTATACCCATAATCATTCTCCAGAACATTTCGCATATATCGTGTAGGAGAGAGTGATGATCGTTTTAAAGGGCTATATCCTCCACTTTGCTGTGCCCAGATAATAAATGTGCTTTTATTGACTAGGCCGAATTTTGATGGAATCTCCTGAGGAAAATAGCACGCCATGAATTTTTGACCCACCAATAAATTTTTTTGACGATAAGTCGAGCAATAAACATAAAGGATGATACCCGTATTTTATTGGACATTAATGTTTTCCTCAATTATTCGTCTAACATTAAATACCGTATTCACGACCAAAGCTTACAATGAAATTTGTAGCATGAAATTAAATTTTACAGTTTCATAGATAGCTAGATATTCACATTAATATTTATAAGCCATTAAAAAGTTGCGAGAACCTTATAAATAGAAACCGAAAATACCTTTGATCATTTCTTGTAATTTTTATTAATAAGCGAGCTGGCACATACTTTCAAGTAGACTGAATACTTCTTTGGAAATATCCTAAAGGTGATTTCATGTCCTTAAATACCCGTGTTCCCCAGGGAACAAAACTTGAACCCCTGCTGTTTAATGATCTTCTAGAATCTAGAACATGTGACTGATAGTAAGATATGTTCTTATGCTGATCAAACTGTGATAATTCTTGTGGCAAATATTGGCAAGGTGTAGAATCAAAAAAGAATTTCTGCCTGAATCGAATATAGGAAAATTTAGATAAAAAGTTTATATGTTTTTGGTGAATGCTCTTCGACAGTTTAGCTAACCAGTGATGTTTATACAAATGGAAAAACGCACAGATAGTGACTGAGTTGAAATGCTGAGGTGTTATTTTTGATCCTCTTGTTGACCCTCCGGCTGGCCCGCCTCCCATTTTTTCATAAGCGGGCGCGTGGCGGAACTGAGTACCGCATTTCATCTTCCATATATAACCGTTTCTACATTTATTTTTTTTTAAGAAGATACAATAGTAAATATAAAATTTTCAATTTAAGAATAAAATTCCAATAACAAAAATAACATTTATATTCTATAGCAAAAAACTTAAAATACGTCACTGATACAAACTAACAGTTCGGTCTTCAGAATCAGCACTATCATTATAAGTGTTACATATGTTACAATTTATATTAAATCTGTTACAAATAATCTTTTTCGGATATAAATTTGGAGCAAGAAATGCAGACAACGGTAGTTTTATTACTTTTTGTGCAACATATATTGCAAGTTCCAGCTGGTTTTTCAATAACAAGATGATCTAGGAATTTTTATTAGATTTTATTAGATATCAAACTCTATGCATATTTAGGGATGTATTTTATTTGAGCTCTTACTGTAAATGATGTGCCGATTCGATTATTTCAGTAATCAATTAATAGATTATGCATATAACAGTAATCGATGTATAATCGATTACAATCTACTATGATTTATGAACGTAGTTCTTATTTATTGTACTGAGTACAAAATCAAAAATTACAAATATTAAATCTGATACATTTATACGTTTTCAAGCAGGTCCAACTACGCCAGTCAATAGAAATTTTTAAGTGATATAAAATTCAATAGCAAATCGTATACGCCATCACGTAAATAATAGTTTATAACCCACTAGGGACATACTGTTAAGAGCAAACTCGTAGAAGGAAATTATTTGAGCCTTAAAATACTAAAAAATTATGGGGTATTTTTGTTTTTTGTTTATGTGAAAAATACTGATCTTTCATAATACCGGCAATAGAAATGTTGTAGAGAATCAGAAAATCTTCAATTAATGTTTATAAATTTTGACCGCAGCATTTTTCATAAAGAAAAGCTGGAAAGACGATATTTTAAAAACATTCATATCCTGGTTATAATAACAGCTGGAATCTCCAAATGACAGAGCAAAAACCAACTGTTCTAATATCAATAAATTCAATGAAGAAAAAACGTTTATAAAAAATGTACTTTCTGCCAATAATTACCCAATTAAATTTATTAATAACGAGTTAAACAAAATGGAATACCAAACAGTCCCTAACAACCAACATCAAACTTCACCAAGCAACACTGACTCCCAAGATAATCACATTAATACAATAACTATACCATACATACAGGGTCTATCAAAAAGACTAAAAAGATTGGGAAACAGATATAATATCAAAACATCATTTAAAACAAGAAATATACTAAAATCAATTATATCAAAAACCAAACCAAATAACACAACTCAAAAAACAAAAAATTGCACTTATAAAATCCCGTGTGAATGTAATAAATTCTATATTGGAGAAACCTCTAGACCTCTGAATGTTCGAATAAACGAACACAAAAATTACATAAAAAACGACAATTTGAAAAATCCAAAATTTGTGAACATTCTTAGGACCTTGGTCATAAAATACAGTTTCAAAATTCAGTTACATTACACAAAGAAGGAAATTGCTAATGGTCATGTCAACCCAATATCGGGATAGTTCATAAGGTTTTTCCTAGGTTTTCCCTTATGATTTAATGGGATTACTGAATCAACAAAGTTCTTTGGTCGCATTTTTGGCGAATGCACTATCTTATAACAAAGTCGCACCTAGGAGCGCCACATAAAATTCTCCCTTTGAAATTCTTCCAATTTGAAAGGAACTTTATATATGATCTTTAGAAATTTCTGTGGTACCCTGTATATTACAAATAAAATTCTCTTAGTTACGTCAAAAATCAAATAGTACACATTGTCAAATATTTTAATTTACATCTTAGAATTGTGCCTTTTTAATCCGTAGTTTCTTAACCATTGACAACGGGGTCTGATCTAGATCTCGAAACGTTTGGAATATACAGGAATTTTCTTTAACTCTGGTGTTATTTCCCAAGAAGCACTTAGACATCTCCAAATGATAGCTTATAACGTTGAACTTAATAAAGCTGAAGATCGATGTTGTACTTACTGAAGAACTTAAGCAGACTGCAGAACGCGTCGTATTAAGCACGAAAGTTCGATATGGATATGCTAAATATATTTTGAAAGCTCATAAAACGCACTTCACCTGCAATTTTGGCTTAGATGTTCCATCCTTATTCCTTTTCAGATGTCTTGACAGTGGCAGATCCAGTCAGTGGAAAGAAGTAATTAATTAATAACAGTAAACAGTATACAGGTACTGTTTACTGTATGCAGGTACTGTTTACTGTTATTAATTAATTACTTCTTTTCACTGACTGCATCTGCCACTGTCAAAACATCTGAAGAGAAATAATGATGGGTTGTTTAAGCCAAAATTGCAAGTGAAGTATATATTATGAGCTTTCAAAATATATTTAGCATATCTCTAATAGAGAGATTCATACTGTTCATGGATAATATCGAGGAATTCACCTTTTTGCAATGACTGGGTTGCCATGCTAAACCACAATAAAAAAAAAGAAATTGTTAGTATGGTAGAATATTTTGATAATCGATCATTATGGATCATTCAAATTGTAATCGATTGCGGTCGATTAATTTAATAATCGATTAATCGATTATTGATAATCGATTTCGCACATCACTACTTTCTGTCATTAAATATTCCATTACGCCGAATGCGAAAGTAAGATACATTGTTCTTTGATGATTCTCTATGGATTGTTAGCTTCCTGAATAATTTGGAATTGTTCCCAGCTATATCTAGCATCGTAAATAATATCTATAGTTGTCACCTTATAGTTATACTCTGAGTTCTGAACGAGTTCTCTTAATAACATCAGATATGCTTACATGAGAGAGCGCGTGGCGGTAAGCAAAACGGCAAATGCGAACATGTCTATTTCAAGGCTCGCTAACATATCTATTTCAAGGCTCGCTAACATGTGTATTTCAAGGCTCGCTAACTACCATAAGACAATAGACAATTGACCAGCCCGTGGTGTATAATATAGCCAAGCTAGCCAATAAGTAATTTCAAACAGCAAACTGGAATAAACAGTGAGTGTTTAATCTGTTAAAACAAAAATTTGCGGTACTTAGTGCCGCCGCACCCTGGCAGAGGGTCAAATGGAATAAACAGTTTATTAGTATATTATAAAAAAAACTAAATATTTGGTATATATTCGTGATAAAATATCCAGATACATAGAAACTGCCACATTGAGAATGGTAAGTTAGGCTTTTTCGATAGTGTATTCCATCCACTATGGGATTATAGCATGGGAAGTGGCTTATAATAATATTCTTAACCTACTGCAACAGATACAAAACAGAATATTAAAAGTTATAAATAAGAATTAGTACATGCTCAACAAGAACCCAGTGATTTCGGATTAAGTTTTCTCGCTACGATCTAAATTATATTATATAATTAAGTTGTAGATGTATTTCATCGAGTTGTGATATTCCCACAACAAAATTAAATAAATTACAACGTTCGTAATCGCAATTAAACAAAATCTACAATTTAACAATATGAGTTGATATAAGTAAGAGTACTGCTATTAGATAAATACTTTAGTAGGATCAAAGTTGCAATTAACGGAATTAATCAGATGGTACATCCTAAAATAAAATTCACTTTAGTATTATAACAAGATAATTGTCTCCCGTCCCTAGATGTTCTCGTTACCAAGATACCAAACAGGCAGTAAACCACAATTTACAGTAAACCAACACACACCAATAGATATCTGGAAGCTATGTCACACCGTTACCCAGCATAAATTCAAGCAGTCGCCAATACCCATATTTCAAGATCATTTAGATTAACAGACTCCAACAGTAAAAATTAAGGAATTAAAATCATAACAGCCGAGCTAAAGAAAAACGGACAGCAAAATCTAACAATAAAGCTTGCAATACGCCGAAACACACAAGAAAGCAACAAATACATTAGAGATACTATCGATATAATAGGACGACTATTGAGAAAGCATACCATAAAGCCAATTTGCAAACCCCGTCACGAACATAGGCCTCAGTAACCCGAAAGATAAAATCGAGTTAGAGAACCACGGAGTCTATAGTAGATCTTGTGGAGACAAAAGTCACACCTGGGAAGCAGTAATCCACGCATTTCCGTAAGAGCATAGGAGCATAAAGTAAGCATCAGGACCAAGCAGACTACATCGGCCTTATTCCAAAACAAACTCAATATAGCACAGAAAATCGATAACGTAGAAAGTCACAGAAATAGGTTAATACAGATCAAAATCAGAATTCAGAAAATCGGAATTATATATACGAGACGAGCTCTAAACTTGCCAAAAACGTGGAAGGTACTTCTAGAAAACTCCATAAAACTCACTCTAATAAATCTAATCAAATATTTGACAAACAACAAAATCAATATCAAAACGAATTTTTTTGAAACAAACTTTAAAATAAAATAACGATTGATACGAGTTGAAAAGTCTCCAAATACAGATAAGTATAACACAATATAAATGCATTACATATATACAGGAATACTGGTTGATCATTTTGTAGACATCTTTTTCTGTCAGAATAACTGTGAGGAAGAATACAGACTGCCAGTAATCCGGGCAATTGCATTATTACACTTTGTTCTCTATATACAAAATTTTCAAATACTTATCTTTTGAGCAAAGAAAACCCAATGCATAGGCAAAACAAATTCGTCAAAATATTCTAATTAAAGGCGAAAAAGATTTGACTACTTCCCTATTTAGATTTCTCATTGAAAATAATTTAAAACTGATAAAAAGAAAATAAGTACTTAATAGGTATTATCCCAGACTTATGTTAATATTAAACTCAACAGATACAACATTTGCGCTGTGTAAGATTTAATTCCGAAAAATTTTATTACATTTACAACTTCAAAGAGAAAATTTTATTAATTTTTCATCTCGTGAGGACGCACTCGGTTAATTGAATACTCCTTTTATAACTAATTTTAGGCTGACGTATCACATTTAACCTTGTAATCATTTTATAACGGTATGTTACTTCTGTTTGCTTCAGTCTCACTGAAAGGCAAATTTTTTTTATAAAACTGCAGTTTTGGAAGTTACTTAATTTCTTCATTCTTAGTGTTTAGTAAATTTTGTGTTTATCATATTATATTTTAACTGTAACTAGAGATTTTTAATTCGGAATAAATTTAACGCCAATATGTGACTGAATCTACATTTGACACAACTTGTTTTATTTTGTTTTATTTTAGGAACACCATATATTCAAAGCTTAGTTTGATCCTCCTATTATTTCCCAGTAATTACAAATGTGTTCATTCGGAAAGTTGTGAAATATGTTTGAATACATAAAATGCAAACGTGACTGGCACTACATGCAATAGAAGGTTGTGTTCGAGGGTGTTTTTAAACTTCTACAATTTTCCACTGTACCTACAGACTTTATAATTTTGAATTGTATGTATAACAAAAGTAGATGAATCAAACTATTAGAACTTTATTTTGAAGATATCAATCTGTAATCATAAATTCTAAACTGCTATTTTTGAGTTTATTTGCAACAGACAGAAAATTACTAACAAACTGTTAAAAATCAACACTTAAACTGAATAAAATTGAATAAAATCATTTTCACAAAAAAATTATAAAAATATTCTAAGTAGATCTTAAGTCTTTTCAAATATATCCAGTTTTACAATAGTTTCCACTGCCTCTAAGGGCCAGACTATGATTGGGTAACATCTCTAGTATAGCTTCAAAAGACAGTCAGAGATGTCTTTCTCATAAGCTCTTAATAAGAAAACATCGACATATATTACATTCAGGCTCATAAATTTGATTTCGTCTGCTTTATCAACACCACTTTTGACAAATATTGACATAACAATTCATCTGACGTTTGTTTTATGTGTAAAGCTGTGCTATCAAAATCACAACATTCTGTTTGTTTCCATGTCATTATTTTCCTAGCCGTCTGTCTTGATTTGCAACATTCTTTCCATTTTCGAGCTAAACGATTATTATGTATCTTTAATGCCTGGATTTTGGCGACTACTATTTTTTGTGACATATATATCTATGCCGTTTTCAAGTGTGCCAGCACTGACAGTCCTTTTCGTTTTTTGCGTTTCGTTATGCAGGAGTGATTCGTAATTCCAGTGTAAGAACAATTGCTCTACACATAGGACCAATTGGCAGAGCTCGTTTCGCTTTTGTGGCAGCATTTTCATATTTTGACTCAAACTCTTTCGAAGGAGTCTTTTTTATGCAGCTGCATCAGAAGATTCTAACATTTGTTTCATTAATTTTCTTTATGTATGTTCTCATTTGTACCAGCCCCACAAACAGGTATCAGTGTATATCTCTGTGGTTACATACTAATATTATAATTTTAATTATACACTGTAATACAATTGTTCTGAAAAATAAAGTTCTTCTGTATAGTTATGCTACCAGTAACAATTTATTACGATATTTCAACACCTAAGAACCACACTTAATGACAAAATTATGAAAGAAAATCTTTTTTTTTATTTTCAAATATTTTTTAAAAGTATATTATGTTACTAAAAACAATTTATTATGATAGTTCAACCCTTAAGAACCATAGCGTCATGAGCAGATTGTCAACAGCTGCTTAGTTTATTTTTTTGTTTTTCTCTCGTCTGCTACTACTTGAATATACTAAATCGTGTAAATAGTGTCAGTTTCATAACGACAACTTTATTAATTTTAAAGCTATCGTAAAAATTCAAAATCCATTTTACAGGGAATTGTAACAACTACAACTACTAAGAAGTTCAATATTTTTTAACGCTTTGTTTTCGAGATTTTCTAGATGAAAATGCTTGACTCGACTGCTACTTTCTTAGCGTGATATCTCGGTTAATATTTGTGGTATGGGAATAAAAAAATCAAAGTATTGTTCGGGAAAAATACAAAATTTTTGCTCTATAACATTTTTTCGTATTTCTTTTATTTTTATGTTATTTTCCAAAAAACTGCAATTTGTTGAAAATTTAATTTTTTTGTTATTTTTTTAAACTTTAAAATTTTCAAAAATTTGCATCCTAAATCGCTGAAATTTGAGGATATATTAAAAACATCTAAATAAAGTAAACTGTTGGAAGGATAACCTTTAATATAAAATCTGATTGTAAATATATCAGTTTTATTGCAGTATTTAAAAAGAACAAAATCAATTAGCTGTTTTTTTTTACGATAACTCCGTCAGTTATTATGCTAATGGCTTAAAATTATATTTTGAAGGTTTTTGAAGCCCTTCAAAAAATATTCTGAGATTTTTTTTCTAAAACGTGAATTTTTTAAATTATTTCATGTTAAACGTCACAAACTTAGAGGCAATCGGACAAGAACTGACCTTCAACCAGTCGTATCTTAACATCTATTGTCCCTACATAAATAAAAAACAAACTTTTCCTTTCCTTATAAGCATCTTTAAGAGATTTTTTGTGGGGTGTCAATTTTTCCAGTTATGCCTAAAAAAACGCCGAAAAACGTGTTTTATTGGAGGAAAAATGAACATTTTCAATCATAAATAACTCAAAAGTTTTGTTTTTCCAAAAATGTTTATAGAAAACTGTTTATTAGAATTCATCCCTCTATCGATGTCTGCACTTATTTTTACCATTTTAATTTCCACCACTAGCAGGGGTGGCTCTCACCCTCTAGGAAAGATCCCACGTTAGGACAATATAAGTATTATTTTTCATGCTATTTTCAACTTACTGTCAAAATTTCAGACAAATCGATTTAATAGCAAAAATTTTCCAAGGAAATTCCCCAGTCACTATACTATTAGCAGCGTTGCAATTCAGCATACGTTATGTTTACAACAACAACCACGAACTGCTAGCTGTGATCTGTATTACTATCCATCGAAATAGATCCACTGCTTTCTGTCAAAATCACTAGAGGTTAGCTGCTTACGTTATTGTTCGATAAGTGCTATATTGCAGTAAAGGTATATCTATTATCTGTTATTTTTGGCGGACAATAACAGTTGTTACTGTTATCGAACAAATAACAGTCGTTAAAAAGTAGCTAAGCTATTAATGCGACACCCATGGTAATAAATGCTCCCTCAATATTTATGTGAAAGGTGTTGAGTATTATATGGTAAACATTTCGCTTAAAAACAAAGCAACTGATTACAATATGAAATCAGTTCTCAGTCGTAACAAAGAAATTTCAGTTTCCCCATTATTGCTAAATAAGAAAAGTAACAGCAAAGAACGTTTTCGATAAATAACGTTATTGGCGAATCAACCGACCGAAAAAATATTATACGAACACATGAAAATTAGTTTTAAATATGTTTGCCAAATACTATCTGTTATATTATGTACAAAACATAACATAATCAATACAAAATAAATTAGGTGTACTGGATGGACCATAGAATGGGATAAACAATCTTACAAAATTGATTAACCAAATTAATTAAATTAGTTTGTAGTATTGATGGACAAAAACTGAATTATAAGCAAATGATGTAAATGAACTGTTTATGTTTAATTAACTTCAAAGTTTAATTGATAATTAAAATTTATGATGCTTAACACAATATTTAGATTATGTGGAACCGCTGTTTGTAATCGAAATTGTAAAACTACAGCCGCCCGAACAGAGTTTTTACGTTCGTGGAAATGTCTTGCGTTAAACTAGTTAAGTCTGGCCTAAAATAAATGAAAATTGATGAACGGCGCGCTCGAGTGGGCGTTTGTTTGTTTTTATAAGACTAATTCAGTGTTCATTTCACCGAGGAGCACTCGTGAAAGGAATCTCGGAGGAACAAATCTTTTTCTATGGAGGCTCTGGCTTCCAGCGTTTCAGTTCTTGAATTCTGCCATAAACTTTTCGTGAAAGACACGAAATTTTTCTACATGTCTTATTAAGATGAAAATAAAAGAGCAGGGGGCAATTTGTATTGCCGGGCCAGCATTCATGGTTCTAACGGTGCGTCAGATGTTTATGAAAAGGAAGTGTTCTCATAAAAAATAAGACAAACACTTGTAGTGAATGCCTACTTCCGGATACGTTTTTGTGGAAGCTTTATTTGAAGTAAGCTTTAGAATTTTTATTTGTTAGCTACTAAAGCGAGAAAAAATTCAGTGGAAACGATTTTCATTTATATGAGGTGCTGCATCATCAAAATATTTTTTAAATTATATTCAAATGTTGGTATATTTAGGCTGAGACACAATATCTATTCTATGTGATAATACATATTTCATTAGAAATATAACTAAGACATTTTTATTAACTAAACTGGGCAAGGTTTCGGGTGAAATATATGCATATACATGTACAATACAGAGTGTTGCAGGACGTACCGTACAAAGTCAAGTTGAAGTACAGGTCTCCATGACTATCAAACAGACGTCCAAAATATCATATTGATTTAAAAATTGTTGAAAGAAATGTTGAATTTGTACTAGAAGGGTTTCAGCACGTATCAATGAAGGTGATCCATATTGAAGAGAAAAGTAAATATTGCGTAGCAAGGTGTTTAACCCTTATTAGGCATACACGGTCCAACATCTGCAACCTTAAGATTTGGTCTATCAATAAATTTTTGCTGGAAAACCTAAATCAGTAAGATACATAATATTATCGAACACGTTCAGTTCTGTCCAGAAGTTCAATTCTCATTATTGATCTGCTATTCATAACGAATCTAACTTTCAACGACGATTTTTGTAAAATATATAGAGCGGAATTAAACACAATCAGCTTATTTCTATAAGCATCTTACAGGGGGAGTTACTTTTTAAACCCCAATAGCTCGGTTACCATGCAGCGCGTTGAAACCAGACCTCACATACAGCGCAGAATGCTTCTGGTGCAGACGTAGAGCTCCTTCACAATATATATTCACAGAAATATTTACATTTATCTTAACTATACAATACGACCGTCGAAAACTGAATGCCTCCTATCGCCAGCTGTCCATATTTATATATTTCTCTCGAATTGTCCGGTAAGTCCACGAACCATAGGGAAACTCTTTCATGTTCTGGAAGCTTTAAGGGAATTCCCAGTAACGGTAGCGGTCGGCCTGTTGAGAGACGGTACATTTCGGATTCCTAGAAGTATCGGAATAATGTCCCTTCCACGAATTGGTTGATGGCAGATTGCACCAGCTGTCGGTTGAATTCTCGTAACAATATATAAGACAGTTGCTCTTCCCACAATAGAATATCCTCTCGAACACTTATTTATGTATTTGGTACATAACATTAATTTGTAGACGTGAGATGTAAAGGCCGATATCTCAGATTTTCAGGGAAACTAGCACACAGAGGTTCTGAATCTGGAGCCGTTCTGTGTAATTGCTGTTCTCTCCTAACTCCTAGGTTAAATGTTACGATGAAATTTTGAGGTGTGCAAATATAATAACAAAATATGGGAGAATTGTTTATATAAAAGCTTATTGAAGAAATAATCCATGAAACAAAAGTAATGTTTAAGTGATTTTTATTATACTGTACTTGAATAATGGAGTGAGAATTATAACATTTGTAGTTTTGAAATACGCAGAAACTTTATCCAAATATGGTAGTTCTTACCAAATGCTATGTGAATTTATATGTGAATTTAATAAGTCCACAAAAGATATGCAAGCACATTATATGTATTTTTTAGTCTCATATTTCGTAGATTAATACAGCGTAATATAAATGAATAAGTTTATAATAATACACTAGAAATTAATAAACACGACCTCAAAATTCTATTAATCTCAAATTTAGCTAAGTCGTTTATTCAATTAAAAAGAAATTGACTTGTTCATACTAACTTTTCGATGACCGTATAATCGTTTGTCCAAATAGCGAGTTAATGGGATTTTTTTCTCGATCCAAAAGTCATAATAGTGAAAACATTTTGTATCAAAATGTAACTAAACATCTGCCAATCACCTTCCGGCTTTTCACCAAATTGCTGCCTTGGCTAAAAACTTTTGACCGTAACAATCTTTTGGAATTTTATTACCGTTTGAAAGCATGTCATATTACCAGGAAATGAGTTTGCTTTTTGTGTTTTATTTACGAGGTTGTGATAGGAGAAAACTGGGGATGAATATGCTAATACAAGTTTAGTTGCGTGGTGTATTTGAAAGTAAATGAGCTGCCATGTTCACTTGCACGATTTTCTATAGTTTTCAAAGGAGTATTTGTCATATGATTTTTTTCATAAAGGGGGTAGTTGCAAAGACAATTAATCGCAATTTTGCAGGCTGATACATATTGATTTTTAGGCAAAGTTGAACAGTGGGAGCGAAACCTCAAACAACTTTACTACATTCGGTTAGTTTATACCCACATTATATTAGTTTGAGTCGTAACTAACAAATTATGTAAGTAAACAAATTTCAACCTACTTATAAATATGTTCTTTATTTGAAACGGTAAGAAAAGATAAGTTTATCCCATTGTAGATAATGATAAAAAGAAAAAAATTTTTTTTCGGTTCCCATCCCAATTATGTGACTAGTTTCAAACCTGTTAATATTATGTATAATTGTACATAACACCGCACTTACTCAATATGCTATAAATAATAAGTATTCGATTTTAATAATACTAAAATTTTAACAATAGAAAGAATTCTAACTCTAAAAAACTGTTAAAGGAAATGATACACACCAAACAAAATGACAACTCCATAAATTTGGACTTGTTCTAAAAAGAATAAAAAAAGAAAAAAAAAGTAATTACTAAACAGGTATCTAAATACATCTGTTTGTAATAAATAGTTTGTAGTATCCCATGGAAATGAAAAATTTTCACTTTCCATAAAACAAATGCTGAATCCAGTGCAACTTTTCGACTTTTTTTACAATGAAATGTTCGAATACATTGCTGAACAGTCGAACTATTTCGGGGTGCAGCAGAGACCTGAAAAGCCCCACATATATCAAAAGAAGAGATTGGCACTTTTTGTTTGTATATTTCCATGAAAAACTACCGTCCTCCAGGTTCTACTGGAATATGGAGATTCCCAACATCTCGCTATGACTTGTAATAGGTTCGAGGAGATAAAACGATTTCTACATTTCAGTGATATACGCTCGCCAAGTTGGGGCGATCGCCTCCTCCGAGAGCCTCAAAGTTAGTAAATTTAATGTTTACACGAGGTAATCCTGACTCCAAGAGTCTCGAAGAAGGCCAAATGTACGGGTTTAAACCTCAGAACGACTATTTTTAATGTATTAGTCCAAGAAATTTGAGTTTAAAATTATATTTAGGCAAATTTAGTATAGGATCACGTTCATTTCTCGACGAAATTCGTGAAAGACTAGAGAGGAACATATGGCTGTTGATGAACAAATAATCCGAAAAATCCGAACGAAAGCAAAATGCAGTCTAAAACAGTACAACCCGAAGAGCTTCCTAAGTAGTGCATTTTGTATTGAGTGGGCTTACTGTATTTTCTTATAATTTTGATTTTTATTGAGCATCAGTTCCAGTTGAAAATGATAATATGGACTTGGGAGCAAGCAGCAATATGGTTATGAAACTAGCACAAACAATTCCAAAGAATCAAAAATACAATACCTGGTTCTCAAGTATTCCTCTCCTTGTACACCTAATAAAAAATGATATCTGACCTCTGGGTACGGTCAGATCTAATCGTGTGTCTGATTTCCAGATTCCAAAAGAAGAAAGGAAGTGAGAGATCTTCAAAAAGTGGCCACGGTCGATGGTGAAGACATCTATCTCGTTTGATGGTACAATAATAGAGTTGTGAACACAATTTCTAGGTATGTCGGAAGTCAACCTTCATCTGAAGTTAGAAGATCTAGTAGTAAATCTAAAGGTCACATTCATGTCTCCCTTCCACAGAGTGTTGCGGTTTATTAATCTTATATGGGAGGAGATGACCTTCTACATTCAATGTTGGGATATTACAGGATCCAAATGGTATTATAAGGTATATTTCCATTTTCTCGATTTGGTTTGTGTACATACTTGGATACTGTGGAGCCGAAATTAAAGTAATGATAACTTGTACCTGCCACTATCACAATTTAAACTTGCTCTCGCTGGCTAGTTTACAGCCACAATTACCTTAAAAATAAGAAATACCCTTTTTCACAAATGCCAGCAAAGGAAGTACGAACAGATGCTGCAGATCACTGGCCCATTGAGAACAAAGAAAGGCAAAGGTGCAAATATCCCGAATGTACGAGCAAACCACAAATGTCATGTGAAAAATGTGCAGTATTTTTATGTCTCAGTAAGGACCGCAATTGTTTCTACACATTTCACACAGAATGAAAGAGTTCATTATTTGTTTTTTTTTTCATTTTTCAACTAATAAAGTGACATTATCATAATTTGGCACACACAAAAAAAAGACAATTTTTTGAGTATTTTTCTAGTATATAATATCAAAAAAGTGTGTATGTATAAATTTTGCAAAACAATAAAAATATCAAGCAGGGGTTAAGTTCTTAATTTGTATGATGGTTTTTAAAAACATGTAGTTTTTGTATTTACTCTATACTCATTTATAAGATGATATAAAAGTGTTTTTAAATAGAATCTTAATAAATTCTTCCAAATTAAGAAATTCATTGAAAAACAATATCAATTTGCTTGAAGAAGCATTTAGTAATATTAATTTACTCATCTCCGTTGACATTTCTAACAAAAAAAATCAAGGTGTAGGTACCTATAAAGTAGCTTACCAGACACTGCCAAAATAGAATTGACAAATTTGATGTCATAAAAAGCACACTCGTTCAGTTGTTTTTTTATTTCATGCTTATCATTTCCACACTCATACTTCGCAAATAAAAATTTCAGAATTAAAACCAAGCGATGAAAAATTTTCAAATTAATATTCAAACAAAACTGACCCTCTTAGCTAAACCAGCTATGTGAAAATGCTACCCTCAAAATAAATAAATTTTTCCTTACTTTTTTTCAATACGGAACCCGAACCTTTATTAATTACTTTATTACGGTCTATCCTTAATGAACCAAAGTAAATTTAATCCAATGTTGCCATTATTTCTGTTTTATTAATTCTGTTTGAAAATATAAATTATTTTTGCCCTCAATGTATCTTCTTTTGATAAGAATTGTAGAGGATTTTGTATATTGTATTATTCAGTTGATAAATTTGTTGCAGTTTTGGTTAAATACACAAGTTTTTACTCAGTTTGCAACTTTGAACAATTCTTTTTCGTACCAAAATATCTCCCTGCATTATCTTACACCTTGTATAGCAAGTCATTTGTATTTGTGTATGAAAGTTGCACTGTTTTTTGTTAATTGGAACTACTTTTTGGTAAAGAACACATATAGCACACATATTGTCTTCATTTGAATGTTGGCGACTACAATTAAAACATATAGTGGAAAAATTACATATAACATGTTACTTAATCGTGCTCAGATATTATGTGTTATGTGTTTGTATTATACTTAAGCATATTAAGAAAGTTATAATAAATATGTAATTATTAATATATTACCACTAAATTACTGAACACATATTTTAGGATAAATGGTTTCCAACTACTTTTTAAATGTTCTGAAGCTCAGTAAATAAAATTGTATTATTCACGGAATACTTTGACAAATATTTAGTAAAAATATTTTAAATTAATGTAAACCCTCACCAAGAATTATTTTTTTGACAATAGTCTTAGCCGACATACAAAAAAGGTAGTTCTCGAAAATTTCTTATTTGTTTTAATAGTTAACAACTAAATTCCAGAACTTGCCCCGTTTTTTGTATGACGTGAGACATACCGTTTTTAGAAAATCGGCAAAACCATTTTTTTATATGATCTATCATTATGTGATGTAAAATATTTATAACCATTGAAAACTGCACCCAATGATACAGTTATATCCACCTAAAACGAAATATTGTGTTTTGTATTTTTGACAAATTTGGACTCCTACGATATCATTTTATCATATTAAAGAAGCAAATCCAAATAAAAAGTGCAGTTCTAGTAGAAAATCCAATAACTAACTCTAAAAAACGAATCACAATTACTGATTTTACAGTTATTAAAATTACACAAAAACTGTAAAATCTAGCTATATTTTTAGGTACAAAATAGTAAACCATTATGACGAAGAGGAAAGTATTAATAAAAATCAGCAAATTTTTTTATTTAGTTTAAAGTAAATCGACAGAATGGAGAAAAATTAAAAAACCGATAAAAATAACTGTACAGAAAATAACGTTGAAAAATCGAGGTTTGAAATGTGTTGAATAAATTAAGCAATAGATTTTACAGGTGGCCATATTCCTTGTGAATAACTATAAGAATAGCATAGCTGATCTCGAAAGACTTTGTCAAAACATTGGCTCCTTCTGAAAATTTTGAGGAACAGAGCTTATTCTTTTTCAACGGTAGATATACAACAAAATTAAGTTTCTTAGTAAGATTTTAATAAGCTGAAATTTACCCACTGACTATGAAATTACAACACCTAGAAGGAGATACTTAAATTACAAATATATTTTTTGGTAAAACATAGATGCTATAGTAAGGACTAAATGATTAAAATTTGGTAAAGTTTGGAGAATGTTTTACCATGTAAACTTTTTTATATCAATTAATATTTTAGTCGTTTTTGTAATTTTTTTAAATTTACCAAACGAAAAACTGTTTAATGGGTTCCAAAATCGATGTTTAATGTAAAAATGCCTACAGTACGTGTACGCCGAATGTATCGCCAGCTAAGTGCATTTGAAAGAGGTCGAATTATTGGTTTACGGGAAGCAGGTCTTACATTTCGAGAACTCGCTAACCGCACTAACAGAACTCCGACTACTGTTATGGGATGTTGTCAAGCGTGGTTTGATAATACCCAAATTGGACAGAAAATTAGGCACCGGACGCCGAAAGGGCACAAATGAAGTTGAAGATTGACGTCTAAGACTTATCGCCTTTATAGGCGGATGGATGGTTAGGAGAACAAGAATATCTTGTAAGGGTCCGAACGGTTTACCGCCGTATAAGATCTTTTGGACTGCAGCATTATTGACCTTATCTTGTGCTACCTCTGACCGCTGAGCATCGACGGCAACGACTACAGTGGTGCAGAGAACGACAACATTGGAAGGTGGAATGGCATCAGGTCGTCTTCTCTGATTTCGATACTACTTGGGTGGATATGATGGCCGAAGAAAAATTAGAAGATATCTAGGAGAAAGACGTCAATCTCAATTTGATCATGAGCGACATGTATACCGAACAGTAGGCGTATTGATATGGGGTACTATTGCACACCGAAAAAGGTCACCCCAAAGTGAAGACACATTGTCCAAAAGTGAGGCTCTCCGACTTGACGTGACGCGTGTTACGTCAAATTAAATCGTAATATTTATTATGACTAGTAACACACTACAAACACCCGCATCTATTGTTATCGGGTTATCATCAGTTTGTTTCCGCATTTATTGTTCGTTCAAGACAACATGATAGCAAAAAATTACATTGAAGAAGTAGTGGAGCCGTATGTGCTCCCTTACTCTAATCGGCTCATGGATCTCATATTTCAACAAGATAATGCTCGGCCTTATTTTGCTCGAGTTAGTTTAAACTTTTTTGAAGAAACCTATGTGAATAGGTTACCATGACCGCCCAGATCTTCCGATCTTTCGCGCATGGAACATGTTTGGGTTATGATGGGTAGTAGGTTTGGAAAGTTACCTCAGCCCTTACGGACTTTGGAGATATAAGACATGAAATACAGGTAGCTTGGGATAGTAATCCTAAAGACGAAATAGATCACCTTACTGAATCAATGACAAGACTTGTTGGAGAGTGTAAAGACAATCACATTATTAACAAACTAATACAAAAATATAAGACTGCTTGGTATTTTTAATTGAAATTTAATCATTTACTCCTTACATCTACATTTTGCCAAAACAATATCAAATTTAAAGATTCCCTTATTTGTCAGTGAGTTATATATATTAAACTGCACACAATTTTCTAGTGTTTTAAAAGGAACACACCATTTAATTTGAATATGTGTAATAAGAAATTTACGACTTTAATATACAATTTTTTCTGATATATTTTAACACTTTTTGTGAGAACAAATGTATGGGCTCAGACGTCGAATATCAATCTATTACATTCCCTGCCTTCTCTTATCTATCCCCTACAGCCTGACTTTTTTGAAATCGTCCACCCAGTCGCTCCGCTGTTATTTATGTTTTTCATTTACTGTTCACCTTTGAAATTTCTGTTATAAATACGCAAAGAAACGACTAATTTGTGGCAAAGTGCGACACCTTAAAGGATCAATGAATTTATTAGACAAGGGATTAATTGTGGTCTGACATCCTTAAACAATACTCTTGTATTAATAACAATGTGCTTGACATTAAGTCTGATTTATTGAAGATTGTTTTGGTTTGGTTTATAAAAAACGTACAGATACTACAACATGAAACTTGGTAAAACAAAACATTGTTTGTTCAGTTGACAAGGTGAATTGCTTACCTAAAACTATAACAAAAAATCGGATTTAATTAGAATAAATTTGGTAGTTTAAAAAAAATAGGATGATCAAATCTAATGTATAAGCGTTCTATAATAACAGGCTCTCAAATGAATAGCCAAATCCGAAACTAACCAACATTAAGCGAAACATCTAGTTATTCTCAGACGAAGCTACATAAACTGGAGACAAAAATATGAACAAGTAAATAAAGATATGTGTAGAAGTTACTGCTGAAAATAACTGTAACTAAAATAATAATTAAAATATTTATTTGATTCGTCATAATCTATAAACTGTTAGAAAAAAACAGTGAAATGGGAATTCATTGAAAAATAAAAACTATTGAACAAGAAATATGCACTGGACACCATGAACCTACTAATGATAAAGAACGAAGGACTGTGGACTGGAATGGATACAAGTCGGCCAAGCTAGAAAGTATTGGAATAAAGCTAGACTTATTATGATCATGATAGACGGATGAGGCACTTTTGATAGAAAAATCCGCATAAAAATGCTTCTTAACGGAGGCCCACACTTACACATATGAAAATAGATGAGCAAGGAAATGAATTGGAAACTTGAAATTCCATTTGTTTTGACACTGACACCGACACCACACCACACACTACCTTGATCATAAAATACCCATACAATTCAGTTCACTGTATAAGAAACAGAGACCAGGTAAAATACATCATGACTTTCTTCTTTTATAGAATATCAATAATATATAGGAAATAAACTAATATAGCATCCAATTAATATATAAAACCTGCACACAATTTGCTTTTCTACTAAAAACTCCAATTCTCTTTTTGCGACATATTAATTTCATACACCTTTTGTTAGATTTTTTGCCGTATTTACAATTTATCGGGATATGGGCCTCAACTTGCAAGTTAATAACTTAACAAGCATTATTTGGCACTTATAGAAATTTAAATAAAGAATTAAATTACACATTAGGATTAATACTTGAGTCATAACAAAATAGTGACAATTATTTTATAACCATTACTAATAATAACACAAGGAAATAGAAACAGAGACAAGAGATAAACAGAAACGGGAAGTATAATTCGTAAGAAGCTTTCGCTTCCATCATTCAGTCTCAAATGACTGCCGCTCTTTTTTCCCTGATTCAAATCAGGTTGAACTAACCCAGCTTCCAAGCATGAGTACCATGATGTATAAAATACATTCAAATTTTAAATCCGTATTTTTGAAATTATACAAATTGTACCGAGACTTGAAATAAATTGCTTATTCTGCTTCTTCGGCAAGGCAAACGCTAAAGAGCTAAATTTCTCTTAAAATTGTGAATTGTTGCTGAAGTCCTCATCTACTTTGCTTTCTGATGGGAACAGAGAAAACATTTGAGAGCATCCGCAGAAAAACGCCAATTGTTTCCTGGCAAGGTACACGATTATGTTGAAATTAAGTAACGTCATCTCCCCTTTCAGGTTCGAAAAAAAGATTGGGTTACTAAGGTCCCACACACTGAAACCAACCCAAGCTGTTAATTGTGCATGCCCTCCTGTTAGAATTTCGTCACTCCATATGACATAATTGAATGTCCATAAAGATATAAAGAGTCCTCGTATAACAGATCAATTAGTCGACGACAATGGGTTTTAAACATGTTTTTTATATGCACAACAACTTTACCAAGACACTTACAAATATGTTAGCTAACACTTAGCTTGGAATCTAAGAAATGCATACCTTAAAGACAACAGTTTTATGAACAAACGCGCAAAATTGTAATAAACTATGCTAATGGTGTGTTTACAGCCTCAAGCGAATTTATCGGCATATGAGAAAATTCATCAATCTTTAAACAGTATATACATGCGAAACTGGTAATAAGCTGATACAAAATCTGGTTGCTACCACATCAAAAAGGATATTGTTTTCTCCATTATCGTCAACACAGTAAAATCGGTTTGTCGGAGTAAATAAAATTGGGATATTTGCTTGTAATGCAGTTGACAGATGGACAAAGATATCACACAGCTTTTCGACAGGAACTCACCAAAGTTCCTTTATTAAATTAACTACCCTAGAAAAATTATATTTTTGTACTCGGAAGAATTAATGCGAGTAATAGCCGAAAACATATGCCAAAATTCCAATAAGATTTACAACTGATTTACTTCTTCATCGGACGTTTCGAGATACACATTGCGTTACAAGAGAACTGTATACCAATTATAACAAAGTAACTAAGATAAATAGACAATTAAAGGCGTCAAAATGGAAGTAGGACCATGCTTTAAGATGCCAACAGATACCTAACAATAAATTCATGAACTCTGTTGACAATTTGGAAATTTGGGAAGAGATTGTGATCAGAAGAATAAGAAATGGTGACATAAAATCTAGTTTATATTAATTGATTTCAGTTGTGCATGCTTATATGTTGTTTTCTTTATCACATGACTCTAAAATCAATATGAGAAAGTTTCGACCAGCAAACATCAAGCCTTTAGAGCAACAATACTTTGCCAGATTATAGGCATCAGCTACTTATCCAGCTTACCAACTACAAACCATGGAAAGCAGCAGTAGGATGCACCCACCTCACTTCTTATGTGGTATGTGTCAAATTCCGCTTTGCTTGGTCAAACCTAAAGGGTATTTTTAGAAATACCGAACAACTTGATTATGCAAGTTTGTCAAAAAGTTCCAAAAGCAGAATCGAAATAATTCGAAATTTTCAAGAATTCTTAAAATACAAATGACTTGTTTTCTAGTTTTTTAAGAAAGGAAATAACATTATTTTTTAGGGAATTTTAATATTTTTCTTTACTTCAAAACGGTAAATCGAATTATTTACCTAATAAAATAATTGACAAATTATACCCTCTATATTTTAATGCAAGGATCTTCAAAGTTTGGGGGTTGAATCACTAGAAACTCCAAACAAGATATATAATCGTTTTAAAGTTTACATTTACTTTAAAATTATGCACTTGTGATATTTAATTATACCATATTTCGAAAAATACAAGTCAGTATCAGTTTGCGAAATGGTGACAGCTATTTAACATTCTTCAGTTTTTCATTAACTTATCAAACTAATTATGAGCATGGTAAAAAAATAGAAAACTATATGCTAAGGGTTTTGCTTATTTATTCCATTTAATGACAAAAAATAATTTGGTCAAGTGCGAGTTGGACTCGCATACTAAGGTCTCCGTACCACCTTTGATACAATGTAGGTGAATTATTAATATATTTTTCTAATATCCCAGTTTTAGACAAGCAGGGAATGAGTGCATTTTCTTATATTTACCATAATTGCTTCTAAACTAACCGTTATAAATTTATAAAAAATATATACTTTTATTTCTCACGCAGAGACATTTATTTTAACTGCTACATATTGGGCTTGATTTTATAAAAACATTTATTTAATTTTCTATTTTGCCTCTAAATTAAAAGGGGTTTTATTTTAATAATAAACTTCAGTGAAGCCCTATATAATCTATTGTCTGAATTATAGGCTCAGTAGATTGGAAGATAAAGGGGAAAATAGGTCGAGTTTTAAATAATAAATTATTAAATGTGTTGGCCAAATTATCTTAAAAATAGAAATAAACTGTATTTTTAAAAATGTTAGATCGTGTAGTTTCTGAGATAAAGGGGATATAAGCCGATGTGTAATCTTTTTGTTAATATCTTTTAAACAAATAATTTTTAAAGTATCAAAAAATATATGTGTATTTCTCATAATGATATTTGATATATTACATGACATTACATTACATTCTATAATTTGCCCCCCAAACTTTATATTAGGGGTATCTCCTTATTATTTCTGTAAAGTTCAAGTAAGGCTATATAACCCAAGGTCTTATAGCTGGGGAAAAAAAGTATTTTTTCATTCATTTTTGTTAAGATCTTTTAAATAATTTATTTTAAAAATATGAAAAATAGTCAGTGTATTGAACCTAATAGATGTCGGTGACATCTACCGTCTAGTGAGTAATTTAAGTACACTGACTGTTGTCTTACTGATGTGTATTACATCCAAGTATTTCACTATAGAACTTGTCATTCAAGGAAGCGTATCTGACGAGAACTCCTGGTTCGAAACGGCTGTTATACGTTGAATGATATAGTTCTAAATATGTGGATATATATCTGTATATATATGAATAATACATTTGTATTCCTCATAATAAGTCTTTTCATCTGATGTATTGCATAATGCCTTTAAAAATATATATTTTTATTTTCCGTTTAATTCTATAATTTCCCCGAAAATTAATATTAAGGATTTCCCCGTATTTTTCCTGTAGAGTTCAAGTGACGCCATATATGCATGGTTTAAAAAAAATTAGGTGTTATAGTTTCGGAAATAAAGGGGAATTGGTACATTTTATATATTTTTGTTAATATTTTTATTTATTTTAATATTAAATATGAAAAAAATACATTTGTATTCGTATAATAAGCCATATGATTTGATATATTGCATAATGACTTAGAAATGATTTTAATTATATATTTTCCATTTAATTCTGTAATTTACCCTCCAAAATTAATATTAGGAGTTTCTCCTTATTTCTCCAGTAAAGTTCAGGTGAAACCCTAAATCTCTATTTTATTTTCAACATTTACTGTTTATAGTTTCTGAGATAAGGAAGGGAATGGGAATTTTTTTATATTTTTGTGAATATCTTTTAAATAATTAATTTAAAAAATACGAAAAAAATATTTATTTTCGTCTTAATGAGCCCTTTCATTTGATATATTACATGATGCGTTAGAAACAATTTTAATTTTATATTTTCCATTTAATTCTGTAATTTGCCCCCCGAAATTAATAGTTGAGGTTTCTCCTTGTTTTTCCGGTAAAATTCAGGTGTGACCCTATCTGTGTAATTTTTTCAAAATTTTACGTCTTATGGTTTTGGAAATAAAGGGGAGGAATGGGTAATTTTTTGTTTGTTTCTGTTAATATCTTTTAAATTAATTTTAAAATATGAAAAAAATATATTTGTGTTCGTCAGAATGAGCCCTTTTATTTGATGTCTCACTTCATGCCTTTGAAAAATTTTAATTTTTTTATTTTTGGTTTAATTCTTAATTTGCCCCCTTAACACTAAAACTAATGGTTTCTTCTTATTTTTTATGTAAACTTTGGGCAACGTTCTATATTCCCTATTTTTTTTTTCAAAATTTTAACTCAGTAGTTTCGGAGATAAGCGGGGGAACGTCGATTTTTACCCCTAAAATAGAAATTTCTTCATTTTCGATATGTACTCCTGATTGGGCCACCAAACTATATAGTGATACCAAGGTTCAACCTTTTCCATCCAGTAGTTTAGGAGAAAATGTTTGCGATGTGAACGAGGTAGAACTGATATTAATAAATAGCTTTCATTCAATGTGAAAAAACCTGTGTAATGTAAAATGTACAAATAAACCGTACCATTAAAGTACAAAACATTTGTTATATGTACTGTATTGTAAATTTGATTTTGTACAATCAAAATACTTTCTTCTCTTCAAAAAATTTATAAGATTTTGTTTTAATATATTTCAATAACTAATGTTTTACACTGTTTTACACTGCACTTATTATACCCAAGTTTAATTCTGCAAATATATCAATTTGTAAAACCATTTAATTACTTCAACAAATTAACTCATCTTAATAGAAGCATTCACAGTAGTAAATATAAAAAAATGTCATTTAAATTTTAGGTAACATGTTCATGAAGGCTTGCCACCATAATTATAATAATTGTTAACGTGAGTGAAAGGTTTGCACCGGCAGTTAAATTCTTAGTTGGGCATGCTTGACTGAGTCGATACGTTTTTGTTGGAAAGTAGATCACTTGAAATTTTTCTAATAATTATTTTAATTTCTGAACACAACTCATACAGCCGTGATCGTCTAGTGGTTAGGACCCTACGTTGTGGCCGTAGTAACCCAGGTTCGAATCCTGGTCACGGCATGAGTTATTATTTTTTGTAAATATAGGCAAGTATATATTATATATAATATTATTTTAATATTTTTTTGTTAAATATAACTCCACAGGAAGTATTAAAAAAATGAGCTACCAAATTGTTAAGGATAAAGTTACCGAACTGCGCTTCTCTAACTTAGATAGATAACTCTATTGCCCGCTCTTTTTAGTCTTAGCACGATATTTGTATATTGCAGTACAGTATAAGTAAGCTCTAAATTTTCTAAACACGCTATGATACACATTTATGTCATGGCACTACTTCTTACATACTACAGGATGATATAACAAGTTGTTGTGTTACTATTTCAACAAAAATATCAGACTTAATAATGTGAAAGTAGTGTTTCTTTTAAAATTGCTTAAATCGAAATTGGCAAGGATTTTATACCTGAACTCCCAATTGTTGGTTAATATTAGACTATATGTAAGTGTATATTTACACAAACATGTTAGAAGACAAACAAGAAGGGGTTATCTAGTGAATATGAGTGGCCAAGTATCAGTTGGGCAATTTACGGGAAACTTGCAGAAGAGCTTAGATGAAGATTACCCTAAGTCCATAATTGTTTCTAAGCATTGAGTTATGTCGGTTGTTAATGCTAGCGCAGAAACTCAGACACTGATTAAGTAAGCAGAGGAGAAGAGAGAGAACAAAGTCACTAAGTTTGGACATAGCAGAAGATACTTAAGGGAGACAAATTCTACACAAGTATTTTAACAGGCTGCTAAAAACACTTCAAGGCATCTATTCAGATACGTCTTATTTACGGAAAAAGTGCATTAGTTTAAAGAAATACTAATTATCTCATGTAATAAACAAACGTATTGATTTAGTTCAAAATAACGGCTTGGTTTTATTGGTGTAGACATGTTTTGTCCAATCTTTTAAGACCAATATTTCGGAAATGTGGATATTTCACGAGCCATGACATCTAATTCAGTCAGTCTATTGTAGAGGTTCTAATAATAAACTAATTATTGTTAGCCGCTTCTATGATATTTGGCAAATTTCCATTATTTATTTTATACGATTCCTGGTAACACATAAGAATTTATAAAAATAAATATTTGTATTTGACCGGAAGTCTCAATTGAACTTAACAGTAATACGTCTTTTAACTTAGCATAAATCATTTGATTAAAACAAAACGTTTTCAATAGAAGATTATCATTTCTGGTAAACATTCGTGCAGAAATGACTTATTTTTCATTCATAAACTGAATTCAAATGTCTTGGATACAAAATTGAACTGGATATAAATCGCTACCTAGGTATTATTAAATAGGTACAAGGCACAAGTTATTTGGTACTATCTCTTCCAAAATCATAGGGGAGAGCATTATATATATTTAGTATGACTTCCAATTTAGAGGGGTTCTCTACGTCGTTGTATGCAGTATGTTTTTACAATGATCACAACAACCTGGGCACTTTGTTGTTTGTTTTTACAAACAAATAATTTTGAATTACATAAATCCTTAATCTGGTTGGTTTATTTATTTTAATTTACGCATTTTCGGGTTGTTTTCAAAAGTCAGACAAATTACATAAAAATATAAGCAAGCATTCATTTTCTTTGTATGCGCAATGGTAAAATAAAAAATATATTTTGTGTTACAGTGAAAGTCTATATGTATAACAAGATCACACAATTCTACTTATTATATTAATTGTTGCCACTATAAACTATCTGCAAAATGTCGATTGGGAGATATCATATTAAGAGTCAGATAAAGTGATATTAGCGGCACTATTGTCGTGTAATTTGAAGCATAAATAGATAGGACAATGTGAACAAATCTGAACAGGGAAGATGATTATTTGCTGAAACGTGGTAAGTTTACCGGGAGGAATCAGTAGTTTTAACTCTGGGAATGTAAACTTAAAACAAATAAATTGTGGATAGGTGTATTTCAATTAACATGAAAACAATCTATCTATCAAGTACTTACCAAACAGAAAAGCAGAATTAAAACGAAATACCTGCAACAAACCAGAAACATTATAACATACATAGATCGACTATTTTTGGAAATATTTTTGGCATTCACTATTGATAAAATATTATTTCAGTAAAGTATTATATCTAACTTTATTTGTGAGACGTGTTTAATGTAATTATTTGCAATACTGCTTGAAATACTTAATGTAAGACCAATTCTAAGTTAAGTTATTATTAAGTAGTCTCTTGGTTTTGTCCCAGTTCAATTTGTGTACACAATTATTAGTTAGTATATGATTTGCCAATCACGATCGCTCTTTCTTCTCGAAATATTGTATTGCTGCTATATTGTTGATATGCAGACAATAATCAACACTTTTAGATAGCTAAATTAGTCATAGTTGCGTATTACTAAGTTATAAATTTACTACGAATTTTGACATGAATTTCAGATGATATATTCTCCTAGATTCCGTAATTTCTGCGCCAGTTATTGATAAAGAAGACATCCTCTGTCACAAATCAATTCAATCAATTCATCCTTAAAAATATATCTACCATTCTATTTAAAAAACATAATATTATTTATGACAGGATCAAAACCATTAAATAAATAGAACAAACCGATTAGAAATTAACTCCAATAATTTTATTAAAGCAATAATTCAAGATCAAATATAAACTAAAAAAATATATAGTCAAATGACTTATCAGAATATTGAAAATAATCTTATTAAAGAACAGGATTTTATTTTAAAAAAGGTAATAAATATCTGTTGTAGCCTTTAGAAATAAAACTATTTAATTTGAATAAAATCTGTACCACTGGTTACAAGTAAAGGATCAAAAATTATCAGTAAATATTAGCGGTTTAAGTGCACAAATTGATATAATTTGAAACGAAATTCTGTAGGTTGTGAAAAATACTACTTCAAGCTAATATTTAGTGAAAAATACAAATTTAAAAAAATATATCTATGAAGGTCAATAGAAAAAATAAGAAACTAGTACTGAAATGAAAAAAAGAACAATGAATTAGGACAGTAAAATCAGTTGACCTTGTAAAAAACATCAATATCCAAGACATTTTCGCCGCCATGACAATTGAGCAACTAATTTAGGGAATAATTAGAATTTAAAGTGATTGGAGAACGAGTGGAAAAACTGATAAACAACAGAATACCAACAAAACTAGGCATTAAACCAAAAGTATCACTGAACTATGTGTAACTACTGAATAATTTAAAAAAATTAGAACTGTACTAATCTAAAAATTCAATCGCCTGTGGGGTTGTTAGTTATTGTGTAAGCCGGCTTGGTGGTTTGAAGCAATATCCACACTATATATTCAACAAGTTCGATGAACCTAGATGATTCACATTCACGGTATATGTTGGTTTTTGGCCAAAAACGAAAGTCGGAAAATCTGTAACCGACAGGTAGTGCTCATATTCCGCTATAAGTTTTCATTCTAAAATAGTTGTTGCTTCTATTAGCGATCTTCTAGACAATTAAATAAATTGATCTCTTATTCACATAATATTTTGTCAGTATAATAGTTGTTGGCTTTGTAGCATGCGATAGATGGCACTGTAATTAATTTATTAACCACTTACGCATTTATAAATCGAAAGGGTTTACGTTTACACATGTATGTTCATTTAGACAACAAAACGGCTTAGATATATGAATGGTTTCGTTATCTTAATTTATTGTTCTACATACAAGGTAATTAAATTGACATCATCATGCGTGGCATTTATCGAAAAGAGAAGCGCAGAACAAGTCTTCAAGTGTCAGGTGTCAGTAGTCAAAACACCAAGGTATTCTGATGAGTTTATTTTTTCGAAAAATCAAGGTGAACTTTGGTTCACAATAATCGTATTCCATATGGGGTTGCAAAGCTTCTTATCCTCTTCGAATGTAGCTTTACTAAATATAAACTGGCATCCTTTCTGCTGTTGTGTTATTTATAATTAAGAGAAACAGAAATTTTCTGATACAAATAACTTCAAACTTAATAATAATAAAACAGATAGTTTATTAAGCAAGCTGAAAAAATTGCCAAATTCAGGGATTTGGAATTTCAAATAAAGACACAGTGGGGCATGAACAACACACGAACTGTACCAATTGTTATGTCAACAACAGGACTAGTCCCAAAACATCTATTAAACAATTTAAAATACCTCGGTCTTTACCAACTGATGCAAAAAGCCATCCTGTTAGGAACAGCCCGGATGGTTCGTAAATTCATGGGAAACTGCAGCCACGACGCCAACCATGGGCATGATAACCTGGCAAGGGCTCCCACAGAGCTAAACCATTTTGATATGTAGTATCTGGGGTTTAGTGAATTTTTCTCTAAAGGTACGCTCTGTATGGTCAAGGCGGATGATTAATTACTTGACTACCAAAAATTTCCAGCTGTAATATTTCATAATCTTGAATTTTACCAATGAAAATAAACTCAAAAAATAATACTGTCAAATAGTTTAGTTATTGTTTGTCTGAAGAACATAATAACTGATTTCAATATAAAAAATGGCGATATTTGTTATATAATGTTGACAAAATAATTATACAAAATCATTATATACCTAACGTTACTGCAATTTCTCTAATTCGATTTAAAAATAATAATTAAATCTAAGATTCACATACCTAATTAAAATCTTGAAACTAATCAGCCAACATATTACAAGTTAGTCTCATGACAGATTTAGATTCTGTTAAAATCGCTACATAATTTACCTGCAATATACTAATCAATCATCTTTCGTTCGTATACTTATCCAGCTTGAAATCACACTTCTGGTGTGAACTATAATTATCGCGAACGTAAATCTAATTAAAAGCTTAAAGAAGTTGTAGCTGATAAATATTCATCGACAAATTAGCTTAGAATTACTTCCACTGTATTGCAATTAACACGAAATCTTTGTAACGTACTTATATATTGTTCAACCGGAAACAGCAATTATCTGGAAAAAAAATGTAAATTGGATTTTCGTTTTTGGAAAAAGGTATAGAACTTTGACTTTTATTTTTTTTTCATTGAGTTAACTACTGTCTCACTTAAAGAGCAACTTTTAGGATTTAAACACTTCCTAACAAGTCAAGGTCGAGGTCGCTATCAATGGCATTATAAAAGAAAATGGAGTAATTTTAAGTCAAAATGTTTGATTGACATTGTCAATATAAATAGGATTAATAATATGAAGTCTAAACTATGTTATAAAACTTTTGACGCTCTTTGAAATATATTTTTGGGTCTGCTATAAATAGGGTGTTCATTATTCTTAAAAATCAATAAATATTAAATTGTTTTTGAAAATATATATAAAAATAGTGATATCTCGTGGCATATGAATTTCAAAATTTGATCACTGATATTTTTCAGAAAAACGAAGAGCATAAAATAATTGTTTGCACAAACCCATAGATAACAGTAGAAAATTATACAAACAGAAGAGGAACCATGCCAGACCGATGGTGAAACCACGTCATGAACACTCTGAGATCTGCTGATAAACAACATTGAGGACGAGATCCGCGATAGTCAGTTACCTGCATAAAAGGTAATGAAAACCCTAAACTAAGACGAAAACGATATAGCAGACATTAATAACTTAAAAGTACAAGAATGGAAAGGGAAGAAAGGACCGATCGCCACAACCTAACGTTAAATTTATTTCAGGTTATTACAATGGAAACAAAAAAGAGTATTGTAATTGCAGATAAATAATTTTATAGAATACATTATACCAATTTTATGATAAGATGGATCTTTTTATATTTTGCCATACTAGTGCGCCTTCTAACTTCAGCCTCACAATTTCCGTTGGCGATAGTCAGTTACCTGCATAAAAGGTAATGAAAACCCTAAACTAAGACGAAAACGATATAGCAGACATTAATAACTTAAAAGTACAAGAATGGAAAGGGAAGAAAGGACCGATCGCCACAACCTAACGTTAAATTTATTTCAGGTTATTACAATGGAAACAAAAAAGAATATTGTAATTGCAGATAAATAATTTTATAGAATACATTATACCAATTTTATGATAAGATGGATCTTTTTATATTTTGCCATACTAGTGCGCCTTCTAACTTCAGCCTCACAATTTCCGTTGGTTATACTAGAGAATGGGTAATTAAAACTGTGTAGTATTTTGTAAATATTCGATTTATCGCTATTTTAGTCTCACTTTTATTAACTTTTAAGACGACTTTTTTCTATAGATTTTTTTGTCTTTCGCTGCTATGGGTATGGTGTGGTTAGCAAATCTTAAGTTGAAGATTTTTATCTCGACTACTTTCACACCTCCAGGTATAAACAGGTATGTCGATGCCAGTTACTTTCACTTGATTGATTGGATAATAGAAAAAAATTTACATCAGCATAAACCCTGTTTTAAAGATTGGTAAGTATACCGTGTAATAATAAAGGACCCAACATTGCACTCGCACGTGATGGGACCTCGAATATAAGAAAGCACGCATGCTCGGTATTTATACGACAGAAAATGACAGCGATATTCTAGTAAACAGCAAGCAATATTTTGAAGCAACTAACACTTAATTAGTTCAATTTCATCATATTTTTTTTACGAAAAGCTAACTTTATCGAACAATTATTAAAAGTTTCATCAGTAAAATCAATCAAAGATTCGTCCGAGTCACAAAAAAAACATGTTGTAACAATTTTTTATTACAAGTGTCATGGCTGTCATTCCCTGTCGTATAAATACGACTTCCATGCTGGGTCCTTCATTATTACATGGTATACTTACCTCGGATCTCTCTGTCATACATTTCCACTCGCGTTATAAAGGAGTTCATAAAAATCTTTTTTTTTTTAAATAATTAAAAACATTCTGTCTAGGAGTTCTTTAGGTAACCTATTTTTAAAGTATTTTCCAATATACTAAATTTGTTATAAAATATGTTTCATTCTATTATCAGCTCGGTGAAGGTCGACCTAGGTTCGGATCATAGACTATAGAGCAAAAACTGAATAGAAATTTACATTTACACGGATGTCTTTTTCCAAACAACAGATTCGAGAATAAATACAACTTTTCTATGTGCAAATTCAGAAGAGATGGGCAGTTTAGGTTTAAAGCAGGAATATTTGGTTAATTTGGTTATGAGAGTGTTTCTAATTTCAACATGTACAGCTATTTCTTAAACATTTATTTGAGCACTTAGGTGATGTACTGCTTGTCACATTAAGAGATATGCATAAGTAATACTTTCGCAACTATCACTAAAAAAATGTTAATAATTGATGAGAGTTCAGAATTGTTTTCACGAAGAATTCGTATTTACTTTCAACAAATCGGTCACCATTTTGAACATTTACTTTAAGTTGTGTGGTTATGTATTCCTTATTTACTAAATTATTTTGTTATTTGTGAGGCTAATGGTAATATAGTATATATAGAAATTATTTAACTGTTCAATAAAGATTTATAATGAAGTGTTTTCATCATCAACTTTAAATTTAAGTACTCTCTTCGAGGTGTCATTCTTTTGTGCGCAAGACATATATACAGACATATATATATATATATATATATATATATATATATATATATTTATTGTTTCTGGTTAGGGAACCTTCATCTGTTGCGCTTCCCACAATTGAATGTCCTCCCGAACACTTCTTTATGTATTTGATACATTTCCTTAAATTTGAAGACGCGAGATGTAAAGACCGACATCTAGGACTTTCGGGGAAACTAGCACATAGAGGATCCGAATCTGGAGCCGTTCCATGTAATTGCTGTTACCCGTAATTCCTAGTTAGAATGTCACGATGAAATGTTCAGGTTAAATTCATCTGTCAGAGAAATTGAATACTCTCTTCGAGGTGTCATTCTTTTGTACCCCCCGAAATTCCTAGATGTTGATCTTTGCATCTCGCGTCTTCAAATTTAAGGAAATGTATCAAATACATAAAGAAGTGTTCAAGAGGACATTCAATTGTGGGAAGCGCAACTGATCAAGGTTCCCTAACCAGAAACAATATATCCTCTCAATATGTCCTCTCGAACACTTCTTTATGTATTTAATACATTTCGTTAAAGTGAGATGTAAAGACCAACATCTAGGAGTTTCGGGGGTACAAAAGAATGACTGAAAATTTCATCGTGACATTCTAACTAGGAATTACCGGTAACAGCAATTACATGGAACGGCTCCAGATTCAGAACCTCTATGTGCTAGTTTCCCCGAAAGTCCTACATGTTGGTCTTTACATCTCGTGTCTTCAAATTTAAATCTAAGTGTTGAAGCAAAACTTCATAGTAATAAGGAATTGGGAATTAAAACGAAATTATTTGAGCCATATATAGATAATCTTAAGTTCTTGATATTTGAGATTGAAACCGTTCAAAATAAATACACATAACCTCACATCGGACGAAAGGAAAAACATATGGGATTTCATTTGAAAAAATGAATTATTTCTAGACGCCAATATTTTATATTTTGACGAAATATCGAATAATGCCCAGTGCGTTTTAGCTACGATATATGATACATAATATCACAATAAGTTTGGGGGAATCCAAATATTTAATATTTTACTAGACTTTATATTTAAAAAAATGCTACTGTACTTTAATATGAATCAGTGAGAGCATATAGTTAGGTAGGAAGATAAACTATAGAATCTTAGTATTATATCCTTCCTTCCTATGTTTTAAATAACTTCAATCTGTTTTGGGAATCCTTTATACCAATAAAACAAGTAATAAACATGAAGTAGGTACTTTCCATACATGGGGTTCATTCTACGAGTATAATTTGGCTTCGCTTAATGAAAAATATTGAGTCAACAAATTTAAAAGAGAGCACGGACTTGTCTGGAAAATTGTAACTTATTATTACGCTATTATTGAATAGTGATATTTCACTTACACTGTTCTCTGGACAAATACACTGTTAAAATAATGGCTTGCGGATGAAAAAAAGTTTACAGTCGAGAGATTTTACAATGCCAGTTTCCGACAAGACGTAGTGATGACATAATGCGAGAAGACAACGGAAAACCACCGGAACAAGACAACAGATTAGTAGCGTAATTCCGCTTTACAATTTACCTTTGGACCTAGTTAATCTTAAGCCGACAAGTGGACAGAAACGGATGAAAATGCCTCGAAAGTAAACAATTTTCGGTGTGCCCTAAGGTTAACGTAGCTCAATTATAATGAGATTAGCTAAGACAAGATCTAAATTGTTAAAGCGGAATTTTAGAGAAAACTTGCTCCACATTGTGTACAAAGATGGCGTTTAAGTTTGCAATTTTAATTAGATGTGAATAAAGAAACTAAAGCTCTTTATATATTTTACGTGCACAGTACCCATATTGAAATAATTTGAGCAAATTTAGAAACAAATATAGTCAAATTATTTACTGCACATCAACAGAGGTTTTATTGAATGTCTCGAATTGTAACTTTATTCTTGTTCTAAGAGTAAATACTTCACCAGTAGGTGATTTGCCCATCATCAAAAAGTTGATAATAATATACCATTTATAACACAGGAAGTTTACGGCCCCTTAGATTCATACTAATAAATGCAAAGGATTTCAAATGTTAAAGTTGTATGTTTCACAGTCTGGAATTCTATGTACGATAAACATTATAAAATCCTTAAAAGATATGCAAAGACAATTGTTAATGTAGTGCAAACTTGAAGTTCTACTATCTTGGGCAATTGTTTATCAATAGAGAATTTACGGAGATTATAAATATAATTTTTTTAAATAATTTATTTATTTAGTTATTTATCAGAAACATTCCACGCATATTTATATAGTAAATCCTACAAGGTAACAAAGCTACCTGCTCGTCGGTTGGTATATACTTACAAACTAACCACTAACTAAACTAATAAAATTGTTAGGAGTGTTTGAAATTGTGTCTCGTAATTGATAACTCAATTTACTTTTACTAGAACAAGCCACAAACTATTTTGTTTTGATCTTAACTGTTTTACTAATACTACTATTGCAACTCCCTGTTTATAAGAAATATGACGTCTTTTAATAAAATTTGTTGTTTAAACGTTGATATCTTCTGCTTTAATTACAATATCTTTGGACAAAATGTATCTTCGGCGTTAAATAAATTTTATGCTACAACGTCTTTATGTTTAGATATTGTCTGGTTTTCAGACCTGCGCTTCTAATTAGTTTATAAAATTTTTTTTCGGCATTAATTTATACAGTACTACTATATTAGTTGTTAATTTTCCGACATATGGATTCAAGATTTTCCACAAATGGTAACCTGTAAGATAGCCATTGCCGTGATAAAAAAATAGTATCATAAATGATTTTGATTTTCAACAATTTCAATAATTTGTTCTTATAGAGTAATGTTTTCTTATTTAAAACACTTTGAGCTCAGTTTTTCACCGTCGGACACGCTGATTTATGTCTCGTCTTGTTTAGTTCTTTCAATATCTTGCTTAGTCCTTTACACATATCACTTAACTTGTCCATTTTTATATACCTAAGGAGTTGATTCCCTATCTATCATCAGTTCAATCACAATAGAAGGTTCTAATTTTTGTTCTGAAGAAAACTGTTAAATCTGAACTGTTTCTCTGCCTAGCACATAAGATAGTGCATTTCCCCTTACTTGCTGTGTACCCATTATGCAAAATCTTAAATTAATGACTTCAGATCATGTTGCCTATTAGTACCCCAATTTTTTTCCCATTAAACAATGTCGTTAATTTTGCTTTCCTGATCTCTTTTTATAACACTCCTACTGCATTGTTGCGGTTCCTTCTGTTACCGCTGGTGCTTCATAAGGGGTATTCGTGTACTGTTTCTTCATTCGCAATATTGCTTTCTTTTTAATTCTTTTGGTATACGGCAGTTTTTGTTATTCCACATTATGCTACTTATATTTACCATTTGTTTAAGTTTTCTCAAATGCCCTCTATACATCTCTACCCAATGTGCCTCGGTGGTCGACATATATCCTCAGACAGTTGGGACACTCTTCTGTCCTTATGTAAGTGTTGCCTATCTTAAATGTGATTTTCTTCCAAAATCTTGTTCACATGCTGGCCTTTAACAGCACCGCAACACTTTCCTATCCTGAAATTATTATGACTCAATCTGACTATTATTTTGCATAAACTAACAGAGTTTGCATGTAGAGTTATGAAAATAGATGTTCGAGACTGATTAACATATTGAGTAAATATGTTCATGAATTTTCTGGAAATTTATATTATAAGTTAAAGACTTCGAGAGAATTTAAGATCCTAAACATTAATGTCATTTGTTTGAGATCCATTAGGACCAGTAGTTGATTTATCTACATCAGTAAATGATCTCTCAATGTTGATAAATACCTAAACATGTAACCCACAGAGATTTTAAAGGTTATATAAGAGATCCACTGTTGCATAAAATTTGATAATAGTTATAACATTAAAAAAAATTGTGTTTTCTAGAATCATTCCCAAGTTGCTATTATCTGTTTAAGTTGTTAAAGGGTTTCATTGGTATTGATGATTTACTATGTAGAGTGAATTTTAATATTTCTGACAGGCTTTTCGCAATAAATTTAAAGTAGGTATGTAGAATCATAAATCAATTGTAAACAGAATTTGATGGCTAGCAAATGAAAATGCATAGCTATTCCGCGAATGAGATTTCCAGATTTTAATATAATGTGTGAAAAATACTATTGGATTTCGAATGGATCCCTATACTTTGTTATATAATAACTTTTGGGGCCACAGTGAAAAAATTTCCACATGGGGTTAGATATGGCTAGGTTTTAATTTGGTCGGTCTTCCAATTTCATTTTTTGTAACAGATTTGAACTGTCTGCTTTATTTTATTCGTCATGCAGTTAGTAAAGAATATATAACAAATGAAATAAAAGTAAATTACAGTATAGTTGGAATTAATATTTAGTGAAATATTTACAAACAAAACTTATAGTTTGGTTTAAAATTCTTCACCGCTCGATTTTTCAATTTCTAGAACAACCTCATCTTGGAAATGTTTTGATCAAATTCACTAATGAAAATAATTATTTTAAATACAGGAGACCAAACGTAAATGTTGACTAAATGCGTGGAATGGTTAAGGTGTTAACTCTCGTATGTATGCAAGAAACTGATCCGGTATTTCCGTTCTGTTATTATGAAGTGTCCTAGCATAGTCAAAATTTCTTTCAGTAAGCGTGGCAGTCAACTTATATGAAAACATATTGTTCAGCACACATCTGTTTGATGATAAGACCCATCATACACTGAGCAAGAGTCGAACTTTTTGGGTTTTTTCTTCTTGTTGAGTATCTATATGATTGTTTTGGTATCTCGCGCCATTATAACTAATTATATATGTTTGCTAATCTTATATGGTATAAACTACCATAATTACTAATCTATTGTCCCATCTTGAAAGGAATATAATTGTTTTTATAGCCCAGACTTAAAATGTTTCCTGTTTCTAAATGTGTGGAATGGTTAAGGTGTTAACTCTCGTATATATGCAAGAAACTGATCCGGTATTTCCGTTCTGTTATTATGAAGTGTCCTAGCATAGTCAAAATTTCTTTCAGTAAGCGTGGCGATATATAAAATATATATATATATATATATATATATATATATATATATATATATATATATATATATATATATATATAATATATAATATATATATAATATATTATATGAAAACAGATTGTTCAGAACAGATCTGTTTGATGATGAGACCCATCATACACTGAGCAAGAGTCGAACTTGTTGGGTTTTTTCTTCTTGTTGAGTATCTATATGATTGTTTTGGTATCTCGATCCATTATAACTTATTATATATGTTTGCTAATCTTATACGGTATAAACTACCATAATTACTAATCTATTGTCCCATCTTGAAAGGAATATAATTGTTTTTATAGCCCAGACTTAAAATGTTTCCTGTTTACATGAAACGTATGTCCCGTCTTCAGTCTAGGGTGCGTAGTCTTGATATGAAAGCGCAGACAGATTAACAGAAAATTAAACCTTTTTTGTCATAATCTAAATATAGTGATCAGAGGTTCTCCAGAAAAAGAGTAGTAAAAGCTGCTCTGTTTAAAATTTTGTAGAGCAGAGACTGACTTTTTATACCATTTTTTATTTAACTTTCCCTTTTAAACTGGATAAGTGCCGCATAATATTATTCTTTCATTATTGTGTTCTCGTAGAAATCAAAGGTTGGATATACGCTATATGACCGTTACAAAAAATTATTTACTATAGATTACCTTTTAATCAGTCTGTGACTCTCTGCGTACATACCTGCATAGCCTCTGTGAAAGTGAACTTGTTCTCAGTACAATTCTCAGATACGGCAAAATTTTTTCCCTATCGTTGTTGTACTCTGAAGTACCTCAACTGTTAATAAGCATTTCCAGACGCCCATTTTTTAAAGATATTCAAGGGTCCTGTAAATTATTTGTCATTTGATATAAATTGTTACATTTAGTACAAGATGTGGCCAAAAACAAGAAATGAGTTCATAAGCACGTCTATTAACAAATGAAGCACAGATTTGCACCTTAAGGTGTTTCGTGACAACTGAAGCTAGATGAACCGTCTAAATGTGTGAAATTATCAACGTTACACCTACTGCTTTGAAATTTTATCACAAAATGAATTTCGACATCTAGCAGTTTCAGGATAGGCTAGCTCACAGAGACTACAAATTCCTAGGATAGAAATCAGACGAAAGAATTGGTAGGTTAATTAAAACGCAAGGAAATTATGATACTTTTCTAGGGCTTTCAATCCATTACTTTGGAGTCATTCCCAAGAGAGAAAGAAGACAAAATAAAATTAGATATTGACAGTGTTTAGATGGAGCTCCGTATCTCAAACACCATATCCCCTTAAACGGATTGGGACCTCGAGATCAATCTAGAATAATTCAAAAAATCAATTTTATTTTTTTGGTTACAATAACTCCCATTTTTGCTTCTTATGAACAAAATAGTATATTGTATACTGTTTTGTTTTTTCTGCCTTATTAAATTGATAGCATAGCACACCTGCATTCTCCGAACATATTATCTACTGCAAATTCATCTTAAAATAAATTTGACAAACGTATAAATTTGTTCACCACTGAAGTTATCTTTTAGAGGAGTATCAGAATCTGTCACATCATAAAGGGTTTGTTCTATTTGCAATATAAGAAATTGTATTCTCTCTGACACATTCTGTATAGTTGCAGGAAAATCTTCACTCTTGAAAGATAGACTATTTGTTACTACATTGAGGATTTTTTTTTTAATTGAGTTTTCGAAATATTCTCGATTTCTTTGCCACCCGGTATAAAATTATATACATCACGTGAAAATGACAATGACATTTAAATTTCAATAGCATGATCATAAGCAGCCGTGGTATACTGGACTAATAGTTAATTCAATTAGAAGTTAAATATTCTAACAATTGTGGCCTAATATTAAAACAAAAATAAATTAAAGCAAAAACAGCCTTATAAGGTATATATACATGAATATATAATTTTAAATAGATCAATAAATAGTTATTGAAGGAAAAATAATTGATTAAAATTCTAAAATATTCGTGAAATTTATTCAGTTCTTTATTACGCCACTAGAACTAATCCAATCCGAAACCTGTTATTACGAAATGAGATATCAATCATTGTAAATCGTTCACCTCGTAGCATATGTAAAAAAATATGTTCACTTCTTTATAAGGACTAAGCAATTCAGATAGAAGAAGCAAATGAGCTTATTATTCCTAAGACAAGTCGAGACGGAAAGCAATTGAATATTTCAACTCGACGGGTTCATTACTCTACTTGTGTGACAGTTTGCCATAATGATTTGCAAATTAAAGTGGTGAGTGTTCACGCACATGTCACTCATTAAAAATTTTCTATGAAACACAAGTACACTAAGAGTCAAATAATGATATAATTAAAATGATGAGAAACTCAGAGTTGTAATTGAAATAGAATACTGCTTAATAAATTATGTTTTAAATATGTGAACCAATCGTATGATAGCTGGGGTAATATTTTTTTATGCCAAGTTTGAAGTTATTAAATAATATAACGCAATATTTTACATTATGCATGCCCAGTCACTCTAGTCACTCAATTATAAAATTCTGAATTTGTGCTTCACACAACAGACTGAGAAATACACCTAATTGATTGTATCAACCAGAAGTAATTTATCTATGATCCGAGCAATGTGCCATTTAACAATATATATGTAAACAT
Source organism: Octodonta nipae (assembly GCA_034190945.1). Taxonomy (NCBI): domain Eukaryota; kingdom Metazoa; phylum Arthropoda; class Insecta; order Coleoptera; family Chrysomelidae; genus Octodonta; species Octodonta nipae. Next base: position 35,932,426 of record CM067221.1, on the reverse strand, counting down.
CTCCATTTGTTTTGTTTAAGCTCAAAGTTGTAAAGCGGAGAAACAGACGACTCACTTCCTCACCAAAAGCACCAGTCCTGCTGCCATATAATTTTTCCTGCACTCTTACTATTAAAATGAACATGTTCTACAAAGTCCTCACCTTTGAACAGACAAGACCAGTATACGAATTTTTACTTTAATGTCGCTGTATGTACTTCCTAAAGCACACGTCAACTGGGATACTGATAATTTTGGGCATTAAAAATAGTATATAATCATTGAACTAATCTTCAGTTTTCTATCGCGTTTGATGGGCCAGCAATGTTTTCTTGTATTTTGCTGGCAGCTGAGATAAAGGAGCATAATCTTCTTCATTCCATTCAAAACCAATGAGATGAAGTTTTTCAAGCGGAAAACTGTCTTGAGAGAGGGAGAGAGATACTCTACACTCTACAAACCACTAACTTAGGCCAGGGTCTCCCAAAAATAAAGAAACAAGATTCACCCTGCTAGAATTTTAATGAATCACGACATACTAATAAAGTTATATTTAAGAGTTTGAAGTCAAGTATTTTGTAAATTTCGCTCCTCCATAAAATTGACGTCGACTATCATTTATGAGAATTTATGGTCATAATCGTTTTTTTACCAAAAACTGAAAAAAATGTATGATGCCTTTTAACCCTGTCAAAATACGAATAGTTTTTTAAATTAATTTAAGTACATGGGGTTTTTGCACTTTTTAGCAAAAAATTTTTATTTCACTTATTATACTCTTTAATTTACCAACAACACTTGATTCTGCTTCTATTATGATCCCTTTAAACGGAGAAATCTTCATATTGACGCAAAAAAAATTATTACAGATGTATTGAAAAAGTCAAAATTCATATTTATTGATTTTCGGGTTATTTTGCTTTATATACTTACTAATTTGACATTTTCAAAATTTTGTAATGTGATAAAGTGTCTGACTTAATGACTTTTTAAGAAACCCAATTTTCTGTGTCAAATATTGATTCCAGAAGAGCAAACAAACATCGTTTAGTTGGTGAAGTTGCAGTGAAAAAAATGTTGATATGAAAAAATATGGAAATTAAGAAAAAAAACAAAAAAAAAACAAAAACCGTGATCACATGAGTCGTCCTATCCACGTCTTCGGTTTAATTGTCCGGCTTTTTCGATTTCAATTGCCTCTCGTACTATCCTTGTTTTATAATTTGTTATGTTAGCGTCTTTAGTTAGTGTTGAAATAAGCAGACGCCGTTTGTTTGTTTCTGGCAGATAGTTTATGCTCTTCTAAACTAGCAAAAATTCTCCTGTTCGTGTGGCCGACATACCTTTTATCTCAAGTTTCACACGCAATGCTGTATACACAATGATTTTCTAAATTAATTTTAGGTTTTGGATGTATCAAAGTTGTTCCTATGGTTTGGTTTGGTTTATACGCAGTAGTTATGTTGACTGAATTCGGTCGATTATGTTGGTGGTTCATTTGAAGAAAGGAAAGCTGTTTCTTGGATTTTCAGCAATATCTTCTTTTCAAACATTTTCAAAAAACATTTTCACAATTTATTACTTTATAAGAAAAACAACATGATTAAATGCATTGGATTTTGTCAATTCATTTAAATACAACTTTTACTGAAATGTTATTTTTATCTTTAACTCAAACTAATAATTAATATATTGTTTTACAAGACTTCTCTTTTGCTACATAAAACACTGACAAGTCTCAAAACTTTTTGGTTATTTTCCTGATGGATTTTCTGAAATACATTAAACTTCGAGGTTAAAATTTTCCAATGTTTTCAATTACTGTTTATCAAATTTGTTAGAATTTTGTCTTCTATTGTCCAACATCCACGATCAATTTTCTCGATTGTAAATGTTAAATTTTAAAGAAGCAAGTAGGTTTTCATATTTTCCATTCTATTTGTGGATAAACTTGCTAATATTGTTAGATAATGATTAGTATTTAGTCTGATTTTATTAATCTCAAACGAATATTTATTGGATTTGGAATAATTTCAGTTAATTAACCTCATATTTCCGTCCAAACCAAACTTAGTATAAAATTTCAGCTCAATACGTTGGGAATAACTGGTTTTAAATTCCGTTTTCAAGATTTAAGCTACAGATATTAACCAGTCAAGTTAACCAATAGCTTGTCAAAATCCAAATACTGGAACTTAACTCCCTGGCCCTCCCTATAACGTTTCGTAAATAAAGGATTTGTCCTCTGCCTATTTATGAATTGTTCTAGGGGTCGAAACACGATGTTTAGAAGTACATGACATGAGAGAGGGCTAGTAATCTATAGTTGTTACAATTGTCTGTTGGGTTTTTTTTATGCAGAGGATTGCTTATGGACCACCTATAGTCCTCAGACCTATTGCCTGTACGTCAAACTTGGTGGCAAAGACGATTTAAAACTGTTAATCCATGTGTCGATAATCTAATGATATCCTGCAGTTTGCTCCACCTCTGAAATAAGTTTATCAGGTTCGAACTCAGAAACTGTGATATCAGAATCTTAATGATTTTTTTGAGTTATTGATTTCTTTTTGCATATAAAATGTCAGAGAGTGACCTCTAGATGTCCAAGTGAATTTGCAAAATATACTAACATTAATAGAGCTGGCGAGAAATTAATATTATCATTTAGTTCGTATGTAAGTCACTGAGAAGTCACTATATCTTTTATGAATGTATTTTTAAATTTATTTCTTTTACATTTCACGCTTGTTGTACTTACGATAAAATTAATTAACCCACATTTTTGAGTTAGAGTTTTTTTTATTACACAGAGTAATCTCATCTTCTCCGAGTATGCTGTACTCTTCGTTTTTGCTTCGGTGTATATGTACTGGGAATTTTTATTAAAACAGTTGATAGAGTTGAACGTATTTCTCATTACATAAGAGAAAATGATAACTATTTTGAGATGTTTGTAATGCACAGCCTCTCACGTAACATTTATATTATCCTTGGAGACAGACTTGTTTGCAATCTTATCGTTTTACTTTTATATCAATTTTCATATATCTCTATGACTCGAATATGGAAAGAAACACATTTCATCGATACGTGATACGTTTTGATTTTCTTATTCTTTTTATAAATGTCAGATCTATGGAAAATAAACTTGTGCTGTATATATCGGGTTCTCACGTTTTATTGGATGATGAATACACGTCTATTTATTCTGACAAATAACAAACTGTTGTATTTTATTATATGTGTATTTATCTGTAAATCATTGAAACATATTTTCCATGGGTTAGAAAAGGATTTCGTTATTAACCTATTATCAGAACTGTACACAATTATTTAACTATTTAACACTTTCAGTATGTGAACCTATTTTGTTGTTGAAATTATATTTTTAATAACACATGTCATTGAAAAATATTTTAGGGGACAACGGAATAGGAGTACATATAACAGCATCAGTTTCGGTTCGTAGTTCTAGAAGCAAGTAAGAAAATAAAACACTGTTAGTCTTTCTTTCATTCATTCTTTCTTTGGGCAGTACCACTCCAGGTTCGCCTTGGCCTCGTTTACTAATGTTCTCCACTCTATTCAATATTGTGCAGTTATTCCCCTTTATTGAATTGCGATCTTTTGTAGAGCACTGTATTCTTCCAACTTTTCTTAAGCGATAAACACATCTTCACATTCGGTATTTTCCCATTGGGTTGTACTTAAAGTATTTCATCGCTTGATCTTTCCTACCGATCTTATGCGATTTATCTTGATGTAAGACACTATAGTCCCCTGTTATCTCACCTCATACAGTCTGAAAGATAGTCCTTAGCATTTTCCGTTCAAAGACTAACTCTCGCTGGTTCAGAGTCCATGACTCGCTTACATATGTTATTTTAGGGTTCATTACAGTTTTACCGAATATGGAATAGAATAACATCCTGTTTTCTATAGTTCTCCTGGCTTGTAGATTTTCACCAGTTATTTTCAGCTATAACATCAAAGTAGTGGAAAACTTTAATGCTGTGTACATTCTACTCTAGAGTGATCCCCTCAAACTAGCGGAAATCTACCTTTGTAGCAATTCCGAAAAAACAAAGCAAGGAAATGCTCAGAATATAGGTTAATAAGCCTTTAGACGCACACCCTCAGTTTCCTCAGAATACTTCAAGAAACACTGTTTGGTTTCAGAAACGCACTTGGGACTAGAGAGACACTATTTGCAGTGAACGTTTTATTATTCGATTAAAGAAAGGATACTATGATTGCTCCCATATACTTGAATTCTTTAGCAATTTTAAAATTGAATCCACATTGACATTAAGTCATAATTTCCTGGCCCTTTTCCGGAGAGGTAAAGGCTTCTTGTGGATCTCTGGGATGTGCAATTGTGCCTACTGATGTTACCGAAGTTACATTAGGAGTTCTGTGCTGCAAAGCCATTTGTCAATTCAGGTTGTGCCTTTCTGCATAATCTAAAGCCGAATTAAAGAGTAATGGGGAGAGACCGTTGTCCTTATAATTACGGAGACAAGGGGAGGGGGTAAATTTTTGTATATTTTTGTTAAAATCAATTACACCGACTATTTTTAAAATATGAAGAAAAAAATGCTTTCTTCAGAAAGAGCCCTTTTATTTGATAGATTACATGATCCGTTTGATTTTTTTTTGTATTTTGATCAATTTTATAAACAAACAAACACTAATACCAAATTTCAACCTTTTCATTTCAGTGGTTTCGGAGGAAATTGATGTGATGTGAAAAAAGGAGAAATCAGAAGTGATTTTATAGCGGTTTCCGTTTATTGGATATATGGAACCAGTTTTGTTTCTGTTCAAGTAGTTATAAATTTATTTATCAGTTTTTTGGTAGAGTTTTGCACTTATTGTTTCATTTGCAATGCCTTCGTCGACTACTTTAAGTAATTTTTTCAAATCAAGGAATCTCATTATTTTCTAACGAATTCACTGTCTTCTAATATTACTGATATTCATTAAGACAATATTTATCAAATTTAATAATTTTAGTTGTTTTTATATAATTTTTAATGTATGGAAATGTCGTCTCTCTGTAGGTCATGGGTGAGGTTAATTTGAGTGCCAAATTAAAAAAATGCAGTAAACATAGGTGAGTTAGCACAAATCTAACCCGACCTAACAGGGCATTACTAGTTAACTAAAATTCCTCCATTCTCCTCACGTTGGATCCAATAACTAAGACGAATTGTACAACAAAATTTAGTGAACGGGTTTTGTCGTATTTCGACCCAGTTTGTAGCTCCGATAATTACTTTAAAACATCTCAGATAATTTGTGACATTTTTTTTATGAATGAATTCTGCGACAAATCCCCACAACATCTATTCTATTTTGAGGTAATACATTTCAACCGATCCCTTTTCAGGCATTATTCTACAAAGAATTAATCCAAATTACCAACGAAAACCCGTTGTGTCGTCTGGACAAACTATTTTGAAATATTCCAAGCAACTTTAAATTGAAAAACAATTGTTTTTAAATATACCATATTTCCTGTAATATTACACTTTCTGTCAGATATTGAGAACTTGTAGACAACAACATCTCCTTTCGAATATCAACTGTGACTACTCTTAGTTAAGAGAAAACTAGTAAATGTTCAAAAACTTCTAATTTAAATCACATTAAACGCAGTTATATAATCCCTATAACTCTAAAAAGAGCTAATCCTTGCAAAACTATTTTACTTAACCAAAGGCTACTTCGTATGCGTAAACATATTTCCCTTTCTTCAATAAGAATACATATAGACCTTAGCAATCATGGAAAGTGAACTCAAAATGTAAATTGTATATTTTACAAAGAGCTATGTTAAAAAAGCACCCAATTTACTAATGCGTTTTTATTTGTGAACTACTTTTACGGATTCAGGAGAGTATATTCTTTTTTGCAGACAAATTGCTTTCATCGTAGGCATATACAAATACACAAAGTTAGGATGTTTGAGTTTTCACATCTGAAGTTAGCGTACGTTGAAAATTTTGGCTAAGTTTAAGATGGTGACATTACAAAATAGAAATGTTTTAAATTAAAATATGTACTGAGGTATATCAACTAATTTCGATGTAATATATAGCCGAAAAGCTTTTTGAATGAAATATTCTGTTTATATTTTTTGTCTAGGAATGCTTTTTAAATTTGTCTTTGTTATTTGCTTTCAAGGTCTAAACAAATACAGTTATTTGTGATTTTAACTCCGTAGAAATTCTAAGTCTATTTTTTTATGCTGTAGTAGAATGGATGGTTGACGCTCATAGTGTTATTAATATGTAACAGTATTCGTCACTGTTAAGACATCTGATGAAAAGTAAGGGTCGCTCGTTGAAGCCAATATTCACAAGCATTATTAGTTCCTTTGCCATTGCCAACAGAGTCTGACCTAGACTCCGAAACGTTTGGAAACATACAGAAATGTCGTGACTTGTGGTGTTATTTCACAAAAAAGTGCTTAAATATTGAAAAAGTATGCCACAAATATCCTTCAGAATACAAAAACATACAACAACCTATTATCCTAAGCGTAATTAATACCAATTTGATAAGCTATGATTAGGATGAATATGAAAGATCAGTTTTTGAAGAAAAAACACTTCCTTATGAAGATATTCTGATTCTCTACAAATTTCCTAGTGGCGCATTATCACTTTTCAGAATATTTTTTAGGTTTTTTTTAATGTTCAAATAATTCTACTAGCTTGCTGTTAAAATTACGCCAGTTATGGCTTATTACTTAAGCGATGACATACGCGGTTCGCTTTAAAATTCTATATTACTTAAAAATCTCTATTGAGTGGATTAATGTATTACCCAGTATTTGCTCCATTATGCCGGTACTCTAACATTCATCTAGACAAATATATTAATATTTCTGTTTCTATACATGTCTAAGATAGCAACAGCTGATCAAGGCCTTAGCCAGCATTTTTTTTTTCGGGTTGGGTTAGATAATCTTTTTCGAGGGAGTTAGGTAATTTTTGATTGGTGGTAGGTTGATTAGAACTGTAAAATTTATATTTTTGTTCATGTAATTCCAGGATATATAAAATTGTATAAATATAAAATTTATTGTTATAAAGAGGATTAATTTGTTCAAACTGACTGTTGAAACCCAAAATTCCAGACCCCCGCGGCTGGCTACAGCCTTGCAGCTGATATTTTCTCATTTTTCAACAAACAATTTTTGTTTGATCTAGTAGCCAAATTCTGTTATACTGAAGAAATTCTTCAAAGTAATACATGTGTCTGGTTGCCCTCGAATTTTGAGTAATTTTTCCCAAATACTTATCGCTGTAGTCTTGTGAGAAACATAGCGACCCTCGTTCTTTTCGGATTATCAAACACCCGTTCTCCAATACTCAGTGTTCAACAAGTGCTGGTCTAACCAAAATATAAATGACCGTCAGTTTCAAATCTTGCTTCTATGTGAGATTGTCAATAGTTTGGCTACCCCCCCCCCTTCAGCGCAAATAAACTGATTAAATTATGCTTTGAAAAATTGTAAAATAAAGAATTTTTTAATGAAAGATTTCGCGGAGGAGAGACTATTAGATGAATGTAATTGGAATTAAAAATTTCACATAATTAACAGACCTAAAAATGTTGAAGATTCTCAGATCATCAACAATAGAGTGGGTTCACCTAGTTGGAATCGTAAGGAAAATTTCGTAATACATTAAATAATAAGAAAATAAATTACTCTATTCTATGCAACAGATTGGTCAAAATCAGCAATGTTGCTTAAAAGCAAAAGTAAATATATTTATTTAACAATAGGTACCGCAAAAGTAATTTAGATTTGAAAACTGCATCCAATTAAACCATTACATCAGTAAAAATTGTAAAACAAATACATTTAAGAAAAACAGAAACAGGCTTCAAGTATGGAACTAACAAAAAGCAAAAAATATTTTTTCCTGCAAAATTTAAATACATTTTCTGAAATCGGTGCCAAGTTAAAGTGAAAATAATTCGAAAAGTTCAGTAATGGTCTTTGCAACGTTGCTGTTCAACTTGTCAACGACTTCAGAAAAAGTATCTAATTGTTGCAGGAATAAATTATTTTTTACTTTTTCGTTTAGTTCCTTATTTGAAGTCGGTTTTTGTTTTTTAAATTTATTTCTGTAACACTCAGTAGCTTCCAGAACTATTTAGTACATTTTTCGACTATAATAATGATAATGAACCACCATCTATCTAGACGTTTTTCATAATTATATAAAGTTATTCCACAGAAATTGAATAATAATATAGCAGATATATGGATAAAAGCTTTCATAGAATATACAACATTCGCTTAAAGCCCGTGAGCTATTTTTGTTAAATAAATCTAAAATTATTTTCATATTTTCACTTAGAATATATAGCAAAATGAAAGCAAATAATCGTTCATTCAACCGCAAAGCTGTCCAGTTTCTCGTTTATTGTAAATTTTACTTTGCTATAATATCCTCATTTGTTTATGCCGGTAAAATAAAAACAAAATCTAAAACTTTTCGCCATCTTAGCGCAAGCTACAGTTTGTTATATAAACTGTTGCTCATTTAGACTTATTACTGGATATTAAAGTACATCGGCTGTGAATTACTTATGTACTTATAGAGGCTCGCATACAGCAGAATGTTATGTATTCATTTAAGCAGAACATTGTGTAATTTCAAGATAATATTTTCAGGTTAGTGAAGCAAAATTATATTCCCTGTAAGTTAGTTGCGGTTAATGATGTTAAGCATTAACTAATTTCGAAGTCACATATTTCCACCCTCTTTCGAAAGTTATGAATATTTTAACAAACAATTCCTGCTTTCCTTTCATCTCATTAGGAAAAGAAACATCCCTAAATCTGGATATGTAACGAAATTTTGGAAGTTAATTTTAACCGCTTTTTAATTGCCGTATCGAAATGGAACTTCATATGTATATGTAGTTTGGATGACAATACAATAATTTGGTATCTTAAAGCTCATCTGTTATGCAGAGCTAATATAAATAAAATGAATATAAGTTCTTCCTGTTACCATTCACCAAGGAAGACCTTGTGTATAGGAATTAACTGCCACTGTCATCCTGATAGACAATTGCAATCGACATAGCTACGGACATAGAACATAAAGGAATTTATTTGAATGCTTTACAAACCAGAACATAATACAGTAAGGTTCTAAAGTAAATTCATTATCTTCGTAATTATGAATGTAAATGAAAAATCATAAAATAGGTCAATTATTATATATGAAACTTTGAATTATTTACCTCCCTTTTCAAAGGCCTAGGGGGAACAACCAGGGGCGGATGTCCCTTAAGTGCACTCGGGCGCTGAACCACCAAATTTAATAAGCTTTTAATAAGGTTAAACATCAACACAAAATGTTTAATAAATATCATTTCAATAACAATGAATTTATCAAAAAACAATTTTAGCTCTAATCCAAACTTGTATTAAGGCTTATATTCGCTTGAACAAATATTTCACCGTACACTTCGGCTAGCGCAAGGTGAAACTTATATAGCTTCTATAAGATAGGATATAGCACGCTTAGCGTGTGAGATAGAAGATAGTTAATGCAAACTATATGGAGTAATGGGCTGACTCTAGTACTCCGCACGGAGACACCGAGCTGTGACTGGACCTATCCGAATGTTTCAATAATTAAAATTATTGTTTACGTGATATAATTAGTGGTGGATTTGTTTTTGTCCTCATAGTCTATGAAAGAATATTTAATATACAGAGTGTGTGTGTGTGTGTTTTTTTTATCCGAAGAGGGGGGAAATACATTCCGTACTTAGCTAGCACGTGCTGGCCGTCGTGCGGGACTCCCGATACAATGACTTCAAAGCAAGAGTAAATCGTTGCATTGAAACCAGTATACCGTATACCCGCTAAAACCCTAACCTCTTTCTCCTACAACCATGGTCCCCTGCGGCACTCTTACTCAATACTACTTCGCAAGGGTGGTTCATTGCAGATGTTTACTGCTCTTACTATGGAAGCCTCTAAAGCCTACTCCTCGAACGTATTGCGGAGTTCTTTGAGGATCGTTTCCGCGTAATCTGATACCAAGTTCCAGGCTTGGGGGCCCTTCAGCATGACTTCTACTAATTGTTCTGGAACGATATTAGTCTCCAGAATCCTCTCCACTTCAGCACGTTGATCCTGAAACCGGGGGCAGGAGAAGAACACGTGTTCCGCGTCCTCTATCACGTCCGTACAGTGTGGGCAGTTTGGGGAGTTTGCCCTCCTGAACCTGTGCAGGTATGCTCGAAAGCATCCATGTCCAGTCAGGAGTTGAGTGATGTAAAACCCAACCTCTCCATGCTGGCGGTTGACCCAACGACTGATGTTAGGTATCAATCGATATGTCCACCGGCCTTTAGTAGAGCTGCCCCACCTCTCCTGCCATTGCCCTAGACTCATGGCCCTTTCATCGCTGTTTCCTGTCGGCTGGTCTTTTTCTAACTTTCTGCGATAAAGCCGTCCCCTTTCTGCAGCCAGGATGTCGATTGGTAGGGTAGAGGCAATCACACTCACCACAGTGCGGTAGGATGATGCCACTCGAATCGCTGAGAGCCGCTGGACTGATTTCATTTTCCGGCGGTACGATGGTAGCTCGAGCGATTTCTCCCATACCGGTGCCCCGTACAACAAAACAGAAGTAGTTACTGTTGCCAGTAGCTGTCTTCTTATCTGTCTAGGGCCTCCGACATTCGGCATTATTCTAGAGAATGCCCCCTGTACCCCAGCTGCTTTCTTGCTGGCCGCGATTATGTGCTCTTTGAAGTTGAGCCGTGTGTCCAGGAGCACCCCCAAATAGCTGATGAAGGGCTGCGACTGTATGTAGGTGTCGCCTATTTTGAGGGTGATGGTTTCCCTTGCCTTTCGACTGCTAACAAGAAGTGTTTCGGTCTTTTGCTCTGCTAAACTCAAGTCCGCTGCGAGCATCCAATGCTGAATTGTGGCTATAGCGAATGAGAAGGTTGTTTGTATCTCCTCTATGTGCTTGCGCACTATGATCAATGCCACATCATCGGCGAATGCCACTAGCCTGACGCCCTCAGGCAGACCGAGCAGGAGCAGGTCGTTGTACATTACGTTCCATAAGAGGGGGCCAAGAACAGAGCCCTGAGGTACACCTCCTGTGATCTTATAGTCTACTTGCCCATTTTCAGTTTGGTACAACAAGATGCGGTCCTTGAAATACGCTGAAACCATTCTGCGCAAGTACTGCGGAACTTCCATCCTGGCAAGAGCCTCCAAAATGCGGTCCCAGCGGGCCGAGTTAAAGGCGTTCTTGATATCCAGGGTGGCTATTAGACAGTACTTTTTTCCACCTCTTCTCCATCTCTTTCCCGAGATAGCCTCTCTGGCGATGTTGGTAACGAGTGTCACGGCATCGATGGTTGATCTCCCCTTTCTGAACCCGAATTGGTTGGTGGAAAGTTTCGGCTCAACGTAGGGCTCCAGCCTATCTGCTATTATCCTTTCAAGGAGTTTTCCCGCAGAGTCCAACATACAGAGGGGACGATATGATGACGGTTCGTCGGGAGGTTTCTTTCCCCCTTTAGGGAGGAGCACAAGCCTCTGCTTTTTCCACTTAGTCGGGAAAACCCCCTGCTTTAGGCAGGTCTCATACATGTGTAGAAACATGTCAGGCCTATTGGCTATGGCGCATTTTAGCGCGATGTTAGGTATGCCATCTGAACCGGGAGCCTTACCGTTTTGGAGCCGGTTGCACGCGCCCATCAGCTCATTCATAGTCACTGATGGTATATCTTCGTCCCTCACCTGCCACGAAGGATAAGCGGGTAGCTCAGGCTTCGCAGGAAACAAGTGAGTGACAATGCGGTGCAATGATTCGGAGCAGTTCGTTGATGTCATGGGGGTGGCCTTGATTTTATGCATCACGATTTTATACGGTTTTCCCCATGGATCTTGGTCAACTTCGTCACACAACTCCTTCCAGTAGGATCTCTTGCTTGAGAGAATGGCTCTTCGTAGTTCTTGTCTTTTGATCTCATAGTCGAGCCTTAGTTCTTCTGTTGTGACCCTGTCGCGTCTCCGTGCTCGTTGATGCAGCCTTCGTGCTTTGAGACACTCTCGTCGGTGTTGTGAGATCGTGTCGTTCCACCAGTAAACTGGTGGGCGGCTGTTGTTCTGCCGTCTCCTTGGCATGGATGCATCGCAGGACTTGACAACGCTTGTCATTACCTCTTTGGCAGTGGCTTCTGCGCTTGTTGCTATTGACAATGGTTCCTGCTCCATAACCACGGCGAATGAATCAGCATCGAAAGCATTTTTGTTCCAACCGACTGGCTGTGACCTCGCACGACTGACACACAATCTTCGTTTGGGAGTGGTGTTGATTTCCCATATAATAGCTTGGTGGTCGCTATTAGTAAACTCCTCATCGACCCGCCACTCACAGCCCCCTTTAATTAGGTTGCTGCTAACGAATGTCACATCGATAATGGAGCTGGCTGTGCCTTTGCGATATGTGCTTACGTCTCCTGTGTTGAGGAGTACCAGGTTGAGCGAAGACATGGTCTCACGGAGAGCTCGTCCTCTCGCGCTCGTTTCCCGGCATCCCCAGTCAATTGCCCAGGCGTTGAAATCTCCTGCGATGGCGACCGATTCACGCTTCCGTACATCCTCCGCCAAGGTGTCCAAGAATAACTCGAACTCCTCGAGCTGTGCACTAGGAGGTGCATAGCAGCTATAGAAGTGAACCCCTCCCACTTTGGCTCTCACAAGCCATGGTTCTGGGGTATTTGGGAGTTGTTGGAACGGAAGTTTACCGCAAGCCCATATCGCTGCTCTGTCCGTTGTGTCATTTACCCAGGACAGGGTGTCGAAGTTTTTGTACTGCTCGCAGATTATGGCTACGTCGCAATCCAATTCCCGCACCCGCTGTACCAGTAGGTCTTGGGCTGCTTCGCAATGGTTGAGGTTGAGTTGCAGTACTTTCATTTACGGGCTTGTGCTGCTCTCATCGCCTGTTGGTAGATCGGACATTTCCAACTACCCGCAACGTGCCGGCAGTCTGACCTACTATCTTTCTCTTTGCAGAGTAAGCACTTGGCAGGTTGTTGACAAGCCGAGGCATTGTGACCAGCGCCTCCGCATCTGTGACAACAACTGCTTCGGTCAGTCTTGCCTCTGCACGCCTGGGCGTTGTGCCCAAAGTGCCAGCATTTGAAGCACCGTCGAAGGCTGATCCTCTCGCGAACACGTACTGTGCCCCACGCAAGTTTCAGCTTTCCAAGTGCGATGGCTTTCTTGGCCTGGACCTCTGGGAGACAAACAACTGCCGTTTGTGTTGATCTATATGCCCGTCGAAGTGATTTCACTGCCTCCTCAGTGATCTCTGCCAGGCCGTCGATATTATCTTTGAGCAGATTTACTACGTCTTCCTTGGTACTGATCTCGTCCAAGTCTTTAATTTCAATCTCGATTTGCGGTATTCGAGATTGTACAGTGGCCCCGCTTGGGAGCTTATTCTTGATGGCGTTACAATAGCGCTCCATCTCCTGAGCGTCTGCCTTGGCGAATAACAAAAGTAGATCTCCCTTAGCTGTTCGTCGGATCTTATTGACTTTTTTGCCTATATCCTGCAAGGTGGGATCATTCTTGATACCTCGCAAGATATCTGCATGGTAGCTCTTCTCGCCTTTCTTTATAAGCAGCGTACAATGTGGCGCTGGTTTTTGCTTATTGGTCCTCGGGGCCTTTTTCCTCTTTACCACTTGCCAGTCAGTCGACTGGTTTGCAGGTTGGTTTTTGGTCTGCGGTTTAAACTTGGATTTTAATCCATTGTTTCTCTCCGCTTCTGAATTGACCACCCTACTTGTTGTTCCCTGGGTAGTTTGCCCGATGTTCTGGCGACCTTCCTTACCGGGCTTTAGCTTGCTAGCTAGCACCGGTTTAAGCGTTTTAAGTGGTGGTGCCTTACTTGATGAGGCTACTGAAGGCGAGACCTTCGGTGGCGAGGTCCTTGCTACAGAGGCTACTTTTATTGAAGCCGCCTGCTTTGGGGCCGCCGGTGTTGATGCAGCCGGTTTTGAGTTAGCTGCTTTTGAGGCAGCCGTTTTTGGGACCTCCTTTTGCTGTCCACCTTGTGTCTGAGTGTTTGGCACCTTTACTGGTGATGTCTGTGTTGTAGCAGGTTTCGCTACAGGAGGTGGCCGCGTCGTTGACGTCTGATATTTGTCATATTCTGACTTAATGGCGTGTGCCAGTTTCTTGATCTCATGATGTACATTGTGCCTAGGCCCAATGAACTTCAAGAGCTCATCGATCTTAGCTCCTAATTTGTTTGGAGCGCCACTCTCATTTGTTGCCCTTTGTTGGACGTCAACTCCACTATTCGCCTTTTGGAGGACCTGGCTGGATAGTGTCTTGCTGCCAGCTCTAGTTGTAATGGTCGATGTTGTACCATTACTAGTGTTCTTCTTCTTGTCACTATGTGACGGAACCAGTGATAATTCGCTCCCCCCAGAATCCGTGGAGCGTGCACCGGCCACCGAGGCTTTCACTCGATCGGAACCGGTGGCGGGATTATCCTCTGCAGAGGTACCCACCTGGGGTATTAAGTTCACCTTATCACCCATTTCCATAAATGGTTTATTTTCGGGGTTCCTTCCCCTATCTGATTTTGGTCCGCCCTGAGGAAATCCTCAGTACTCCCCATTGCTGGAGAGCGTTCCCCTATCCGCCACCTGGGGAGGCGCCCGGTAGTGGACCAACAACCACCCCGGGTGTGTGTGTGTGTGTGTGTGTGTTTACATAACTGGGAAAATGAGTATCAATTTTAACATTGACTATATTAAAAACAATAATAAGTCGTTTTAAAATGAATTAGATATAAAATTGGCTGGTCCACCTAAGCCATATCTTAATTGAAAACAAGAGTGCAAAATGAAAAATAAAGTATTTACACGAAGTTTTAAAAGTGAAATTTATAATAAAAAGAAATGGATGCGTGGATGTGATCGCATCAATACATTATTTTGTTTACCTTGTATTATTTATGGGGGGAATCAATCTGGACGGACAGTGGAGTAGATTAAAACGTTTCTTCGAAATAAGATGTCTCAGGACTGGCTAAATGCTCTTTCTGTGCTTAGTATTGAAAAAAAATATATTCAATCAATGCTAGACTTTAATAAAAGGTCATTGAAGGTTCTTTTTCGAAAAAAGACGACGAATATTTTAAACAATAAAAAATAAATGCAGTATTAGCAAAGCTATGGTTTGTTTTGTTGCATCTTTGAGTCCCAATATTTGACCAGTAAAGTGCACCACCAGTTTCATAAACCACCAGTCGCCACCAGTGGCTTATGAAACCCTTAAAACTTTTACATGAAAAGCAGTAGCCTGATTGTTGGATACCCACGGAAAAAATAACTTTATTTTGTACACACAATAGACCTCGACACACAACTGACACTTTACTAGTATATTAGTTGTCTTTTTGTCAAAAAAGCAAAATTTTTGTAAAATAGAATGGAATAGCTTGATCAAAATTGAGTAATGAATATAAACAAGATATATTACTAAATGTTGTGGAAAACTCTGTAAGTAAAACATTTGTATTGAGAATTTAAAAAAAGAGAAATACCATTCATATAAAATTAAACTGGTTTAAGAATTAAATGACGATGATCCCGATTGTAGATAAGATTGTTAAATTGTTACAAATAGATGCAAATGGAATCCGATGTTTTCAAAGAATATTATTTTTCTGATGAGGAAACGTTTACCCTACACGGAACAGTCAACAAGCAAAAGTGTCGGAATTGGGGTACGCGAATTCCTCACTGAATAAGGGAATGTCAAACACAGTATCCTATTAAAGGGAACTTCACAGACATTAATAAAAGTATATGGTTTCGACAAGATGGAGTCACACACATTATGCAGTTGCAGTACGATCTTATCTCTTTCAAGTATTTCCGTATCGATGGGGTGGCAGAATTGAGTTCCCACCCCATTCTTGCAAAACGCCTATTTATTGTCCAGAAATGAATTGTGCCCAGTTTGGGCACAAGACTTGGACAATAATTATTGGAAATATTGCCA
This sequence comes from Octodonta nipae, assembly GCA_034190945.1. Taxonomy (NCBI): domain Eukaryota; kingdom Metazoa; phylum Arthropoda; class Insecta; order Coleoptera; family Chrysomelidae; genus Octodonta; species Octodonta nipae. Next base: position 35,916,342 of record CM067221.1, on the reverse strand, counting down.
ATTACTTCAAACTTTATGTCTTTATGCGGCATCATTCATTATTTTACAAATTAAACAATTGAAAATTGATTTTTCTTATTACCAACAATTAAAAAGCCGTCTATTGCTTAACAGAGAATTGAAAACCCTCTTAAATGAAGTGTTACACGCTACCCCTTTTCATTATTTTTTTAGGTAGTTATTAACCCTTGGGATAGAGTTTCTTCCTTAACAGAAAATCAATAAATTATAGCAAATTGCACAACATTTGCTTTCCGTGTGAGTAAATAACCCAAATTTCAGTTGCGATATTTTGAATTGGACTTGTCATACGTCAGTTTATGGATGGTAGAGTCAAGAATGGCAAACTTATATGGAGATTAAACTGAAGAAATCATTAAATAACAAGTTCAAGAAATGACCAGAATGGCGTTGGTGTTGAAAGAGGGTATGATGTGAATTTCTAACTATAAACTAATCTCAATGTTTAGCCATCTGCTTTGCCTTTTTTTCAACAAGTGTGAATATTAAATAGATAAAATATGTTTGAAATATTATAATTCAACAAATTTTATGTTTTAGTTAAAATTTAAATTACAAGCCATATGTTACTTTCCAGTCATATTTATATTAAGAACTTTAGCATAAATTATTGAGTCGTAACAAAATAGTGAAACTTATCTTATATTTACTGATATCACCAAATCTTATATTTATTACCATCTTATTTGCAAATAGTGCAGTTTTTATAAGAGACGGATTCTGTGGAACCGGTACAGTAATTTCAGAAATTAGGTACCCCTTACAAACATGAACACAGGAATTTTCAGTTTTTATATATTTGTATGAATAATTTGATTAGTTCTTCATCACGTCATTGTTCAATAAGTAAGCAAATATTTGAAGTTTATTATGGTTGTTAACTGAATTCTAAGAAAATATCGCTCAGAAGAATTGAATGAATTTATTTATTGTTCTAGATTGTTTTTGCTAAATTACTCATAGTTTTAAAATCAATTTCAATTTCAATTCAAGGCGTACCTAATTTCGGCTGAAGAATAAGTAATTCTAATACACTGAATGAAGTCCATTAAATGCAAGACAATACGATGTATCTATTTGAGAACCTTCATAAGTTGCGATTCCCTCAACAAATTGATAATGTATAACATTCAGTTGTTTGCACTAAATACATACCATAATTATTCGAGATTTCAATAAGGAACAATATATTGCCTTTCGCGCAATAGATTGTAAAACCTTGAAGAGTCAGTTCTATAATATTCCGTTGATAACTTTTAGTTACTCTACCAATTCAATAACGATTTCTTTCTATTCTAGGAATCACAGGGAAATGGCGTTATACACAGTACGACTCCCGATTTAGAGTCTGTATCAGTTAGTTTTTCCTGAAACTCCTAGATGTCTAAATTTATTTCGCAATAAAATATAATCACCATTCATTTAATTTTTAATTATTGTTTGGGTAAATTAATCGGAATTAAATGTTCACTCTTGGTACAGATTTCAGACGAGACTTGCTAATAAATTCTTTGTTATATGAGATCAGCAGTACTAATTATAGAACCTCTGTGTGTTAATCACTTGGATTTATACTGTAGAAAGCAGTGTTTATTTTCACCCCGTACACCTATTTCCTATCCTGGTGTTATAATTACTAACAATAAATTACTGAGGGTTATATACTCTGAATATAATGGAAAAGTATTCCACCATTCTATCACCACACGTACGAAAAGTAGCTAAGCTATCCTTTTGCTTTCCACTTTTCTTAAAAATATAAAGATTGCCTACCATAAACTTGTGCTTATTAATCTGGTACTCCCGGATATTGTACCTTTTATTACAGAAAGAGTTTTTAGAATCGATACAGTATTTCAAGAGAGTAGTACTCCATACAGATAATTAAGAACATACGAAGACAATTTATTCATTTTCATACATGTGTACCAATAATTTGATTAGCTCTTTATCAAGTAATTTTTCGATATATCAGGGTGTACATTCAAATTATTAACATTTTTAGTGAATTTAACAAAATTTAAAATCGCTCATAACAAAATGGATGTACGCATTAACAAAGAATATTTTTACCTGTTTATTTATTGCTCCACAGTTATTTCCCCAAATTATTAATGGCTGTAGAATAGTGAGGATACTAATGATTTTTAAAATCAGTTCCAAGGAAACAACAACAATTACTGTTCGTAAGTTCACTTTCAAGAATACATAATTCTAATAGGACTGAACGATTTCAAAGTAACTACTAATCGTTTGATCTTTAATGATTGTTTGGATAAATGCCTCGGAATTAAATGTTGACTATTGATACAGATTTCAGGCGAGACATACTAATAACTGCTTTGTTTTCTTGTATCACCAGAACTAATTAACAAATTGTTTGTGCGTTAATCATATGAAATATACACTTAGAGGTAGTGATTATTTTCCCAAAAAGGGAAAAATAGTACCCTTACCTAGAGCCTTATAATTACTAAGTTTGAATTACAGATAGTTAGATATTCTGAAGATTATGAGATATGTATTAATTTTAACAACATAGAAAATTATTATTTTAGCGGCAAGAATTTGATAAAATCTGCTATTTTGTTTACCTCTTCCATTAAAGAATTATCTCATAGGAGTATTGGTTATTATTCTTACCAGCCAAGAAATAATGTAATATAAAGCAGTATTTAATTTTTGAAAAAGGTATCTCGAAGTAAATTTAAATTGGACGAAGTGAAATATTTTCTGGAAAATTAAATTTAAGGGATTCAATTGTGTTATAAACAAAAGTTCATAAACTACTCACTCACATAAGTAGAAAAGTTATTTTTTCATAAAACCAATTTTTTGGGTTATTATAAACATCTCTATATGAAAATAAAACACTAAATTTAAGCACATAAATCTTTTACCGAAAAATAATTATTTATCAACAGCAATTATACCCAAACAAGATTAACAATATTAAAAAAAACATAATTTATATTGGAGAAACTGACTTCAAATGAATGAAAATTGTTGAAAATATTGATCGTACCCTGTTTATCTCATGTTTTGACATGTAAGTTTGGAGATTTGTATAGTAAAATTATTTTAAGTTTACGATTGTTGCACGTATATTTGCGATTTTCTGAAAAACAATATGTTTTACGTTAAAGAAAAAATATACGGAATCAAATCTGACTATATCTTTGTGGAATATAATTTCAAATATTCAAACTGATGAGCCGTTTTAGAAATATGAGTGAGGATTCTAGAATAGCTGTCCCTTAACCTACTAACAGGTTAACTAAGTTTTCCGATTTTCTGAAAAACAATAAATTTCACCTTACTGAAAATTAAATGATACCTGTCCGTTATGTTTCTTAATATAATGTAGTTTAAATGAGGAACTTCTGTACTCTACAATTTGAATTGAAGTTCAAAATGTTTGTCTTCATTGAAGAATCATGAGTCTTGGGTATATACGATCCAAATAGTTATACCCAAAACGACGACCTAGACATAAGTACCTACTTCTGACGGACTTCTTTTTAACCAGACATAATTTTCATAAATATAGCAAATACGAAATTCGTATTCGAACATCAGCCAAAACATGGCTGTTAAGGTCGACGTCTAAAACGAGAACACCTGAACCTTCTCCCCACTAGAAGTAGGTCTAAATATCATAGTCATTTGTCATGAACATCGACTTAAATCAAAGAGCAGAATTTTTGTGACCACAACAAAACAGAATTATTCTCAGAGACAGAAGACAACAGGGCAGATCATTTTCTAATTTCCAGAAAATCTCATTTATTCGAAGGTTAAGGCACTGAAATACTGACATCCACTCTCACTTCGTTAAAAAAATCCAAAATGAAAACAGATGGTGGGCCAGCGAAATTTCTCGACAGCATTATAGCAATATTTCGCAGTAAATACAACAGTAACACCAGTCGGTATTCTAGGAGATATTCTAATCCTCTTTTTTAAAAATAAACAATATTAAAACTAAATGAAGTTTATATGAGGGCTTATATATGAAACTATATATGTTTATATGAACTAGCGGTCGCCCATTGGTCGAAATTCCATTATTGACGTTATTTTGTCTGTATAGGATAGATAGATAGAGTTGATGCGAAATTAGAAAAGTATGTCAGGCCTTTGCTATCCCTATTATTTTATTTGGATTACGTTTATAAAAATAATTCAGGAAATAATTTTTAATTTATGTATATAATTGTAGGATTAGTTTTACTTAAATATGTCTATGTAACATGTTCGATCTAATTATCGGCAGATGTTTCTTTGTAACCAAAAAGTTTCGGTCATTTACGCACAAACCATTTTAAAAATAGAGATGATAAACAACCCAATGAAAACTCCAATATTTAATGACATTTCCATTGTCTGCTGATTGATGACTTGTTGCACAACACCTTCGGACTATTGTCAAAATTATATTATATTATAATTACATCAAAAAATTACAAATATTATTTTCTACGAAAGTTAGTACTACTTGTCCGAAAAATCAATACTGATCTATAATTTACATATATATATATATATATATATATATATATATATATATATATATATTCCTATTGAACTATAGGCGACTCCAAAGATAGTAAAAGATGGACATCACACGGTCTGAAAGAGCTTTACCCAGCCACTGCCTTGTTTATAATTTGAAAACCAACGTAGCATATATAATTACGCAGTGGTTTCTGTTGTCGTGAAGAGCCTTTAGAATTTTAAATTTTTTGAAACTTTAAAGCCAGCAATGTAAGATTTCAAAGGTAAAATATGTCAAAAAAATATATTTTACTTTAGAATAAATGTACCAAATAAATTGGTAGGCATATTTTTTATATTCAAACAAATCTATAAAATATTTTAACAGTCAGAACTTTGCAGCAATGAGACCATGTAATGTAAAATTAGTTAACTATAAGATACACACATTGTCAGAATACATTAATTTTCAGTTTGATTTTCAATATAAAAAATATACTTACCAACGTAGTAACCCATGAGTATTTCTGTTTTATGTGAAAAATATAAAGAAATACGAATCACATTCTGTTAATTAATAGTAGTTAAATACACCCATTTTTTTCTGTGAAATTAAATTAAAACCTTGAAAATACTTTGAAATCTTTTGCCTGAATTGAAAACTTTCAACCTAATCCCTACAAAAGTAATAAAATGTCAAAATTTAAACCAAATTTCCGGCAGATAGCCAAGCATTCAGGGTTGTCAGATCTACTTATTTATCGTGAATTTGTGAATAATTTCACGATTTTTTGTAATCTTAGTTAAATAATATGAAAGTTATCCGACAAAAATAAAAGGACTCTAAATTAACAGTATAAAGAAGATATTATCAGAAATAAGTTGATGACGTGCAACATAATTCTGATTTTAGTTGACAAACCATATTTACAATGCAATGAATGTTGCAAACTGCAAACTTGCGGGCGCTCAATAAACGGCGACTATATGTATTATAATTTTTCGTTGGTCCTATTTCAATAGCATGACTATGTAGGATAACTTTAGCGAAGTGCCAATACTTTCAGTTTTACATTTAATTTAGTTTGTCTTTCACATTGGAGTCAACCTATCTTATGATTTTCTCTCTAAGCAATCTGGCGGCACTGTTTGACTTTGACAGTATGGATGTAAATAATGATTTTTTTATTATTTTATTATTTAATTATTGAACCAATATTATAAATTAATTTTAGCATTCTGCACTGAAGATCGTTTATAGCTACTAAATAAAACAAAAATAAAGAAAATCGGTTGACAGACAGAGGAGAAAATGGTACCTAATCGTTTTGTCTTTGCCTATTTATATATAGATATATGAAAGTATATTTATTTTCAATAATTTGTTTATTCTTACCTATACGATAATTGCTAGTTGTATTTTTGAATATCTTGAGAATAACATTACCCTTATCAAATTTCATTATATTGGTTTATTGTCATTGAGAACGAGGTGTGATTTAGACATTTCGAATATTTGAAATGTACAGTCGTCTCTCTAACTAATATATCTGAAAGTATGCGAAATCTATGTTCAATGTAAATTTGATATATTCTATTATTATTCAAGACAGAAAACGCCATAATACCAAAACAATACCGAAATGCTCTATGGACTGGACTAAATATACCCAAATAACTTTTATGATTAGCCACAAGAGCTGTTCGGTTCAATCGAAAGTAATCAAAACTCCAAATAATATTATTCGGTTTCTATCCACATGAACGGAATACTACAAAAATTATCCGAAAGTACGCTTTAAACTTTATTACATTTTTCCACTTTCAATAATTACCATATGGTATCTGCGGTGGATAGATATCCAGAAACTCAAACGTGCAAATAAAATCCCAATTCAGTAAAGGAAATCGTAAAAAACAATATTTGCTATACTGAATCGAGTAACTGAGATCATTGGAGAGAGAAAAAAGCGGATGAAAAACAACAAAGGAGTTGTAGATTATCCAGAACACTGAACTTCTTATTGAAATTCAAAACTTGTTCACGGAAACTTATGCCTCAGCTTTTGGTTCGTTCACATGCATCCTTTAATGTTAATGTGGATAAAAACCGACGCGCCATTTACAGTTAAACAAACTTCTAAAAATTAGCCGCAAGAGGCGACCAGAATATTTATTAGAACATGAAGTTGGAAAACTTTCACTGAGAAAATATCGCTTGCTGCAGGTACGAAACTATTTTTTTTTTAGGTTAGAAATAAAATATTGAGCGGTAGCTGACCGTACAGAAGTTTTACTTTGCAAACTCGTTCCTTTAGTTAGCTTATTTGAGCAGAACTTTACATACAGACTAAATGATGGAATTGAAAGTAAATGATGAATGATGGAATATTTAAAATAATTTAATATAATTTTTTATAGATTTTACTATTATATTTAGTATATATTAAATGCACCAAACTATTTAAAGCCATCTTTAATTTAAGAAAAAAGTAAATTAATGAAATGTTTACGCATGTTATTAGTGTTACACTATCGGAACAAGCCAATTACTACACCGCCTGTATTATATAAGCAGCCATAGGCTTTTATAAAGATAAAAAATAAACTGAAATAAAAAATATTAAAAGAATGATGTGCTTTATTATATATAAAACTAGGACCTGAAATGTAATAAAAGTAAAAAAGGTTTTATTAAAATGCACAACTAAGGAAAAAATAAACCAACGTGTTCATATATTAAATAATATTGTGTAAACCTCAAACTAACAAAAGCGTTTAATATTGTTGCTTCATAGAATGCCATGAGCTAATACTGGACAAATAGACACGTACTATCTATAACAATAGAGGAGTATTTAAGGGGGCGGGAGGAATTTGGTGTTAAGATAAGAAAATTATATCCGCCATCTTGGTGCCTCTGTCATATTGAACTTCGAGTGAACATTGTATTTTTTCTATTCTGCTCAGCAAATAGATGAGAATTTTTTGTTGGTTTAAAGTGATGTCGTTTTTCGTATTTCCTCATCGAATATTTTCATTTAATACCTATATCATAAGGGTAGATAAGAGAATTTTATTCGCCATCTTCAGGTTTCCGCAATATTGAATTTAGAGTAATGCCATTATATTTTTAGCTAACCCTTTAGGTTGATACCTATATCGGAGGAATTCATAAAAAATAATCGGTCTGCCATCTTTGGGAATCCGCCATATTAGGTTTAGAGTGATGCCACTTAGTTAAGCAGGCATTGTCACGCAAAACAAACACGTATGCAACATTTCAGCTCATTTTCACTTGCAATATTTACGGACATCTACACAAGTGAAACTTAATAAAACCCCATAAAAGTAAGTTACTAAGCATGCCTAATTACTTCGTTGTACCATTTTCACCAACATTAATGTTTCTTTTGATTTCTCAAACACCTTACATAGCTGATTTATATGCCATTAAATAATTTCGAGATGAATATTGAGTAGGTCCTTGATTATTCTGACTGTTCTTTATGATTCTTTCTCCATACTTATTTTCTGCATGAGATACGTTTTTGAAACATGGAATGGAGAGAAAGTGTAACCTAACAAATTCGAAAAAGTGTACCGATTACTGATTGTCCTTTACAGAAAATCTTCCTCACAGACGATCTTGTGAGAAAGATATATCTACAATATTTTCAACAAGCCTTAACTGGTACAGAAAAGAAGTGAGGAGAGAAACTTCTTGTTATGAAGCAGCACAATGTCATTAAATCTTAAAATTTCATACTATTTATTTAACATATTTTCAGAACAGTGTCAAGATTTCAAATAAATTTCTGTTTACTTTCCTCTCTCTCTCCCTCTCTCTGTCTCGCTACTTAGTACAAATTACAACATAATTTTATTTGAAACAGTTCACATATATAAAACAGATTGCAATAGGTTTGAAAAAGTGAAGGGACTTTATGGTCTATAAAAAAATCTCATATTTTGTATTACAATAAACTTTTATTTAACATTCTAGTTTTTTAAAAAATATTAAAAGCAAGTTTTTTTTAATTGATAATGTGTGAAATCGTGTGAGTAATTATTTTTGACATTTAGTGATTTCAATTGGAAATTTACAGTCTTTGCATACGGTTTAGAGTAGAAGCGGGATAGCCTGATATTTTATGGTAGATTGACTAATATAAATTTATTTAAACAAAAATTTGAAGGCTTCTAGTTTTTAAAAACTTTATATTAAAACTATTTATCCTTTTCAATTTTCTGGTATAAAACTAATTAATTTAATAGACAGAAAACGATATTTCTGATTTTACTTATACTAGTAGTCGCCTAGTGGTCGAAATTAGACCCTATTTCATCAAATTTGTTAATAGTATAATAGCTTTATTCGCGGTAACAATTCGTTATCGATTCATTACTGATCGCATGCGCAGTTGCAATAAAACTGTTCGCGGTACGGAAATTACTGAACTGACAGTAACAATTCTGTGTTCGCGGTGAAGAAAAATTCGATTCATTATTGATTCGTAACCAGATTATCAGTTCTTGAATTATAGCTAGGATTCCTGGTTCTGACATGCGCGTTTGAATAATTTTTACTCAAATTTAGTTATTTTGTGTTGCCAACATCGGGAAATTTATTTATTGTTAACTGTGTTTACGTTTGGACTTTAAAATTGTGTAGAATGTTTGTTGACATGGACCACTTAATTTCAAGTAACGGGGATTTGGAAGAACTTTTGGAAATTGTAAGTGTTCCAACCACAATTGATTATTTTGAACATATTGTGCCACACTTTAATAATCATCAGTTTGAGTTACATTTTCGGATTAGTCGTGAAAGTGTCAAAATATTCAAACCTCTACCATAAATAGCAGTAGCCGAATGTAGAGTGGCTCATTTAATTGACAAATACCTATTTATATAATGTGACAGCATAGAAGAATTAGTTACAATGGCATTCGCGGTACAAAAGTATGTATTACTAGTTCTGAATCACGCATGCGCTCTTGAGTAGAACTCAATTGATAACGAATTGGTTCAGAATTATGTTCCGCGAATAAAGCTAATTTTATAAGAAATAAAGTTGAAGGGAACTCGGAGAAGTAGGTATAATGACCAAAATTGTTCACTTCATATTGACAACTCTGTTGAAATAACAAGAAAATAAAAATTCAATCAAATATAGTCATTCGAAATAATTTTGACAAATGCGTGACCCCCCAAATTTTTCGCTAGAGAATATAATAATTGGAAGAGTGGTCTTTGCAACCGTCATTTGCAGTTTCAATCGAGTTCGTTAATATTACAGAAAAGATATGACCAACAACCTTATGAGAACTTTAATCTGTAATATATTCTCTATTGCCCGCTGACTGACAATTTTTGACACACCTTAAGAAGATTGTAATAATAATATCTATATTAAATTCATATAAAAAACACAGTACTTGATATGAAAGGTACTGCAGCTTGTCCGGAAAATCAATATTGATCTATTATAATTAATATTTTACTATCAAACTATCAAAAGATGGTCTTTGTATGATAGTCTGAAAGAGCCTTATCCTGTCAATGTAAACTAATCTAACAGCATCTAACGCTTCTTCCGTATATAATTACTCAATATTTAGACCGTCAAGTCCAATTATGAAAGATTTCGAAGGAAAAATACATTTATTCTAGAATAGATGAGTAATTTACCATAACAAAATAGTAGATGCTTTGAATTTCTTTATATTTTAAATAATACCCATCTTAAAATGTGAATTAGAAGCTTATTTTACTTAAAAGTCAGCCACCTTGTGATAGAACCCAGATATTTGCAGGTCCCATGTAATGTAAAAATATTGACAAAAAACAGTAAAAAGATTCGGCCTTTAAATATATTCAAAGATATAGTTATAATTTTTTACATAAAAGATATTAATTCTCTATAAAAATATTGACATTATATTAAATAATCTATTAATATTGAATATAATATTTTTAAACATTAGTTAATACAGATTTTGGGATATGAGACTGAACAAATTTAACGAACGCCTTAAATTGAGTACTTAAAACGAATTATAATCGATTTCAACTCGTAAGCAGAAATTGCCAGTAACCAACTCAAAAGTTAGTATTAGTATTACAAAATAACTGCATTTTAATAAACCACATATCTTAAGATTCAATATATTTTTCATTAATTTTAATAAATCCCACATAGTAAGCAGTGACTTTCTTTCGTATGGGAAATATAAAGAAATACAATGTACCTGCTGTTAATTAATGTTAGAAACTTTTTTCACTGACTGAAACTCAAATCTTGAACTTTACTCGTTGAATTAAATTTTTTTTTAATGAATGAACCAATATTATAAATACATGTTGGTATTCTGCAATGAAGAGCGTCAGTAACTAAACAAAACAAAAATAAAGTAAATCCGTTGAGGGACAGAGGAGAAAATGGTACCCAACCGTTTTGTCTTTGCCTATTTATATATAGATAATTTACACGTAGACGTAGTGCAGTTTTTATTTAATCGCTCTAATTGGCTTCTGATACTTCTAGTTATAAGTAATAAAAAATGTTATTAGTATTTTTATTATTTATATGATGTTTCATAAACAAGCCATTGCAACTTCATGTGAAATTATTCGTTACAAGTCTTTACATACCTTACTCTGCAGATAAGGGATACCTCGTTGACACCCGTATATACAAAATACAAATATATATCTTCTGCTTTGCATCAGGTATTAAGAATATTGCCTATTATGCTACCCATCTTTTCCTCGAAATACTTCTTCTTTCCTGATATTCGGTGTTTCCATTTATGTCTTTTTACACTCTCTACGTATATCGAATATTATAAATACCTATGTAATATACTCATTTCTTATTCCTTTAGTATTCGAACAACGTAATGCATTTTCTTGTTAAATTTGAGTAGGGAGACGCGTTTTAAACCTGAGGGATTTATTTATCATACCACATATTCTGGAAAATTTAATTATTACTTCGTTGCTATAATTGTACCATTAGAGCCCTATATTATGTTGTAATCTTTATTTGCTTATGATTATCTTAGTTCTTTAAAGATATTATCGTATCAAATCATTGGTTAATCTGTAGTAAAAATTATATCAATTTCTGTAATTCACCGTCTTCTTGCAAATGTAATAATAAATGATAAGATAGAAGATAGATTAGATAGGAAAAATTTAGAGGTGTTAGATCGCAAGCTCTAGGGGGCCAATTAATGTTTTCTCTTCGAGCAATTATTCGATTACCAAATTTCTGTTTCAAAAAATTGATTGTTTCTGCTTCTGAATGACATGTTGCACCATCTTGTTGGAACCACATATTCTGCACATCAATATGCTCCCATGTATTCCACAAAAAGTTAGTAAACCTCGATCGATATCGATCACTATTCACAGGAACAGCATTTCCATTATCATCTTCAAAAAAGTAAAAAGTATGAACCAATCACTCCACCAGCAAAAAAACCACACCAAACAGATACTTTTTGTAGATGCATCGGTCTTTCCATTATTTCTCGTGGATTTGCTTGTTAACAAATCCACCCAATTAAAAATGCGCTTCATCGCTGAAGATGATTTTGATGAAAAAGTTCACATTTTCAACTATCTGTTGTATGGCCCAATTAATGAATTAAGGACGTAAACCAAAGTCTACTGGCTTTATTTCTTGCGTTATCTGAATCTGGTAAGCCTTTAAATGAAGATCTTTGTGCAAAATTCTGAATAAAGTGTTTTTTGGAATGTTCAGTTGCTGTGCACGATGACGGATTGACGTTTTTGGTTGTTCAACAACATTGACACTAACAGTTGCAATATTTTGTTCTGAACGTCCACTACGTTGATATGTTTTGCTTTTTTCATCTTTTACTGAACCAGTTTCCACAAATTTTTGTACAATTTTTCCAATGGTAACATTTGAAGGACAATTTTCTCTTCCATATTCTGTACGATTTTTTCTTCCAACTTCTGCACAACTTTCACCAAATTTAAAATAATTTTTAATAATAAACACGCGTGCGCGGCCGGTTGTACAACCTCAATTCTGAAAAAGTTTGAGATTTTGTAAAACTTTTGTTATTTATTTGCGTTTTGAATCAAACTTTAGAGTTTGCAATTTTATTAAGTTCTAAGTGTGTATTATACATTCGTTAAGGAATTTCCATTTCTCGAATATTCATTTAAAAAATTGCAATAGTGAGGCAATATAATTAGTTATATTGCCTTAATAAGATTGTGTAACTTGATAGAAGAATTTACTGTTTGCATATGTTCAACGTGTCTTTGCTCTAGTTTTTATTAATTTTTATATACGTTACAGAATGACTAAATAGTGTAATAATATGCTCAGCGTGAAAAACAGTTTGAAAGGAATATCGAAAAAACAACTTCATTCATATCGGAAAATCAGCTTCGCTCCACCGGGTGTCCCATGTGACCTATAGTTTCTTTTTATTATTTGCAACATAGTGTAATAGTGCTGAATTTCAATTTTCACACACCAAATTTGTTTTCGCAAAAAACTTTGTCCTGCTATAAGAGTTATAAACCAGGTAATAGCATGCCATTTATGACAACGTATACGCTTCTCAGGATACAACATCAATAATATATCGCTAAAACAGAAATCTGGTAATGTTTACTTGTCAACCTGAATTATATATTCAATTAAGTACTCATTACTTAATTAAATATACGATAACGTTGCTTATCTTTCACTTTCAGACCTTGTTTTCATGTTTTTAATCAGAGTTAATTGAGTTATTTTCCATGTTGAGATTTGACTTAGTTCAGTTTATTAACAAGTGTGTAATTCATTAATTATTTGTTCTAGTGATCGTGATAAATTTTGAAGCTCAATATAATTAGTACATAAATTAGTCATTATTTCGACTGACATTCTGATCGTTTTAATCAGAGTGAGTCACTGTCGAAATGCAAATAAGAGTAGTTTTATATGCTACTCTCAAGACAATAATCTCTGCTAACAAAAGGGCAAATATGCAAAACAAAGGTTAGTTGCAACGGTTTATAAAACAACTTCTAATATAAGCTTACAGACACTTGTCACATTGGGTAATTAACCTTAAGTTTATATTGATATTTGCTCGTTTTAAATGTAAAAAAACATTTTTTTTTGAGTGGTCTAAAATGATTAATACATTTTCCTATTTAACAAGCTCATTGTTAAATGAGATGAAATATTTCTGAGCGTCATAATATAGTAGGTAGACTAGTAAGAATTCTCTATGATCCCGACCAAGATATGACTTTACGGTCGCAACCCTACTCACGTACAAGAGTCTTCGAAACATTTGAAACAAATCAAGCTATATAAAGGCTACTTTAAAATAAACATGAAAAGACTGAACATAGAAAAAGTTATAACAGTAGGTGTAAGAAAGCTGTTTTATAATATATGTAAGATGCAATACGGAAATGGAATTTTACTGACAAAAACACGCTATTAACTTCTTAATATGACTAGAGGAATTTTTTACTGTTTTCGTGCTTTTTATTCAGTTTCTTACGTTTTGCTATAAGGTGTTTTCCAACAGTTGCCTGGTCTCATCCTATCCACGAGTTCATTTCATTTTTTCTTGTCTTTATCTATCTATTAGAATTCTAAACGTTAAATCGCTCACATATGATGTTTGTCTGTCTATATCTCAATGTTAGGTCTTTTATCTCCATTTGCACCTTTCTTTTTACATTATATATGTTCGTTTTTTCCGTTGTTGTTTTGCCCTTGTTTCGCTATATATCTTAAAATATTAAATGTTACCCTCTTTCGTCACGTTAGATTCTATTGTCATAAATGTATTCTTCCTTTTAGGAAACAGATGAGTTTCATCCCTAAAATTGTTTGCTATTAAATTTTGTTGAGTGGAGATTTCAACTTCTAATAAATTAACCTTTATTACCTATTCTAATATGTTATTATTTTCTTTTCTCATCTATTTGACCCCTAAATAACTACCATAGTTTTACGGACTGAAATTGGCATATTGTAGGAGTTGTAATTGTACATCATCTTTGTCGTCAGCTGCTACTACTATTGTTTCATCGGCCTAACATACAATAGTGATTTTATGGATGCCGCTGACATGAGTGAGTCTTCCCGCAGTATGTCTCCTCATAGGTCTATTAATTGTTCCTCCTATAGCTTTTCTGACTTTTATGTTGTTAGTTGTGTTTATACCATTAACCAATCTTATTATCGTATGTTTTAGTAGTTTTACTCTATTAAATTTACGATGTCAATTCGTTTTTATGCCAACAAAGCACATATGTATATGATTTTGACAAATAAACTTACTCCTTTTTGACATAATAATATGTCAACAGAAACGTAAAAAAAAATGCTTAATATGTTTCGGTATGTTTCTAAATAAGAAATTGACTCATTTTTGATTTATGCAGAACTCTAGCACAACACTGTATATTTCCTTAGATATTCAGTTCTAAGGTTGTATAATTAGTAAAACCTTTTTCCTCTATTTAGAAATTATGTTTTAGGGATTTGTATATATTGTTCTTCAAAAAGACATGCCATTACTAATGTCATCCTTAATTATAGACAACGCCGAAGGACTGAGTTCTATATAAGCAAATGCACTTTGATATAATTGTATTCGGTATTAAATTCCACTGTGTTGCATTACGTAGATAGAATTAGGGGCTGAGGATTCAACGGTTCTTTACATAATAATAAAAAAAGAAAATAATGATGTTTCCAAAACAGTGCTTATAATTTTAAATAAAAAAGCTACTTTCCATTGAAGTTTGCTAGCTGCTACCGTAAGACATGTATTTTGTATATTGAATTGAAATTATTTTAAAAACCATGGAAAAATAAAAATAAAAATATTTAGATTTTTTAAAGAAACAATATATTCGTAACGTGACGTTAGTTCCAAATAGTGACTTTCATTGTATACCCAGTTTTCTCATTCTGATTTTTATTTCAATTTCAATACACTTTTGTTCTTTAAAATAACAATTCGAATTCTGGGCAAACATCTAATGAACGTTTAATTTATTCCGAACGAAATACGCTATATTACTTTTCCGTTTTATCAAAACAATACGCTGTCTCAACGGAACTTCTTTGTTTTTCCATTAAAGCATCTGAAAATAGCTTTCAGAGTAAAAATGGTGTTCAACGTCATAAATGAGGCGCGCTCTACTAACTGAAACTTGAAGGCTAGTCGAAAGAGCTCATAAAGATTTCAAAATGAATTAGAAATGGAAAAACTGAATACCATTCTTTACGGGCTTACGACAACAAAAACAATTGTTGGAGAACAGATGAATTCCGAAGAGCAATTCTGGTTTATTGAATGCAACAAAAAATATGGGGATGAAAGGTCTCTAAATGAGACAATCTGCAAAAACGAGAACCGAGAGAAATCCTTAAATTCTTAAGGAGATCAGCATAGAGCTGCCTCGGATAAAATATGAAAAAGTTGAGAGCTAGAAACCTTCTGAATTATAGGCAAGAAAAATAATTGATAATATTCCCTCACTGGCATGAGAAAAACTTTTATAGAATTCTAACGTTACGAATACGGCATCTTCAAAACAATTGAGAACAGAAATTACGTAATGAACAAAACAATATGTTATTTAAAAAACATTCGCGAAAATTCCTATATTTTTTAATTCACATTCACGATAGCATATGCGAATTTTTTTCGAATATTTTTGATGAAGGGCGAAAATAGTTTTCTCAGGTTTATTATTTGTACATCCATAAAGGTGGTCTTATCGGGAAGCAGTCTTGATGTTACACATTAGGTACACTGAACGTTGTTTATTATTCTTTTATGATAACTTGCACATAAAAAAGTACGATCAAGTATTGGCAATATGAAAAAATCAGTTGTATAATAAACTTCTTTAGAACTTTAATTATACCAGTCTATAGAGCAAAGTTGAAGTTATACCGTCACTTCAATAATAGTTTATATATTTAAATAATAAAAACCTTCAAAAGTAAGATTTTCTTGTTTTATGCTTATATTATGAAATGCAATTAACGAATCAGGATCATTTTTCACAGAGAAAGTTGAAAAACTGGTAAAAAGTAGATTTAAAAAAATCGTTACTTTGTTATAACTAAGACTAATCCTCCTCAAATTGATAGTTGTGATATTAAATTTATATGGGCTGAACATTGAGTGTTGAGTAAATAAAGTTCTAAAGAAGTGTAAGATTTTCATTATAATACCAGTTAAATTATGAAGCACGAGATGCGACCTATTGGTTTATTAAGTTAAACCGCATCAGGAAGTTTCGGTTTAACTTTTTGTTTGGGTTTGTAGCTAGGCTAGGGTGCAAAACTGTGTTTTTACATTTATTAAGTCCGATCTAGATAAGCTAAAGATGTTTTCTGAAGGATACTTGTGGCATATTTTTCAATGTCTAAGTGTTTATTGGGAAATAACACCACACTTTAAAGGAAATTGCTGTATATTCCAAACGTTTCGGGGTCTAGATCAGACCCCGTTGTCAATGGCTAAGAAACTACGGATTAAAAAGGTACAATTCCAAGATGTAAAAATATTTAAATTTACATCTTGGAATTGTACCTTTTTAATCCGTAGTTTGTTAGCCATTGACAATGGGGTCTGTATAAATGTCTCTGACCTTTTTCAATAACTGAAATTATCGATCTGCAGAGATCATTCTCCCTTAGTTATGATAAGGAAGGAAAAATATATTTGTCACCATATATTCATAAATTGACCATCTACATTACGTTCTTTTTGTTTTAAAAATTCTGTCTAACTTTTATATTTTGGAAAATTATCTGAGTAAAAACTTGTACAAAATGTAGAGAAAGACATAATGCATAATAATTCATTTTAATTCTGTTTTAATAATTATAAACAAGACTTATTTTGCCATTTTTTACACCATCCGCAGTACCGCTCAAAAGGTCTTTTTAATATGATACAACATACATAGTTGCCAATACGTTTGCAAATTTTCAGTCTAAAATATGTGAGATCTTAAAATTAAAATAGTGATTACTTTTTTTGTATTTAACGCATAATTTTTTACAGATATAATCAAAGATGTTGATTACATTTTAGCTAGATAAATGATGAGGACAGGTAAAAACAATATGTAAGAATAATAAATATAAACTGATTAAATTAATTGCCCGACAATTTTCCCAAACACTAATAGTAAGAGTTGTTTTATATATTTGATTAACCCAGTGCTTTTGAGATCAATAAAAGCAGTAACATTCCAGAGCTAACTTATTACAGAGAATACATGCAGAAATAATTATACAAAGGCGGAAACCATTAATGGTTGGGAAAAATTGAGACATGTCTAAGAATCTTTGTTTTTTTTTCAAATTAATACTAATGTTTAGCTTGCAATAATTTTGGGAGATGCAGTTTTCCTGGATATACATTAATTGCTTTTATGGAAAGCGATAACTGCTAATATAAATAAGAAATGGTCTGTAACATGAAACAACAATAGAAAGAGACACATATATATTTTATTTATATAATTTCCGGCTGTTGCGTCAGAATTAAATTAAATACTCACAGCTATCAGAATCCAAATAATACTACTAGGAAATCCATAAATATGAATATATTTAAAAAAGTGTACACTACAAGAAATTGTTTTTCGGCTGTGAAGCAACCAACTTCTTGATTTTTAAGCCAACTTATCTTTGTAAATATAAATTCGTACTCTCCCATGTTTATTTTTATCCAACTCTTATTTGGTTTTATAATGTTAGGCTTACCAATTTGAAATAATCTTTCAATATAATGTTTAAATAGGGTTCATCAAAATTTGGCAAAATATTTAAAGTGGTTCATTTTTATGATAACAGGAATATAAGCAGCATTATTTAACTTAATAAATACAGATAATATGGTATTTGACTTAAAATTGCGGTTCTGATAAATGGTTCATTACCAATTCTTCTACATATCTCCAATTTTTAATTTAGTTAAAAATTTCAAATGTTAAAATTACATGGTACGTACAATTTTATTTTAAAAAAAACGAACTATCTTTCTAGTACTCTCTTCGAGGTGTCATTCCTTTGTACGCAAGACAATATATATTATATATCAATATAATACATATTGTTTCTGGTTAGGGAAAATCCTAGATGTCGGTCTTACATCTCGCGTCTTCATATTTATCTTTCTAGTAGTTGTGTAGTTGTACTACACACCATTTCTGAACTAATTCCAATATTTAAAAAGTAAAGTTTTTATATAGATAAGCGATTGGTAGTGTTCAGCTAATTACCTAAACTGACGGTTTCATAAATATGTTGGTAAAAAGCAATTCATACATTTTGCGAATACAACAGCTAATTTAATTATTAAATTTAATAAGAATCTATTGTAATGTTTTTAATTTCTACACTCTCGGTTCCTGAATTTATTTAAACAATCAGTCGAACTTACTTTAATTTATTTCTACTAATTTTACCGAATACTGATTGAATCCCTTTCGTCGGCTACCCGTATTTATATATTTCTTCTCAGAAGAATCTAGATCAAATAGCTGCCGAGTTATATCCTGCATGGATTCTCAAACACTTGCGGACTTGCAATAGTGCTAGCCGCCGACCTCGAGGCACCAGACAAACCACCTCTCGGATTTTGTGGAATCCGAATATCGAATGAAATTCCGTCCCAATATATGCGACATTAAATCGGAAGATAAACAGTTTAATTTAGTAGGATACTGAAATTTAGAATTTCTAATTTTTCCAAAAGTAGTGTTGGTTAGTTTGAGTGGGTGAGAATTCGAAAATCAAGAAAAAATCTAAAATCAAAATATAATTACTAAGTAAGAAATAAACAAAAACTACTAACCGTTTAGTAAGTTGGTCTGTTGGTCTAACTTAACGAATGTGCAAAACTCAATTGCTACTTTCAAGACCTATAAAAATTGTGTAAAGATAATTCTGAAAACAAATTTGGCGCTGTCCTGCATTTAAAACACTGAAGTACTATTTTGTATTATATTTTACACTTATACAAGAGAATTACGGATACGGAAATAAATTTCAACACCCAAAAACTATGAACAATAATAAAAGAGTTAAATAAAACATCAGTCTAGAATGCCTGGATGGGCAAGTATTTGCTTACTATTTTTATTAACGCTATTTAGTGTAAACAGACATATATTAGTAGTCAATGTTGTCAACATATTACTTGCAAAACTGGCTATCTGCAATAACTATATTATTTTGTTCTCAACCTGTCTGTTATTATTAAGGTCCCTTTCATAAAATACTAAGCAATATGAACAAAAATTTCCAGAGAAGAACAAGATACCATTTAGCCATAAAAAGTTGTATACAATTCTTCAACTAATACTTACAAGCAAATAATGACAGCATTTCAGCTTCTCTTAGTCATGTTAGTTTCCTGGAGAAAATAATTTATTTTTTGTAAAGAAGGAAATATAATGTAAAATGATTTAATTTTTGTTTTTCTAGTAGATACTAACACATTTTTTATAGGAAGTCTAAAATGCTTGATACGGGCAAAAGCATTTGTTAATACTCATGATTGCTATTGACTTATATAATACCTCAACTGTGAAGAAATTAAAGTAAACGTACGTACCTTATAAACGAAAATTGCTGTCGTAGTCGTAGTTTAAAATCAAAACATCCGTAAACTTATGTCCAATAACAATTTACTTTGTGAAAGTCAATAACGATGAATACACTAAAGGATTTGAAATACGCTTTAACATTCATATTATCACACGCGCTTTATATTTACAATTTTCATTAAAGTAAATTCACAAGACGTTAACATTTTTTTAAATCTGTTAACATAATAGATTCTCCAAGCTATTTAGGTCACAGTCACAGCCTGCTTGCTGATAAAGATGAGGGAGCGTTCAGAAATGAAATTAATTTTTATTACTAATAGTTAGAGAGATAATTTTTCGAATATTGTTTCTGTAAGAAATTTTACCAGAATTATAAAACTTATGAATTATGAAGTTTACATTAGAACATAAAGAACACTTAAAGATAAATAATAACCTTCATTATATGTAACTAGGTAGTTTAAATTGAAGGATCAAAATGAACTCCGAAATTTAAATGAAGTAAAATACAAATATCACACCTAATTTTAATAACAAGTTATTAGCAATCTGTATAACATTGGATTGTTGTGGCTGACACTTGATGCAAATCCATGATGAAAACCACATAAATGAAAATACACTTGGAGATGTACACTTTATTTAGATAGAATGACACGTGTTTCGGCATACAATGCCTTTATCAAGTTTCACAAAATGATATCTGTATAACATTTTATTATTTTTTTACACTTACGTGTACGTACAATAACTATCAGTTCAAATTAAATTCCGAAATTTAAATGAAGTGAAATTGTTAATGGTAAAAAAAATTGGTTTGGAAACTCAAAAATGGGGAAGAAAACTAATTATTCTAAATCGTACTGTATCAGGAAAACTGTCCATTGTAGCGGCTTGCGGCAAAAAAATCACTAAACGACCTAAAAAACTGATGTTTCTGTGAATTACGCTATATTAACAACAAAAGAGTACCCGATCTTTAAAGTCGAGTATAATGTGAACCTTTTTTTGTTCGAAAATTTTTGCTGTGTCTCTGAAAATAAGGTGCGTGGGGATTCAAATGTTTTCGTAATGACACCCTGTATCTTCGAAACACCTGAGACGTGTTTATAAACAGTTGAGAAGAGCTGTTCTTGAGTTACAAATGTCGCCGTTAGAGGGCTTTATTCGACATTCCGACAGATAATAAGCAGTGGTATGATTTTTATTTATTAAAACATCATCTCTATTATCTTGTTTCTAACCTAAAATTTAGATTTGAATACGCGAGATATAAAGACCGACATCTAGGATTTTCGGGGAAGCTAGAAGAACGACACCTCGATGAGAGTACTAAAATTTAGGATAAAGATAATTTTATATGGATATTCCTTCCATTTTCTAACCGACTTTTTTATGTTTGTTCGCAAACGGCTCAACAAATTTCGACCTTTATACTGGATCTTGTTCCTGTGGACCGCGAAGTAGGTTCATGTTTTTTTCATTAACATAGCTTCAAACCGTTTCTTAGAAAATGGGGAAAACTTTTTTACCTATTTTCTTATACACTATGCCTTGTTGGAGTCGCCGGTATTAATAATATGGAAAAAATATTATTCGGAACATAGGACAAATTGAAAAGAAATTGGATTAGTTTCGGGATATCCCAACGGAGCGTCATATATGTTTTAATAACATAGCTTGTACTGTTCCTTAGAAAATCGGGAACACTTTTTTACCGACTTTCTTAGACAATAAACTTTGGTGGAGTCGCATTAAAAATATAGAATAGTTTTCTGCTCGGAACAAGGGGTATAATGAATTAAAAGGGAATTGGATTAGTTCCGGGGGATCGCGAAATGTTCCCATATTTTTTTCAGTAACTTACCGCGTACAGTTTTTTAGACAATCGGGAAAAACTTTTTTAACGGCATTGTTATACTGTAAGTTTTGATGGAGTTGCTGGTATTAACTGTTGGGAACTTGGGGTAAATTGTAAATAAATTGAATAAATCAAAATAAATGTCAGTTAATATGTATATAGGGTGTGTAATACACACTGTGTATTCATAGATTAAATGATTTTTTTTATTAATAATTTTAAGAAAGAAAGTTATTATTCATAAACAGTTTTGCATGGTCTAGAACGTAAACAGTAATCATTCCATTTCACTTTTTTAACTGTAGACGAGGTTTGTTATCAAAGAGGAATTTTGATTACAAATTAAAGACTCTTCATTTTTGTTAAGATCAAAAATTGTTATTAAATAGAAGTAATTAAAATTAAAAACTGCATCTACTTACACCATTGCATTAAAAATTGTATAATAAGTAGTTCTGTAACTTTTCCAGCTATATACTAGGTTTCAAAAAATATATCAAATTTGTTTAAAAGTAAGGTACCTGTATTTTTTACTATAGATAATACCGATATTTTTAAATATTAATTGTAACTTAGGAAATCAAATCTTATATAGTATTAAAAATAATTTTAGAACAAAAAATCATTTAACTGTTTTTGGCACGCACATTCCAATTTCCTTCAGGACTTCCGCTTCCAAAAAAATTTGGTGATATTTGAACTAAGTAATTTCAAAATCAGCGAATTATTCAAAAATCATTCAAAATATTAGCCTCGTACCTGATAAATTAACGACTTCGCAAAATCTACGAATTTTAAGAAAACTTGAATAATTCGATAAACCCACAGATAATGCGAAACTTTCTAATTCTTATTTTCGATTTACTTTATTCGACTCCATTCGATTTGAACGCTATGAGCATACATCATCACTTGTTTTTGTTAACATTTCTTTTACCTGAAGCTACTGCTGCCGCTTTTTGAAGGTTTTCGTTAATCATTGTCCAGCATTCTTGTACATTTTCTGCTGTTTCTAAGTTGTATGTGTTTAAATTCTCTATTAGTCTGATGTCCTTCGTTTTCGAGGCTTTGCAATTTTAGTTTATCTTCGTTATTCCTGTGTTTTACCTTTACAGATTTCATTGTTACATTTATTTTTCTTAATACAATTCCAAGTTCAGATCCTCCATCAGCTGAGGATATTATATTTCTGAAATGGATGATCTTCTCTGATCATTATGACTAAAGTTATTTAGGGTGTTACGACCTCTGGTATCTGTAATATGGTGCTGTAGAGAGTCATGAAAGTAAGTGTTATTTATTAGAAAACATTTTAAAAGGCGAATTCCTATTAGTTTTTCCCGTTTTAATTTATAATATTTTTTATTGTTTTGTTGATTCACTCTGTTAATGGGCGCATTCCTGACACACAAGTGCAAGAGCCTTGTTTCGCTTCTTGTTCTTGTAGTAGTAGTTCAGAAGGGCTTGTGGGAATGTAATTTTTCCTCCTTTACGGTATGTAATGTCTGGTGCATAGACAGGTATTTTTTCCAGTCTTACACGGAGTACAATCCGATGTTAGTTAATATATTTTAAATGTTATCTTGGACCCTTTTATTCATCCATACTCCGCTCTAAAGAGTACAGATGTTCTTGTTCATTGAGTCAATATTTCATGTGCCTATCCCTAGTACATTCTTTCTCGTTATACTTTTTGTTTCCGGGTCTGTAACCTTTGCATCTGTCTTATCCCGAGGCTTGTTTTTTCTATGAGCAATGTTGGCAACAGTCGTTCCAGGAGGTCTTGCTAAGATTCTGGTTTATTTTGATCCGTGAGTGATACTTTCCATCTACACACCGATATGACTGAAGCAGACAGGTTAGGACATTTCCCTATACATCTGGCGACATGTTCGATTGGAAATAAACAACTCCACAAGTAGTTTTAATTTCACCTCTTCGTCTAACGTCGGAGAGTCCAGTTATGTCCCATTTCATCTTAGTTTAACTCATTTATGTCTTATGGCAAGGTGACAATAACTTAACAATCCAAAATATATAATTGATAATTCATTTATAAGCTTTCACTATTATACCAAAAACATTCTCATCTCACTGTTTATTACTGTTTAGTAATTACGGTAGAACTATGCCAGTAGAGCGGTAGTTGTAGAGCTTTTGCATAACTGTTGTAAATTTATCAAATTGTTAAGAGCAATTACAAGATTACTGCAAGACTACAAACACCATTAAACGAAACAAACATTCAAAATTTAATTTCGGCCGCAAACCAAAGAACCACACCGCCAACACTAACACTAACATAAACTTCCTATTCATTTACGATGTCAGCTTCAAAATATCCTCTATTTTGGGCAATAACCATTACATCAACTACAGTTGGTACTTTATTCTCATTACATTTACAACCTTCGTGTGTGAACTGCTGAATAATTCACAATATTCAGCATTAGCTTCAATATTCAATTTCATTTCAGCCTTATGGCTGCAACAGAATTCCGAATTGCGTGTGAGAGATATTAAAATGTATGCGCTTTCCACTAGCATTGCAGTGCATATACTTAATTTATGATCTACTAGAGAGAACAGAATGAATTGTGTATCTTGACTTTAAAATTACACTTAATGATAATGAATTGAGTCACTGCTCGTGAATACGCTTTGGGAATTTGCACTTTTCTCGTCAGGAGTTTTCAAACGAAAGTTGGCTCGTTAAAAGGAATTTATAAGATTGGAACTCCCAGAACTTTTGTCATATACTCTGAGGATGCAGCCAAATGGTACAGAATGGCATATTGCAGTTGAGATGATAGGTAATTTTACAGAAGGCGAATATTTTATGATTTGTTGAGAGAAAAATGGGGCATGAATTGAGGCCTAGCGAATTAAGAACTGAAGACGTATTTTCTGGGAATATATAGAGGTTGTTCATTCTAATTAATGAAGAATATCATTTGTAAAACTGAAGCACTCTATTGGAAAGAATACTTTGATGGATATATTGCGAATGAAAGAACTTGGATAAATTGTCATTAACGACTCATGATTAATGATAATACCATATCGATCAATTAAGCTTACCCTTTAAAACCACCAAATATCTACGTTGGTCTGATATTTCTGAGAGAAACGAAAAAACATCGCCTAATCATCCTTCACGTGTTACAAACATTTATTCTGTACCGACTATGATAATGAAAACGAAATACGGTCTATTTTTCATATCCCGTCTGATCTGAAAAAAACGCTGGGATATCATCAGCCTTGTCCGTTCAATGCTTCCCCCTGAGGTCAGCACTATACTCAAAATATTAAATTGAAATAGGGGCCAAGTGCTCCCGAAATAAACAAAAAATAAAATCTTTTTTCAAAATAATAAAACCCGTTAACTTTTATCTCAAAGAAGAGGGTCCTTCGTGCATTATTTCCAACTCTTCGAGCCCTCACAGGGGTGAGCTTCAACGTTTAAATTCAAATGGAGTGTTACCCTATTTTAATAGTCACCAAGTTCTTCTTTCAACAGATCAAATATAAAAATTTGGAAATATTTTCTATATGCCTCATTATATTTATAGTAAATTTTAATTTAATCAAAGTCAAATCTTTAGATTTTATTTCTGTGTAGTTTGCATTTGTAAATAATTTATAAATATTGGAGTTTGTGGTCTTCCTTAGAAGAAAAGGGAGAATCATTACATTGCATTTATTTCAATTGACTAGCGCAGGTTTTGTCTGTTACAAAACTTTATTGTCATGAAAAATTTTATTCTACTGTAGATGTATATTATGCAAATGGAAGATGTACTAACACATACAGTTATTTAATAAAAATAATGCAGATCAGTATTTTCACCGAAAACACACCATTGGGCAGGTCGCAAAGTTCAAGGAGACTGGATCAGAGACAAAACCAAAAAAATAATCGTACTAGATCGACCGTTTGGAATTTTGCGAGATTATGACTTACCGATCGTAAATAACCCGAATTACTGTTCAACTTTTATATTTTCGATGAGTGGTTGATATTTCTAAATGGAACTATTAACGGCCACAATTCTCGATTTTGGTCTGCTAGAATCCACATCCATTCCATGAGTCATCAGAAGAAATTAAACATCTGGACTGGAATTTATGCTGTTTTTTAATTGATCTTTTTGTAATGTATTTATAATTATTAGAAGGCGCTATTGATCCTACATTAATAAAAATGCTTGAAAATAATACCAATTACAATGCCGAAGGGTTGACGTTGCAATAATATGGTGCACCTCGTCAATAAGGACCAGCCAACTGGCATGCAAGATCAACTGACTTGATAACTTGTTATTTTTCTATAGGCTTATTTAAAAATTAAGATTTACAGAACTCAGCCACAGTTATTTTAATGAATTACTTTACTGGATGATTGAAGATTTCCGGCCATTACACCTGAAATGTTTCCTAAAGTCTGAGACTGTTTTGTACAAATAGTCTAGCGATGTAGAAGGCTAACACTTTGATCACTTCTTATCATAAACAATGGATATAAAAAATTAGGTTTTTGTTTTATCTTACTTTGTAAACCTATACGAGATTTAAAGGTAATATCAAAATGAATTATTTTATCCACAAAAACAAGGTTATTACATAAATTTAAGGTAATAATCGATACAAACGTTTCAGCCATGTTGACTTTATAACTACATACTTAATTTGTAAAAATTGTTAGGTTTTCAATAGAAACTTTGAGGACCCTTGACCTCTGGTCATTTGACCGTTAATCCCTTTTAATTATTCTAAGCGGTGCAGGTTACTTCTGCGGGAGGTTTCTGGATATAAAAATTAACGGATGTCTGCTTTTTTCCAGGTGCAATATATATATGTCTAGCCAAGATTTTCCAAAAGAGACTCCATCAAATTTTCACACCTACATGTGTTGAACACAGATTTTGATTAACTTTAAGCTAAGGTACCACTTGACCCCATTCCCATTTAAGGATTTAGGATTCGAGCTGACCCCTGCGTAGGGTTGAAGTAACAAGGCTATTGATATGCGCAAAATATTTCCCTCGGGATGTACAAATTGATAACACCTAGCGATTTTTTTATACGAACGCGGTATATGAAACAATGGCCGTTTATTATAAGTAACGAGAGCAAGTAGACTCACTAATGATCAACTAAATCCTTTTCAAGTTCTCCCTGTGCCGTATGTATGTATGTATGTATATGTATGTTGATGGAAGTGATTACTGTTGCTCTAATCAAGTTAATAACAAACTCAATATTTATTATTCGTATTAAGACCCAATGTGGGGCCGAACAAGAAAATCCTGGACCCGATTGGTCACCCTGTGGTCAAGTTATTAATCTATATGTGTATACCTAGTCATTGGCGCTGACAATGTCTTGAGGAAGTTGAGGAAGATTTTAAATCCATGTTTCGGTACGCAGACACACATTACTGTTCATTTGAGGGTAAACAATTCTGTGTCTATTTCTAACACAATCCAATAGTTCCAAGAATCAGAATCCCGAATTTTTTGCCAGTTTGATATCGTTACAAATAATATCGTAACATTTTCTGGGCTGTATTTTTTTCTTTGCACTCGACCCAACTGTCATATTTACAATATTTTCTTTGAAACTACTATAGGAAAATGGTTGACATTTGGTATCTCTACATAGTTTGTTGAACCTATCAGGAGCACATAAAGTAAATAAACTAATTCTGGTTTTTGTATGATATTACTTGGGAGAAATTTTACAGAAATTGAACATTATCCCGCATGTTTCTACTATCGAGCTTGAAACTATAAGGGAAAATGGGGAAAATCTTAACCCAAAGTTTATATATTTGTGATATACCAAAAGTTGGTGTGGAAGTAATAGGTACAACTCACAATCTTTTGAAAGTATAATTTAATTCTCAAAAATTTTTTGTCAAACTGACCACTGAATAATAAATAGATAAATCTTATAATATTTAGTGCTAATATAGCGATCCTTGGATTATTTTGTTTTAAACACAATAAATTTCACCTCATAGTTAGAATATGTTTTATAATTGATATGTAGTTGAATATTGTATATATTTAAGTAACATGTATTTAACAGATTCTTTGTGAATAATAGGATTATTTTTGTAGTTTTTCCTCTGAGGATAGGGTACATTTTTAGGATTCCGTATATACAATATACAGATACCCTTATAATATCAATCTGTATTTCTGCCTCTGTCACGTCACAGCAATTTTCTCCTAAACTACTGGACGGAAGAGGTTGAAATTTGGTATGAATGTATATTTTGGTAACCTAATCAGGAGTATATATCACAAAAGAAGAAATTTTGATTTTAGGGGTACTTCTGGGGGGGGGAACTAAAAAAATCGACAGTTTCCCCCCTGATCTCCGAAACTACTGAGCCTAATATAGAACGTTGCCCGAACTTTACAGGAAAAATAAGGAGAAATCATTTTGAAAATTAAAAATTTTTAAAACGCATTATGTAATACATCAAATAAAAGGTTTCATTCTGAGGAACACAAATATATTTTTTTCATATTAAAAAAATAATTTAAAAGATATTAACGAAAATATACCAAAATTTACCCATCCCCCCCCATTATCCCCGAAACTATAAAACTTAAAGTTTTGAAAAAAAATAGAGGTATAGAGTGTGACCTGAAGTTTACTGGAAAATAAGGGAAAACCTCTACTTTTAATTTTGGGGGCAAATTACAGAATTAAATGGAAAATTTTCTAACGCATCATGTTATATATCAAATGAAAGGGCTCACGATGACGAAAACAAATATATTTTTTTCATATTTTTAAAATAAGTTAATTAAAAGATATTAACAAAAATATAAAAAAAATTACCCATTCGCCCCCCCCCTTATCTCCGAAACCAAAAGCTGTAAAATTTTGAAAAAAAATAGAGGTATAGCACCTCACCTGAACTATACTGGAAAAATAAGGAGAAACCCCTAAAAATTCTTTTGAGGGCCAAATTATAGAATTAAATGGAAAATAAAAAATTAAACTTGTTTCTAACGGATCATGTAATATATCAAATCACAGTATTATGACTAATACAAATATGTTTTTTTTAATTTTTTTAAAATAAATATTTTAAAATATATAAAATATATTAAAAAAATTACCCATTCCCCCCTTTATTCCCCAAACATAAAACCTTTTTTTTTATTTACAAAAAAAATAGAAAGATATTTTTAATATTAATATTGGGGGCCAAATTATAGAATTAAACGGAAAATAAAAAATATTTTGTTAACCAATCATGCAATGAATGAAGGGGCTCATTATGAAAAAAACAAATATATATTTTTCATATTTTTAAAATTAATTATCTCCAAGATACATAAAGATATAAAAAATTCTCATTTCTCTCTTTATTTCCGAAACCATACTACCTAAAATTTTGAAAATAATTAGGGGCACTGGGGCTCACTTGAAATTAATAAGAAAAATTATTAGAAAACCTCCTTAGTAATTTTAGGGACAAATTATACAATTAAATGGAAAATGAAAATTCAGTTTTCAAACACATCATGTAATATATCAAATAAAAGGCTCATTATGTGAATTATAAATATATCATATTTTTAAAACATTTGTTTAAAATATATTAGCAAAAATATTAAACATCGACTTAATTCCCACTTTAGAAACTACAATTAAATTTTGAAAAATATATTTTATTTGTATTTTTAAATAATTTTAATAACAGATGATTTAATAATTTATAATTTAAAACTTGACCTATTTGGCCCTTTATCTTCCAATCTATAGAGCCTCAAAATTCAGACAATAGATTATAAAGGCTTCCCTGAAAGTTTGTTACTAAAATAAATGGCTAATGTTAATTTTTAGAGGCCAAATTAGAAAACTAAATACATATGTATTCTTATAAAAATCAAGCGAATCTTGAAGATGGTACGGAACCCTTAGTATTCGAGTCCAACTCGAACTTGACCAAATTATTAACTTGGAAATATTATTATAATACCGTCAAATTAATGGATTTGTCGCACATAGGCAAAAAAAATTGTTCCTGGCGGCAAAGGAGAGGTTCCCTTCTGGGTTTGATTATTCTGTGGTGATATATTAATGTAAACCGCTTAGTAAGGGATGTGATTCTTATAAGTACATTCTCCTGTATTTCAATATGGTTATTTGTTCTTTCTGAATTATGAGACATTTAGACATTTAGGGACAAATATGTAATTGTATGATAAGAAGGACAAAACTTGCAGTTTTTACATAGTCCTGTTTTAGCATATTTTTAGGATTTCTGCAACTTCCTCTGTATTTCTGTTAATGTTTTAATTGTGACTGTTAGTGTCTTGAGTTGCGAGATTATAGTACACTGCAACAAGCAATAACACCAAAATGTGTTTTATCATTTTATGTTGGGTACTTACCAATTTTCAAATTGCAGATTGTTGCCCTGTAAAAAGACAAACCGTAAATGTCAGATTTAATCACTACACATTTTAAGTTACATGACAAAACATGAGAAAGAAAAAAGTATAAAAAGAAGTATATAAACTTTTTATGCCTTTTTTGTAGTTCTAATCAGATATTCCGTAATATTCCTTAACTTTTTATGCTTATCTAAAAAAATTAAAGGTAACAGATAACTATCATTATGATGACTGTAAAAGATAACATCCATTCAAGTTACCGTTTAACGTTGTTTTCACGAAGAATTTTAAATAGGACGAAATTTTTCTCCAGATGAACCAAAATATATTTTCTTCACAAGGTACAAAACAAATCCGCATTAAATGTTAATAAAGCTTTTTCACTTAACGTATATTTTTAGAGTCATTTGAAAGCTGTGTCGTATGGCGGAAAGCCTCTCTTTGACACTGAACTTGAAGAGTGAATCGAGCTCTTTTACTTAATACCACTAACGCCTACAGCAAAATCCCTTGAAAATGTCGAACAGAGATTTGTGGGAAGAGTAAGGCATTGTTAAGCAATAGCAGACTTTGAACACTTAATCTAAATTCAGAATAAATACAAAATGTCCTTATAAACAAGAAATATCGAGTTTTTTAACGATTTCAAAACATAATTATTTATGTACGTTCAAATACTCGGAAACGGTTAATTTAAATGGTATTCTATTACGGAGCGTTGGTCCCATATTTTTTTCTACGACGATTTTCAAAAAATCAGACAAAAGGACTTTGAAGCTCATGGGAAAATTTGTAGCTGGCGCCTTCGCCAGATATTAAGTGAAGAAAATTCCGCCGTTGTTCTAATTCTTGGATGAAATTTATTCGCTATTGAATTAAATTAAATGGACGTAAATGATAATTAATTGCGTTCAAAAGGCGTACGTTCTCATATTCGTCGTATAGTCAGAGTCTCTACTTAATAGGATTCAAACGGATTTTTTTATTATTATTCTATTAACAAAAAAATATTTTATTATAAAATGTCCTACATGGTTTGAAACCTAAAAAGGAATCACAATCTGGAATTATTTTCATTTGTGTACGAGTATGGTCAAATAAGACAAATTTTGCTTAAAACTAAGGTACCTTTATTTTTTGCATTATTGAAGATAGGTAAAAGTAAACTATAATTGCAAACAGCTTCTAAGTATGGAATTATATAGATCTTTCACCCAGATTTCTGAAACTTGTGGTATGAAGTTGTTTTCAACAAAAGTGTTCGAAACAAAAGTTCTCAGTAAGTAAGTAATCAAAATGCTATAAGCCGATTAAGTCACAAGAGTACATAACATCGCACAAATACTGCAAGGAAATAAATCTCAATGAAATTCAACTGAATTTTCCTAAAATAAAATCAAATATCATATCTTATGCCATGAGCAACTCTGAACCTAGTGACTTGACAAATTTTGTACTAAACATTAGAAATAACTCAATATAAGGATATGGTGGGGTCCATTTGTAAATGATACCAATAAATTTCAATCAGTTTTTTTCGTCAAAATTGCCTATGTAGTTGTATATAATACGAAAAAAACGGCAGTCATTTGAGATTGAACGATGGAAGCGAAAGCTTCTTACAAATTATACTTCCCGCTTCTTGTTATCTCCTGTTTCTGTTTCTACTTCCTTGGGTTATCATTAGTAATGGTTATAAATTTTCGCAGAATTAAGATAATTGTCACTATTTTGTTGTGACTCAAGTATTAATCCTAATATGTAATTTAATTCTTACTTTAAATTTCTACAACTGCCAAATAAAATTTGTTGAATAAATAACTTGCAAGTTGAAGGTCATATCCGATGAATTCTAAATGCGGCAAAAAAAATTAAGAAAAGGAGTATGAAATTAATAGCGCTGTTTCTGACTACTGACATATGTCAAGTCCGTAATGCAAAGTATGGCAAAGAGAGAATTGGAGTTTTTATTAGAAAAGCAAATTTTGTACAGGTTTTCTATATTAATTGGATGTTATAGTAGTCTATTTCTTGTATATTATTGATATTCTATAAAACAACTTGGCCTCTGTTGCTTACACAGTGAACTGAATTTCAAGTTTGTGGTGTCGGTGTCGATGTCGAAACAAATGAAATCTCAAGTTATCCAATTCATTCCCTTACTCGTCCATTTTCATATGTGTAAATGTGGGCCTCCGTGACCTGCACTGAATGGGTACCATGAATCAATAGGAGAAAATTCAAAAATTACATAAAACATATTAATTTCGTACTTACATTAAACGGAACAACGAATACGCATTTAATTATTGCAAGACAATATTTTGTATTTGTTACTTTTGTGTTTTTTAAAACTGATCTTTTTATGCTGGATATTCGCTTCAGTACTCTGTAAATTTATTGAATTAACTTATTTTTAGTAAGTATAAAGCTCATTTTATTTATTAGTATGTAGACGATTTAAAACTGCAATTTCATAGAACAACTAGAACAAAACTTAATTTGAAAACTCTGGTATTTAAAACAAAGATATTAACCGATGCGGACTGCATCTAATCCATTTTACAATAAAATATTTTATATAATGTAGCTTATCACAATATTTCCGAACTACCTATAGGACCTAGATTATTACATTTTTAAAATTATAATTCCTATTAATTCGCATATTTTATAATTTATACATTTATTATGCCGAGTTAATGTTAAAGTCACAATCTTAAAACTTAGAGACACTAGTCAGGGTTATACCTATGAAAAATATCGATGCACACATTTAAAATTATTTAATGGAACTTTACATACTAGAACCCAGGTTACTTTCTATCCAACAGCAACTAAATTAAAATCTGGGGATCATTGGAGCCCTTCAGATGAGACTAAAGGCCATTTTAATGTCCAAAGATGTAAAAGCCAGTTCTTGATAACTAATTTTTCATTTTTTTTAATTAAGATTAAATTTTCAACGCTTCTCCGAAACTTTTCGGCATTTTTCATGTTCTGACCTTGAACCGACTATATCGATTATTGAATGAAATCAAATGAACCTCGAATTCAGATACAGCGACGCCAAAAACATGCCATCAAATGATGGTTTTTATTTTAGAAGTTTTAACTTCTTTTCTCCCTACAATTACCTTGACACTTATAGAGTATAACAGACCTCAGATTCGAATTCAGCTACACCAGAAACAAACATAGCTACTAACCTAATTCAGGAGTACAAAGAATTTTTTGGTTTTCTTTATGGGTTTTCAGAATTTTTCACAAAAATTAAGAGCGATGGACCAAATCTAAAGCAATAAAAATATAGGAAAATTCTTTGAAACTTTTTTACATGGATCCTTTTCATTAAGTTTCAATTCGAAGAGTGAAATCTCGCACCTCATGGATTTTCAGCATTTCTATGGCAAACGAATAAATAAATGTTCTGCCTGTGTAGGTTAAAGTTCGCAGAATACATTCAGAGAAAAATTTTTATTTTATTCCAATATTTAATGACTAAAATAAAAATTGTGTGTTGTGCAATGATTTATATATACTTATATTGGTCTCAGTTCATGCCTTCAATGTGATGTATGTCATAAGACATGGTTTATACACTTTATTCCATTTATTTTACAAATATTTGATATATGTGAATGTGAGAATGAAGACACTATTTTATGACTTTCTGTTTGAAAGTGAGAAATCCAAATATCTTCAGAAAATTCCCAAAAAGCCAAAGCATATTGCTGTAATATTAGGTGCACATAAGAGCAATCTGAAAGAATAGCAAAATTAATAATTTGATGTATATCAAAACATATTTCTTTCATCAGCTGTTACGATTCCCAAGATTTATTAAGCAAACACAGTGAAAAATTACAGTATGAAGTGCCTCAAACAAACTAGACGTCTTTTCCCTGCAGTTTCTACAATGAAAGTAACATAGTCTGCATATTGTCTGGAAAATTGATCTATATACCTCGAAGTTTCCTTGGACTTCCATCTCACCTGAGATCAACCACTTCAAGACGATGGAAATCCAAGGAAACTTCGAGGAACGAGTTACATTGTCTATCAACTTCAGACTAACATTGATCTATATACATTCTTTTGTGATAATTCTCTTGCCATATTTGATGGTACCATGTACCTATATATAGAAAAGGGTGGGGGAAACACATCGTTCCTGTCTTACACTTTTCTCGGTTTTGACTGGATTTTTTGTAATAATAATTAATTCGGTGTTTACATGGAGACTCTTGGCATTGACCACGTGGTGTATCCTTGATTCAACATAGTATTCCACAACATTTCTCTATTGATCCTATAGAAAGCATTTTCAAAATTAACGAAGACGAGACCGACTTTTCTTGAATTCAAATTCAATTTAATTCATTCCTTCACGAGAGTTTCTTTGTTGTATAACAATTGAACACAATGATGCGTAAAAACATACATCCCACAGCAATAATAATTAAAATTAATATAAATAATGAGCAGTTCGGGAAACTCAAAAATGAAATTATTCTAAGCATTAAAAAAAGTACTTTCTTCGAGGTGTCATTCTTTTGTACGCACGACCATATATACAATATATATTGTTTCTGGTTAGGGAACCTTCATCAGTTGAATTACAGGTAACAGCAATTACATGGAACGGCTCCAGATTCGGAACCTCTATGTGCTAGTTCCCCGAAAATCCTAGATGTCGGTCTTTACATCTCGCGTCTTCAAATTTAACGAAATATATCAAATACATCAAGAAGTGTTCGCGAGGACATTCAATTGTGGGAAGCGCAACTGATGAAGGTTCCCTAAGCAGAAGCAATATATATTATATATATTGTCTTGCGTACAAAAGAATGACACCTGGAAGAGAGTATTCAATATCTCTGACAGGTGAAGTTAACCTGAAAATTTCATCGTGACATTCTAACCTAGGAATTAGGGGTAACAGCAATTACATGGAACGGCTCCAGATTCATCTCGCGTCTTCAAATTTAACGGAATATATTAAAAAAAGGGTAGCATAAAATATTTGCATTTCCAATTTAAACAAAAGCTATTTGCCCCTTTTTCAACTCTTGAAATTACTATATGACAAAAAATATACTTCGTACTCTGTTGGGTAACTTTATACATTCAGATGGTTTTTTCATTTTTGTTTATCGATTTCAAGAAGATTAGTTTTTATTGTTACAAAAAAAAACACATCAGTTATGTTGATTGAATAAATGAAAATGAAACGTTTAACTAAGAACAAATAAAAATAAACAAAATATATAACCACAAATCGCACAGCCCACGTTTTATAAATTGGCTTTATAATTCTTGCAAAATTAATTCGAATACACACCGAGCGCTTGAAAATTTCAACGAGAACATCGAAGAATTTGGAACCACCCCTTAATCAAACAACAAGTACACCGAGTTAATGAAGGCGTTTGTTCAGATACATAATTTAAAATGTTAGAATAACAGTTTATTAAGAATTCATCTGTTGACTTCGTAATTTCTTACATTTTGCTTGTAAATATTCACACATTTTTAAAAAATATAACAGTGACAAACTTTCCCACGAAGCAGAAGAAGACAATATTAATACGTTGTAACTAATTCAGTTCGTAGCTGTTAAAAAAATAAAAAAAGTGCGGGATGTTTTTTTCGATTTCAAACAAAAGGAAGGATGACCTTCGGGAGTGATTGTTGACGAGAGAAGTAATATTCGAACATTAGGATTTTCGATTTTCGAGGAAACTAGACACACAGAGGCTCTGAATCTGGATACATACATATATATATATATATATATATATATATATATATATATATATATATATTTGTTTTTAAGTTTTCGCGGGCACTAAATGTTTGAGGTGGTTTCCGGGAATTCATCCGCGTAGTTGATAACTGATCCCTGCCGGGATCGATGGTAAAATGACGACGTTTCGGCAGAGTCACATCTGCCCTCTTCAGGTCGGTTCGCATAATTCTCGTAGCCCACTGATTTCACTTCTAGTTACTCGAATACAGTATTCGAGTAACTCTGCCGAAACGTCGTCATTTTACCATCGATCCCGGCAGGGATCAGTTATCAACTACGCGGATGAATTCCCGGAAACCACCTCAAACATATATATATATATATATATATATATATATATATATATATATATAAGTTATTCCATCGACTTACGTGTCGTCTCAGGTTACCTTCGACGACGTACATCCGTGAGAACAGCAAACGCTGCGACAGCTTAGTCAGCATTCTGATATTATAAATTGTTCAATTGCCTTATGTCTGCATTCAGTGTTACTTACAAAGTCTGTCTAGTTAGTTTAACACATAATTTTTGTCTTTTTATTGTTATAAAGTTTTATTATTATTTTCATTATATTCAAGTTTCTATTAAAAGTTTTATTAATTGTGCAAGTATAAATAAAGTCTTTTTTTAAAAAGAGAAATTTTGAAAGTGTGATATAACTATATATATATATATATATATATATATATATATATATAGTCAAAACAGAAACTTCAGTTAATGGGAAAGCAGCCTGGTAAAAAAATATACAGGTTTTAGGAAACTCTTTTTATTATGAAAGCTTTCGGATATACTGCAGAACCTCAACATTATTTACAGTTATCTACTAGAAATTGATAACAATAACTCCTATAAACCTAACCAAATGATTTGCTCTGTTGATACTATTGATTGAAAATTGATATTTACACACTTCTCTTTCATTTTATTACATTCACTCGACTTTTTAAGATATTGTATCAATTATATTTCTATTTATTTTAATGTTAGTTAACAAGATTAGGAGAAGATATAAAAAAAATTAATTCAAATCTTAATTTCAAATATTCATACATTCTAAATCATTTCTGTCTATCACAGTATCATTTTCATAGCTTGGTCCGTATAAAAAAAACATTTTTTGATCTTTCTAATTGACAGACAATTCTTGTCACTTCACATACTCACAAAGTATGAAAGTATTCATATATTAACATTATTACCTCTAATTTTTTAAGTGATGTACCATCTTTTTATATTATAACCTCGATTATTGTAAGTAACTCTCTTATAATAATGTACATTGTATAATTTAGTTATTTTTAGTGACTGACGAAGGATATACTTTTGTATATCCGAAAGCTTTCATAATAAAAAGAGTTTCCTAAAACCTGTATATTTTTTTACCAGGCTGCTTTCCCATTAACTGAAGTTTCTATATATATATATATATATATATATATATATATATATATATATATATATTCTGAGAGGCTTCCACGCCTATTCCGCGCTCATTATTTTGAACTAAACTAGGTTCCGGGTGAGAAATGCGTCTAGATCAAAGTCTGCCTACTCCCCTAGAGTCACTAGGCAACTGAACTGAATGTGAATCTGCTCTCCTTCTTTCATTTATAGTTATCGGTTGGTTGGAAGGGGATGACACGTGATGAAGAGGCTGGGTTGTGATTGGTTGTGTGCCGGTGGGCGTGTCTGGTTTGATTAATCTGGTAATTACGGAGTTCTATGCTGTAGGAAGGCGAGAGCTGCCATCGTGTCGGTTTTTTTCTCTATTTATATGGAATTTCGTAACTCCTAGATCCTTGTTAGGTACTTTATCTTTAGGGTTCTCGGTTAAGTTGGCTATAGTTTGACTGGTGTTGAAGACTGTCTTTATTTATGTCGGTGTAAAATCCGTGCTATTTTGTCAACGACTCCTCGAATGTACGGAAGAAAGGCTTTCCAGTGTCTGTTTCTGATGGGGTTGTTGTATTCGGGGGTTGTTGCGATTGGCTAATTATGCGGGCAATGTGGTCCGGATGATAACCGTTTTCTCGAAGGATTTGCTTTGTCTATTGTCATTATCTGTTAAGCGAATAGATCTAAGAGCCAACGATTTCATTACAGAACTTAATTGGGCAGGGTGCATTTAAGTATCGATTGGTATGGGTTGGTTTCCTATAGACGTTATGTGAGAATCTGCCATTGCTAGTTTTTGTTGGGAGGACATCAAGAAAGGGCAACGAAAAATCGGACTCGATTTCCATTGTAAATTGAAAATTAGAATGTATCAATGAGGTGTTGTAGAAGGAAGTCTAATAAATCTCTACCATGAGGCCAAATGACAAAAGTTTCACCAACAAATCTAAGCCCGCAAGAAGGTTTTAAATTAGAGGAGTTTAGGACCTGGGTTTCGATTTATTCCATCAAAATGTTAGCAAGCACTGAAGAAAGGTTGTTTAATACTGCTCTACTTTTCACTGCTTGGCTTGACTGTTATCTATTTTTAATGCATTACTACTTATATGCGCACTTCAAATTCCACACTTCTTGGATGTGATTGTTTCAATTAAATTTCCAATCACCATTTGAAAATTTTGAATTTTGAAACTTTTATAATTTTGACAACTAAATATCATGTTCTAACGGCAACAACGTCTTTTTTGGAAGGGAAATTATTTCCTATATAAAACTAATTACAATTAGTCGAATACTACTTACTAGTATTCGAGTAACTAGAAGCGAAAGCAGAAGGCTACGAGAATTATGCCAACCGAACTGAAGACGGCAGATGTGACTCTGCCGAAACGTCGTCATTTTACCCATCGATCCCGGCAGGGATCAGTTATCGCGGATGAATTCCCGGAAACCACCTGCAACATTTACTGCCCGCGAAAACTTAAAAACAAATATATATATGTATATATATATATATATATATATATATATATATATTTGTGTGTGTGTGTGTGTGTCTATTTATTTCCAAAGATTCTTTGACCAGTGATATATAGTATTAATTTAATTTAAATTATTGGTTTTTGGTCAATATAAATAAATTTGGGCAAAAACCAAGAATTTAATTTAAAAAAATGAATTAAAACTAATACTATATATATATATATATATATATATATATATATATATATATAAAGATATAAAGAAATATATATCTTATCAATGAATACATTCATTCCTTATATTGATTCATGTTTGAATATATGTATATGGTTGTTTTGTTATTCCGGTGTATATCCGTTCTTCAGTTGAATTCTGTTGAATATTGGAATATTGTCTTGACGTTTTGCCAAAATTATATTTAGCATTTTTAAAAGATCGTACGTTCTTTTAATTTCTTTGGTAGTTTTGATTACCGATTGAACTTATTTGCTTACAGCAATCTCTGGAAAATACACAATTTATGGTCGAAATTAGGATATTTTTGTTTTCGATGTAGTGAAGCATTAAAGTTTTTCTCTTTTTGAAACAGAAACATGTTAATATGTTACCTGTATCAGGTGCGTCATGGTTAACTCCTAGAGGTTTCGTAGTAGTAAATTCTTAGGCAACTTGATGTCGATATTGATCTAAATCACTTAGATTAAAAGTATATGCCCCTTTAGTAGCTTATCTTACAGTTATGTATTTATCCAGTGTTGCATTTATTAGCAAAAACATTGGGTTAATTGTAAAATATATACTGAAAAACGGAGCGGCAATCATATGACACAACGATAGAAACGAAAGCTTCTTGCGAAATATTTTTCCCGGCCCTCGTTAAATCACAGTCTCTGCTTCTTTTTCTCTGTGTCATTCTGATTAAGTGATAAATCGGGTGTATTAAAATATTGTTATTATTTTGTTTCGACTCAATTATTAACACAAGTGTGTAAGTTATTCTTAATTTAGATATATCAGCAAAGGAAATTTTTAAATACATAATTTTTCACATACATTATTTTTATGTTTCTTTGGGGAATAACACCACAATAGAAATAAAACTACGTATATTGCAGGAATACCAAACGTTTCAAAGTCTATTCTGACTTCGTTGTCAAAATTTTCATTTTGCAATCTACATCAATAAATATAAAGCCATCGACAACGAAGTCAGAATAGACTTTGAAACGTTTGGTATTCCTGCAATATACGTAGTTTTATTTCTATTGTGGTGTTATTCCCCAAAGAAACATAAAAATAATCAAGAACATGCCACAAACAACGTTTAGAAGACAATTTTCACATACAGTTGACATAGTTTCTTTTAAAACAGTTACAATTAAATATCACATACTGTGTAAATCAATAAAGGTTTCATGAAGAAAAACTTTAAATGCTTCTTTTTCATTTGAGATTTAATTTAGCATTATTTTCTCTTTCTTCACTTAAAATTATGGCACCATTGTATTCATGATAATTACCGCGAATAGGTATCATCTGGAAAAATGTTCTTTATAAATACATATGCTGCTCCTTGAAAATTATTTGTTAATATTTTTTTTGTTCTGCAGTTAGTCCTTCTGCAATACTAAAGACGGACAACTAATCTATTCTTTAGTTAATATTACAATTAGCTACTGCGAAACGAAAAACAATATTGAATAATAAATAATATGCCCCTAAAAATATTTATACATTACACTTATGCAACCCAAAGTAGGGTAATTCACGTTATCCGAAATAGAATAGCTTGATTAATCGATTCAGCGATAGATATCTATAATACGTAGACATATTTAAAAATTACTTTTATTATGTAATGTTGTAGCTTATTCATAGGGAATTTTTTTGTCAAATTCGTTTAATAATGATATTCCCTGTTGAATAAGATGAGTTACTCTGTATAAGCTGTAAACTGGCAGGGATGAGACACTTGGAACCCTCTGCAATTATTTCTTTAAAGTAGACGAACTTTTCGTAGTAGTTTTGGCATTGTGATGGGATTACCGTCGTTCTAGCTTTTTACTAAACCCTGGTAATTAATTTCATATATTAGTTTCAATTATTATTCAGAAGTTTTAAGTAAAATGTTTACTAGATAGTCAGCACACAAATTTAATATCAAGTACCGTTGTTCTTTTTGTGCTGTTCTTTCTGCCTTCTGACGTATGTCATGTCTCTAATATAATATATCGCAAAGACGGAATTGGAATGTTTCAAAGACCGAATATCAAATTTTGGGGATGCATTGTACAGTTATTGAATGTTATGTTTATTTATTTCTTATGATTTTAGTGATTTTCTATAATAGAAGAGAACTGAGTTGTATAGGTATTTCAACATGTCGCAACAAATACTCATATATTTTCACATGTGTAAGTGAAGGCCTCCGTTCAGTAGCTTTGGCAACAATACTGTTAATATCATACGTTGTATATGTTACAAATCTGGTTAATTTATATTTTGCTCCGATAATGGGCTACAATCTACCACGTTAAACGTTAGACTTGTGATTCGAAGTCCATGGTACCATGTTTCCCTAAAACGTATAAATGCTCTTAATTATTAAATTTCAAATTTGTCTTCATTCAAATTCTCTCTTCCATGTAATTATGTATCTGTGCCATCAGCAATTTTATAACAATTTCTCCTACCTCTGTAGAGTTTATAATTCTAAACGGAATATGAGCTGTTGTTTTTCAGTTTGTAAACATAATTGTACTTATCCAGACGATCGAGGAAGGTTTCTATTCATTATAAGTCAATCATTATCTCGTCATTGTCATTTGAGCATTCTTCATTAAAACGCTGTTTAATTCCCATAACAACGTAATTTCCAACTCGGGCGTTAAATTTCCCTTCTTTGCTATTGGTTCATTCGTTAGAATTAAGTTGATTATTTTTAGTAGCTGTTTAAAACGTTAGACTTTTCTGTTTTAGGATCACAGTTTTCAGGGACGTGCTTTAGTTTGCAAATTGTACCTATTTCTAGGTTTAAAACGTAATTTGACTAATATATTATGTAAAAAAAATGATATTGGATTAAATTTTATATAATAATACTATATACCTCAATCAGAAACAGGTTCAGATAACAAAATTTAAAAGTTACATAAGGCCCCAAGTCACATAAATTACATGTCTAAATAATGAGACGTTCACTCGGTTTCAATTCTCCCTCATTCAAAGTTACGCTTCCACATGTATAGGCAGCCATACTTCAGGCATTTTATCTTTAGGTAAATACCACTATGGGAATGGGCACCTATACAAGTGGAATCGTTCCGCTATATGAGAGAGATAGGAAACCAAGTGCGTTACGTTATTCTCGGGGCCTAATGTACCCTGTGTTAAGTGATATCTCTATTATTGCAACTGACTTTTTGTTTACTAATTTAACTGCTCTATTGACTAGAGATAGTTTTCTAAAAACCAAGGAACTAAGTGTCATGTCGTTCACAATTCACCTGATGTCAGTGGTTGTATGCGTTAGCAAATATACCGAAATAAATATACCGACTCAAGAAAGCAAATTGTTTTCAAGAATCTAATCTCGTAGAGTTTTTTCTATTGAATATTTGTTCCTAAGTGAACTTGTCTTTGGGTTCGAGTGTCTACTGTATCGAGATTTAATTTATGATCAAGCTAAAAATTACTAAAATAAATACTTCTATGGCACCATTAA
The DNA here is from genome assembly GCA_034190945.1 of Octodonta nipae. Classification (NCBI taxonomy): domain Eukaryota; kingdom Metazoa; phylum Arthropoda; class Insecta; order Coleoptera; family Chrysomelidae; genus Octodonta; species Octodonta nipae. The sequence continues at coordinate 35,873,465 of CM067221.1, read as the reverse complement.
AAAATTTAGTAAGAATAAAATTTAGTATTTCTAGGAATATTTCGTTCTCAAAACAAACATTTTAAACTTTTGTAAATAAAATTATTTACGTATGTCACGAATATTTCTATTTTATTACATAAAATATTAGCACAAAACTCAATATTGTTTAACATTTGTAATTAATATATATGTAATAAATACCTTAGTTAGTATGGTAGATTTTATTCACACTAGGCTCAAACTATAGCTGGTATACACCACAACATTCAAATTTTCTTTTATAATTTCTAATGTAATTAATACGGCGTAACTATTTCTAATATTACAAAAATTTATTTCAATTGAACATAGGTCCGTCTAGCATGTCTTTGCGAAATTTAATATATATTCTATTCTATAAAGATCTTCATTTATACAGTGGTATATTTGATTTCAATTAGCAAGCGCTACCACAAACATTTCAATGCTTTTGCTTTACAAAACTGATCATAACATAGAAATTTAATACAATAATAAAATCTAAATTATTTTTTTAAAATATATTAACTGGTGCGTTCCCGCAATTTGTTTAGTGTATTGTTTCAATTTGATTGAATTACTTCATTGATTTTTAAACTTCTGCACCTTTTCTAAAACATTCCGTCGCGCTAATGCTAATTGTAAATGTTTTTTGCGTGTAAAATATAGACAGTATTGACATTCGTGTTTCGGTTCCCTAGCTATTAGGACGCTTGGGAGAGTCGTGTGTTGTACTCCGAACTTTTCGGTCGCTTTGATCCCGTCTGAAGAGACGGACGCTTATTGTTGTTTTTTGCGTTACGATTTCGCGAGTTCTTAGCTCCGTTCGTAACGACCGCTAAACCGCTTTCATTTTGTTTCTTTTGTGTTTACAAAAGCGCATCATTTGTTGTTAAACCCGCATTTTTTGTATGCTCAATCAATGAACATTACGTCGCTATTTTTTTTGTGTAACGTGTTGTCCAGACGAAGCTCTAAGAAACTGTTCCTGCTGTTACGGGGCTAGCCTCTGAAGAAAGAAGACCCAAGAAAACACCAGAGCTTCGACATAAAAGGTTAGTGATAACTTTTATTTGGTGATTCGTTTATGTGACGGCACGTGTTTATTGATTGTTCCGCTAAAGGTCCTTCGTCAATTATATACTTGCATTGAACCAGCATTGAACTAAAACCGCAACATCTAATTAATACATTTTTTTTGAATATTATATGTAATGTGCCATCGAACACATTACATTAACTATTTCTAACACAAGTACGATTGGAATCAAACAGTTTAGTTTCCATTTCAATTTTTTATTTACATTATATATTTATTACAGTTGATTTACAGGAATTATTTTTTCAACATACTTTTTCAGTGCAGAAATTATAGATTTCGGTTTACAATTTTTTTTACATACGCTTAGCTTGGTGCATTTGTAGCTCTATGTGGTATTAAAAACCTTTTCCACTCCTAAGATTTCTGTTCTCAGAAAATATAAAAACCCAAACAATACTAAATAGTCAAAAATCCTTTTACTTACTACCGAAAAGTTATCTTGTAAAGTTTGAATAGAAATTATTTATACTTCAGCTTTACAAGAAGGAATAACATTGTTTGATGACCCAAATAAATATAATTGTGTCCATCAACAAAATATCTACGAATATCTAGATCACCATAAACTTTATTATTTTACAAAACAATATATCTAATTTTAAGTGACCATAAGTATTTAAATTTCTGCTAGTAAAAATGAAAGTGGGAATACAACAACAATTTTTACTTTGGATATTAAAATTTTGCCAGTCCTACAAGAATTCGGCCAATACAGTTAGACTGCCTGAAATCATTAAATATAAGAGAAAAACAAATTAAGATTAAAATCTAATTGTTCACATATACCAAATTCTTCGAAACCATTTTGAAATAAAATTCTACGTTCTGCAAAATCATGGATGAAATAAAATGGTTTTCAACAAATTGCAAACACTGAGTTGTGATAGTTACCTTTGACGTTAACGACGTATAAACTTAATGATCTCTTGAATAATAAAATTTTATACGACAAGACGAATCACGACTTCTATCGGATATGTAATCTCAAGTAAGCGTTTAATCAGGGTGGATTCGGTCAAATCCAATGACATTTCCTTACTTGACAATGGATCTTGCCTGAATTACTGCAGGATATGGCTTTGTCCTTTGGACGTGATTTGCTACGCAAATTTGACCAATTCTCGTTGGATACCCCGAGTTCGTTTCCGAGAGCTTTCAATTGTCAATTATTGAGGTTCAGTACTTCACGTTAAGGGTATACTTGAATAATTATTTTGCCGCAAGTCTAAATATACTCGTAGGTATATACAAATTTTTCCTGAATTTAAAGCAATGAATAGTTTAAAAACTCGCAACTATAGAGGTTATATATTTTAGTGTGCTATATAGGTAATTTACAAATGACATTTTTTCCCAGAATATTGGAGAAAAAGGAGAAGAGATGTTAACATTGAATCTGGGCTTAATAAATCTCATGTTATTAATAAAACTATTCATTTTTCACACTATTTTAAGTCAGTGGTAACCTGAATATGGATAGGTTGCAATTTCAAATCAAAAAAGTGGCACAGTTTCATAAATGAAAGATAGAAAAACGAACTGTGCAAGAACTACCTTGTAGCTATATTTCCAAAAATAATGTTACTTTAGTGAATACACGAAGTAGGTTGCATGAAACTGAGGTTGATTGCTGGAGCTGCTAGTGGGGGCTTGAATTCGGAGGCTAGATTCTTTTTAACTTTCCTCCAATCTATTCACTTTTTATTGTTTTTTCCGTCTTTCTTCACCGGAAAGTCCTGCCATCAGGACTTGTGACTGCTCATTTTAAATGTTCTCCGATCCTACGTTTTGATTGACAGTTTTACGATTTCATTATAACTTTTTATAACATAAGCAAAATTAAAAAAAAACGAATTTTTGTAGATTTTTACTGTTTAAATAATTTACTTTTTCGAATCTTGTGTTGAATTTTACGTCACTTATATATCTCAATTGACTAGTGTAGTAGTTTATCCATTAAAAGGCACCCTCAGTAAGGTAAGCTGTTGTGACTGAATACAAGTTATATGTGAAAATCGTTTAACATAGAAATAATATTACTCGCCCAGTGGTCTAAATTCGACCCTATCTCATCAAATTGCGATCATTATTGAGGTTCGCTTGTCAATAGTATATGTCTATCAGAGATAAAGTGGAGGAGAAACCGGAGAAGAAGACGTCATGAACCCCCCCCCAAATCGTTCATGTCATATTTAAAAATCTATTGAAATAAAAAAAAATGACAATTTAATCAAATAAGTATTCCAAATAATTTTGTGAAAATAATGTAATAAAATATTTAAATTCGCAACAAAAATTTACAGAATAATTAATGCGAAAGTTACTGCTACTTGACCGAAAAATCAATACTGATCTACTAAATTGACTATTTTATTACTGAACAATAAACAACGCTTGGTGCTGAACTATCAAAGATGGCATTAACATGATTTAACAGCATGTAACGCTTCTTTCATGTATAATTATTAAATAGCCTGACTATTTTCGAAGGAAAAATATGTTCAATAAAAATATATTTCTTTGTAGAATAGAACTTACAAACCATAAAAAATCAGTAAATGCATTGAATTTCTTTATATTTTAAATATACATCGTTAAAATGTCAATGACATATTTATTATAGGCGAAACTCAGTTTTACCTTTTAATAAAACCGGATTTTGCAGGAATGCAACCGTGTAATATCAAATTAATTGTTTATTAGATAAAATGCATTTACCCAAAACAGTAACTAACTGATTCCCTACCTAAAAATAATAAAAGAAAGATTCGACCTTTACATATATTCAAAAATGTAGTTATAATTTTTAACGAAAAAAATAAATGCCTTTAAAAATATTAACATTATATTAAATAACAAATTAATATTAAATTAAATTTAAAAACATTAGTTAATATCTACATTTTTCATTTTTTTTTTTGATTGAAGACTGAAAAATTTCAATAGTATTAAAGTAAGAAATAAAACCTTCATTTTGGCATTTCACAGTTAACGATTTCAGCTCGAAAGAGAGCAGAAAATGAAATCATCCAACTCAAAAGTTAGTGTGAAGGTGTTATACCTACTATTACATTCCAAATAACTACAAAACCAAAATCTTAAGATTCAATATTTCATAAACTTAAATGAAACACATAGTACAATGAGTATTTCCGTTTTGTATGGAAAATATAAAGAAATATAAGCACCTGCAGTTAATTAATGAAAAATAAGTAATACTTACATTTCTAAAAAACTATTCGCAGTGAAAGAAGCTGAAATATTTACACATCAAATACATTGAATTACAACTTGCCTTTACCATCATGCTATAATAATATTACACCAATATTTTGAAATGTTAAAATTCAAATCAAGGCGCTACAACAAAGATAGCTATGAGTTCAGGACTGCCAGATCTAACTATTTGTCTTGAATATTACAATCAGTGCATTAAATCACATTTTTTGTGATCTGATTAAAATTATATGAAATTTGTAGGTAAAAATTAAAATAATTTTTAAATTGAAAGTATACCATTAAAATTAATAAAATTGTATTGTTATAAAAATCTATCCAGTCCGTACCTGGTTCCATTCTGTGAAACATCAATCGCTGGGATAGAAAAAAAAAAGAAGAGCTAGAAGGTTCGGATGGGAAAAAACTTATCTCGAAATAACTCGACAACTGTAAAATTGATACTGGATGATTGTGCGAGAGGATTCGATGCTGATTTTAAAAGGAGCGGCGCATCATAGAAACAGGCAGTTAGTTATTGCGAAAAGTGTATTTCGTGTTATTATTTAGATATTCGAATCACGTGTTGTGAATTTTTCATCTAAATAAAAGTTTCTAGAAAGTGAGAGTGAATATTAGTTTTACAATTTTAATTGAACCCACGGAGTATATAACAGTATCATAAATAAATTTATCAATTGCTACATAATTCTTATTTTAGTTGACTTACTATATTTACAAAACAATGAAAGTTGCACACTTGCGATTCGTTAAATTATTATTAAGAACTAGAGCATTAACTTTCTCTTTATTTTTTTGCATATTTGCATATGTGGATATGTGATGTATTGCTGTAGAGGAGGTGTTATCTACCCTTATTTATTTGGTTGACAAATCCTTTCTTAGCCAACTTATTTAAATACATAATTAAAGACAAAGTTAGTACATTGTTTGGGTAGCTGTCAATATCCACAGATATTCACAGATACTGTGGACAGGTAGTCGTCAAGATCCTGAACAAACATACTGTAAAGTTTTTATTTTCACAATCGGGTTCAGTTTAGTTCTTGGAACTTATTGAAAAATATATTCCAACTCACTCTAATTTATTTCCACTACTTAACAAAACAATCTGTTTTGGTTCACTCCATGATGATGAAAGCTTCGCTGTTGAAACGTTCGTCTAGTGCAAAAATAAAGGTTTGGTGTTAGGGTACAAAACTTTTGTTTATACGTCTTCTGAGTCCTAAACGGAGTTTCTTCGTTCTTTCTTTATTGTTGTCTTGGTTTACAGGTTTTTGTAATTAATTAATTAAGTGGTGATTGCCAAGTATTTTTTGGGTTATTATGTTAAAGTTTTTATGTTTATTGGTGTTAGATAATAAGCAGATGTCATTTTAAACAAATCAGTCACAGATTTTTTTTAAATTTCTATAAAAACCCATTCCAGTTTTCTTATTTAAAGATATGTAAAATTTGCATCTAGTTTTCTAGGTTATCTTTCTCTACACAAATCAATGTGAACAACCCAACTTAACCTCCACCATTATTTTCGTGTACAAATTGAATTTATACATGTGTAATGACATAAAATTATAATTTCGCCTAAAAACTATAGAAAAATATTAACTGATTAAATCATAAAGTACATGACTTCATGTTTTACACGTGACAATTATTATACTAAGCAATAAGTCCATGCTAACTGATATTCGCTGAGCGTGACAAGGATTCTTCGCAGGTATTGACATTCGCTTAGTACAGATTTAGCTCCAGCGCAGACGGTTGTTGACCACGTGCAGTTGGAACTACGTTTGTTCCTAGAGCTCGTTACCAATAATTGCAACAGTTCCAAGTATAACTAATTTGGAACTGATGTTGTAAAACATTTGCATAGTCTGCGCCGGACTTTACCGAACTGGAAATTTTGTTTTTAAGCTCATGAATGTGTTACGTTATATTTTTGCCTTAGCTACTCAGTATAATTGAACGCGTTTAAGACCGGTCAAAATATTGCTTTTATTCGTCCGTTCTGTATGCGATCGATAACCTACTGATTGCGCGCCGTTTTGCCTTATTATTATATTTGGTTCTGATTTATTTTTGAAGGATGTTTGAATTCGACCTGTGGAGGCGAAGTGATTTATCGAATATTTCGTGTTTGGCATTGTGTGTTGACAGTTGTCATTGTCATCGACAAGGCGGGATGTGATGTGCGTGTAGAAAATTGTGAGGTTAACTGGAGAAGTCGTGCAGTTGTTTTTAAGGGATTTTCCACTAGTATACTGGCTTTTGATAATCCATCCGAGTTCGGGAGTTATATGGAAATCCCTACATTGTGTTCCAGCATATTGTAGTACTGTTGATTAGTTGCTGGGATACTTCTCTCATTGAGGATTTGAAAACTTCTGTTGTTACGTAATTCTTCAGAGTGGTCATGGTATTTGGGGCCACCCTCACAATGGAACCTTTGGTATAAGAACCCCTTGGTTGATAGGGTAAGTGATTTTTGTTTGTTCACTAGCCGATTTCTCGTATTGTCAGACTATTGATAGATATTTTCTCCTTTTTTTAGGGTTCTTGTTCTACTTCTTTTTTCTACCTTCCTGTTCTTTCGTTCTTTCTTCCATTTGTTTTTGTTTCTACGTGCTGCGTTCCTGTTTTTGTTCTCCATCCAGTGAGATTGGGGTTATATTTTGCTGTTCTATTACGACACTAGAACACAGACCTGGCATTATGGTATCATGCCGATCATGGACTTAGGATGCAGATGAACTAGTTGATGGTGCATACACTAACACTGTATTTCTGGTATTTCTATCAACAGAGTTCCAGTGGTGGAGCGAGCGCAAGTGACTCTAATTTCAGCTTCAACTGTGGTTTCAGATAAGTGACAATTTGTGTATCTGGTTACTGTTTCATTATCAGTTATTTTTACAGTAATAATATAAACCTTAGTATTTGATTTGAAATTAATAAAATAGAATTTGTTAACCGAAAGTAAAGACCATTAGCCTACTATCGGGTTTATTATTATTATTCTGATCGATTGCACTTACTCTCGAGCTCGAGTGTAGTATAGATGAGACCCCAACGTCGGAATTCTGAATTTTATTGAATGATCAGGTAATTATGATCGGTTCCCATTAATGTAGTATTTGATATTGACGATTTATTTAAATATTCTATTGATTAGAATTATTGTATTAGAGGAATGTTTAAATATTTGTATCCAGGTTATTCAGGATCTCACATGTTTATATGTACAGTTTGAAGCTCTGTCCTTAAGTGTATATTTGTTTCATTTCATTTTTTCTAGGTATATTTAGCTTAAACATTCTAAAACTGTTTTGCATTAATAGAGTGCACTATGGCATATTTTTAGCGCCTTGTACTAGTCTGTTCGCGCAAAGTAAACTTATATTTTGGAACTGTTGTATGCTTATTATTCCTTTTAATTACAACATTTATTTATTTATATTTAGAAATTTAGCGCCCCAAATTAGCAAAAATTACTACAGCAGATATTTTAGGACGGTTAGGTGTCCTGATTATGTGTATTTAGAAGGTATAGGGGAATCTACCTGGCGCCCTTATTTTCTCTCTTTATTTATATCGCCAAGCAAAATCTGGCATATACGTTCAAATAAAACGAACCCCCCCGTCTTCACTGAGACTACCGGACATAACTTCTTCTGCCCTTAGCATCACTAGGTAGGGTAGAAATTTGGTGTCACGGAACATTTTGGTGTGGCATTTTAGCATCAACGTGTAGCGTGGCAAATGGCCATTATTATGTAATATAAATTTTCTTGGGTTCTGTTTCAATAGCATGACGATTTAGAATAATTTTAGGAACTGGGCAAAATTTGTTACTGTTTAGTTTACTTTCATTCGTCTTTCACATTCGAGTGAATCCATCTTACGATTTTCTCTCCAAGCAATCGGGCGATACTATTACTATTATTTGTTTGGCATTGACAACATGGACGTAAATATTTTTTTGTTTATTATATTTTAACTAATGAATGAACCAATATTACAAATAAATTTTAGCATCCTGCACAGGATATAGGCAATTGCTACTAAACAAAACAAAAATAAAGAAAACCGGTTGACAGACATAGGAGAAAATGGTACCTAACCGTTTGGTCTTTGCCTATCTATATATAGATGTTATAAATATTTTAAATATTCAGAAATCACTTGGCCAACCTTTTAATTATTTACATTCCTAATTAACATGCAGCAATAGTCAGAGAAATTGCTCCTTATTTTTCACTGCCTTACACAGATTTCCTGAAAGAGCATCGTTGATATTATATAGAAAGAGAAATCAAAAAAATGTCAGTACTTACATCAGCTCCAATAATTCCACTGAATACTTACAGCTTTTTATTCTTTAAAATAACCCCTACATTCATGTATCCTAAATATTATGAATACGCTGATGTTTTATGTTTGGACAGTGAACCTGCTTTAAATCATCCGGCCATATAAAAAAGCTAATGAGACTTCCCATATTTTTTGTAAGGGTTTTACGGAATTCTGCACATCAGCTTTTTTCTGACAAATGTTCATTCCTGAGTATTCCGATACACATCCATTGGGATGAGAAATGAGAAGTGATTATTAACATGTAATTCATCACTTAAATAAGATGACTGAAAATTTGTTTATCAACAAATATACATTATGCCTTTAACACAATTTATTTAAAAACTACTTCAATTTAGTAAAAATGAAATCATCTTATGTGATCCAAAATTATTTTCTAATATATCTCGACATTTAGAATTAGAGATTTGTATAGAAAATTAATTAATACCTGACCTTCCAACATTATAGGGTAATTGAGGTATTAAATACTTAAGTTCTTAAGTTACAAATTTCTAGGGATTCTTATGTAATAAATTATACAATTACTGTTTGGGATTGGACCTTTGTCTGAATACATAAGGTTATTATTTTTATATAACATTATTCTTTCGTGCGAGTTCAATTTCTTACAATTATTGATTTGTCTAACTAATTCAAACGAATTTAAATCTATACCGTGACTATGTTCTAAAACATGTTGTGCTACACTAGATTTATTAGATCTCCGCTATTTTATATGTGCAAAATGTTTCTTAAATCGGATTCTAATCGCTCTATGTGTTTGCCCTTAATATTTCAGATCACAGTCATTACATTTGAACTCATACATCCCTGACTTTTCGAAATCGTTTAGTTTATCTTTAGGATTGCCCAGTAGTTTTTGTAAAGTTTTCACTGTTCTATATACTACAGATACACCAAGTTCGCTAAAAATTATTTTAAAGTCCTTAGTATACTGGTTATATGGGACAGAGATAAACTTGTATTCTTGGTTCTCACGTTATAGAAAATTATGTGGTTCTTTCTTTAATATTCCCTAAGAGAATGCTGTTTAAAACATAAAAATTGCCCAAGCCGTTTTTGAATAGCCACTCAGCATACATATAACAAAGATGCCGACAAATTGATACCCTCCTCCTAACTAAACTAAAGGTTCCAAAGTAAATAATTTATATTAAAAAAATGAACAGGGTTCAGCTGAGTTAAAATAAAGACCATTTAGAAATCGTGTGCAATCAATCACTATTTTCAGAAATATCGTCTTTTTTATCTGACTTAAGGTACAATACTATTGAATATTTTATTGTCATTATCAAGGAGTTGACTCCATGATGATAAGAGTTCGTGAAATGACGTTGAGTGTTTAAATGAAGGTTTGGTGCAAAATGGTGTCTTTACATTTATTTATGATGAAAATTTGACATTTACATTGATGTTGACAGTTTTTTTGCATATATTTTTCCGAATGTATGTTTTACGTTATAGAAAATTATACGGAATCAAGCTGGAACATATCATTGCAAAATACATTTTAAAATATTCAAATTCCTTGTGCCGTTTTAGAGGAAACAGTAAATATTCATTGAAATTCACTGAAATATAGTCCTTTAATTTCTTTTCTGATTTTCTGAAAAACCGAAAATTTCAAGTTATAGACAGTTATATGGTACCTTTTTGTAATGTTTCTTATTATAATGTAGTTTAAATCATCAAAATTGCCCAAGCCGATTTAGAATAATTGCTGTTCATACATAAAAAAATGCCGACGAATTGATAACCTCCTGCTTTTTGGAAGTCGGTTAAAAAGTGGCTGGAACACTTTTTCGGCATGAAACTAAAATGCACTTGAGTTTAAAAATTATTCATACTCAAATAAACATTGTGCCCTCACAAGAACTTAATTAAAAAGCAAGAAATAATAATTTTGTGCAACAATTAAATACTTAGGTCTTGTTCCGTTTACTTTAATTAAGTAATTCTTATTTATTTATGTATTTTGAAGTAGGTGGCAAGCTAAATTGACTTCCAAAGTATATAATAATAACAAAAATAATTTTAGAGTTAATTTGTTAGCATTTAGTTTCATAGGATTTCATCTCAGAAGTTGAAGAATGCAGATATTTTGTTCAGTTGATATTGTTTTGATGCACCAGCAACAAGTTTTGTCTTCAGTCAACATAATCTTTAGTAACCGGTTAAGAGGTTTTTGAGTATCATCGAACTGCAGAACTGGGCGTAGAAATCTCCTAATTTTGTTAATAATGTTATGATAACTACCTGCAAGTTACAGAATAAACACTGAAAGATAAATCTTATATTACATATTTCACTCATTAACAAATAACATACCGTTTAGATACTTTACATGAAATAAAATCTAGTGATATGGCTGTAATGATTTACCTCTTTATTGTACATTATAAAATAGCCAACCACAAAAAATGTAAACGACTTTCCGTGAAATTATTTATTTTTCTAGATAAGATGGCGAAAAATACAGCACGCAGTTTTGGAACAGGTTCAATAATTTTTTAAATCAAAAAAATAGTACTAGGATGAATTCCATTGGAAAATTAAGAAAATACAACAAATATGCAAAAACATTTAAGGGTAAAAAACGAATTATCTCGATTTCTGGCAAAACTTCAGGTGCTGTGGAAAAACCTTAAATAGCAGATCTATAACTTTTGTGTTTTCATTTTTTTCTCATAACCTCAACATTTATGTGAAAAATTCAAACTACCAAGTTTTTGGTGTTTAATTTTTATCTTTTACAAAAGAATTTTTTTAACGAAATGTGGTGAAAACTTACTTTTTTACGTCCCAAACACACTGTAATTTTTTTTATTCTCAATATTTATTTTTTCACCTTATTTTGACTTAATATCGAAAAGGCACCTTAATTTTCAATCGAAAATTGTCACGTCAAAATATCTGCTTTAAAAAAAAAGTCGGGGTTTTTTGTTCGTTGAAATCTCTACTTCTGCTGGTGTAGAAAATGTATACATTACTATGGTAAATGCAAAGACACGAAAGGAACTTGAATCCGACAATTAAGTAGTAAGGCCCAGGCCCTTTTAGCCACTTCCGCACTTTTCTATAAAATACCTTTTGATGGGCTAAAACTTTCCGTAGATCACTCAGATATGTAAGTATAATCTTAAAGTAGCAATAAATGGGCATCTACGCATGTAATTTAAAGCACATTCTGTAACTTTAATAATGATTAAAAACTAGCATATCAGCTGTTAATAGTGGTGAAGGGAAGCATCAAAATATTACGTTGCTCCCAGAAGAAGCTCCAACAATATTTGAAGCAGACATTTTCCTAAAATTTTGGGACGAAGATGCAATAAGAATTCCAAAAGACGTCTAATAATTCCATCGTGGAGTATTTCTCTTCATCTACGCAGTGAAATCCTTGCAGCAACTTAAATGCACGAATTTAGTTGAATCAGCTGATAACGCACCAATTCTACTACTTAATTTGTTCGGTGGTGACTTTACGCTATAGAATTCAATCTATCCAAGATATCAGGTCCAGTTAGTCAAAAGTTCACTTTTTCTAATCGTGGAAAACTATTAACTCCATCACCTCTTAACAAACATAATCTTTGCTATTGAGAGCAATACGCCCAGACCACCTAAAACTAATCATTCACACAAACAGAGGAAAAGATTCCTATCGTTCCAAAAAAGGGTGAGGAGCGTGACAATCTTAGGATTGTTTTGTTTGCGGTGGTGACACAATTGTCGTTATTAAGCTTTGAATTAAACGTACAATATATGTCAAGGTAGAATGTGTTGGGCATATTTCCAGAGACAAAGGAGTCGAGCACGGTAAGCATGTCATTGGGACATAAATAAACCTAAAGTTGTCTTAACTTTTATTACCATAGAAAACAGGGTCTGATTTAAACAATAAATCATTTGAACTGTTTGAAATAAGCAATTGTAATCTTATTCCCAAAAATTAGAAAAATATAAACTAAAGGCGTAATGCAAGTATTTGTTGGATAACATCAAATCTGAAGTTGGCCATAGTCTACCTTACTTATATTAAAAAAATAATAATATAAGACCTGATTATGTTATCTGCATGAATTAAAAAAATTAATAAACATAAGAGTAAACATGTATTCTTATATCCATTTGAATGTAAGGCAAACACTGAACTGCTCCTTATAGATATCTCCATCCACTTCAGTTCTCAATTTCTTGTGTACTTTTCGTGTTAAAGATTCCGTTTGCACTTAAAGAGGCCGTCCCGTTGTTAATACGATGTTAAAGATGGTGAACTATGTCTAGTCAGAACTAAGTTCAGGGAATAATCGCAATTCCCTTAATGATGAGCAGTTGGAGCATCTGAACTGGGTATGGAGGCAAAGGATTAATTGAGATACTTAGTAGCTAATTCCCTCTGAAGTCTACATCAGGATAGCTGGCGTGCGTTAAATGCGAATTTCATCCAGTAAAGAGAGTGGTTGGAGGCGTTAGGGTAGTAGGGACCTTCAGCTATTGTCAAGCTTTAAATGGGTCCAATCTCTGTCATGCTCAAACTTGCCAGGTTGGCTGATTCTAAGTGTTAATTATTCCTGCTTGTGAAGACCATGAAGACGAAGAGATAGTTATTCCGGTCATGAGAACCATGATGACTAAGAGAAAGTTGTGTGTTCGATCAGGCTCGAATCTGATCATGAAGACTCAGGGGAACTAATGTTTTACTCCCTTCGTATTTGCGGGTACATTCAAATTTCTCCATGCAACACTGTTTTTTGAGTCTTACGAAGTTTTGCAACAGTACTCGTTTCACTAATGTTCAAAAACTACAATTGCCGTTTGACGCCATTTATACTGTTTTATTCCAAGAAAATTCTACTAACACAAGCTTTATGAATCTTCATAACATTGCTTCCAAAAATTGTCCTATATTCACGATGCTTTTAGAACAATGATGTGTGAACTAAACGAGCTTTCATCCAAATTAAAGTAGCAACGTTTTACAAACGTTGTTCCCAAAAATCTATTACAATTCACTAAACTAATACAACGATTTACTATTTCGAAGTATTAACTGACACTGTTTCTTTCAACGGTCTACATTCCCAAAACGCTTTACGACCTTAGTTGAAAACCAAAAACTAATAACTACCATTAAAACTACAGTTGCATTGTTTTAGATACGCTATCTACAAACTATGCTTCACGACGCCATATTCGCACTTCTCTGCTACACTACTACTACTCCTGGGCACACGTTTCGTTTAGGTACTCGAGGTTATTTAACTCTTTTAAAACATTTCCGAACATGGGCTATTTATGGTAACCAAAACTGGGGAATGAACCAAGCATTGAGTTCAAGGAAACGCCTAAATAGATACTTATGGGGTACCATAAAAGGCATTAATAACTTTGTTATATAACTGTTAGTAAAGAAAATAAATCACGTTATTTGACTTAAGTTAATTCTTAGTTGTTTGTTGTACCAAAAAGAATTAGGTTTATTTAATGTTGATCTTAGGATATTATCATTATTACCTTGTAATAATAATGTCGTTATTTAATATTATGAGGCGTTCCTTAACTGCACTATCAATATTAACATCCCTTACATAGTTGATAAAACTAAATAGTTTAAGTCCAATTTTATTTGCACATTGTTTCCTTTACATGAAATATTAGAAGACATCAAATCTGAAGTTGGCCATAGTCTTCCTTACTCATATTAAAAAAATAATAATATAAGGACATGATTATGTTATCTGCACCAATTAAAAAAATTAATAAACATAAGAGTAAACATGTATTCTTATATCCATTTGAACGTTAAGGCAAACACTCAAATGCTCCTTTTAGATATCTCCATCCACTTCAGTTCTCAAATTCTTGTGTACTTTTCTTTCGAATCTTTCGCGTATGTATAAGAACGTGTCGTTGCTGACTTACAAAAGCCATTCGTTCTGCCTCTCAAATGAATCCATCCCGTCCAGAAAACACCCTCTCAATTTCCTTTTATAGTATTCACGAATATATTGAGCTCAAGAATGTGGTCGCTTCGTTCTCTAGTGACCCTTTTTTATACTTCTCAAATATAAATACGCTTTTCCACGAGCAATGGTATGGTTTCATTCTTATAAACCGTAGCATTAAATTTAAACCGATATTCCTTGAGGTGGAAATTTATGACCGAATTTCTTTGTATTCAAGTGGGTCAGGATAAAAATCTCTATAAAGTTTGATCATTAAGTTTTATTTTGGTAATGAAGTTTGAAGTCAATTATTTTTCACAGTTTTACACAAAGAAAATAAAAATACCTCTTTTACGTAAATAACATTTAATATCCGTAGAAAATATTTGTAGAGCTGAATCAATGTTTTGATTTTCTGCACATTCAAACATTTCATTCTGTACAAAATTGATTATCTAGGCTATTTTTGAGCTAGGTGTCCAGCAAACATAAAACCCATATCTACTACTTGATCAAATTTGATTATTGCTTGGCACAGACTTCAAAAATATACTAGAGAGGTAGGTAATTAATATGTACAGACTGAACACCTTTAACTGTTTACATTCTTTATTTTCTGTGTAGGAACTTAAGTAAATGTGCTATTTATTGTCTATTCTTATGTTTTATTAATTATTTTCAACATTTTAGTTCTACTTGGAAGTCATTAAATATATTTTTAAATTAAAATTTATTTTGTATGAATAACCTTAATCGACCTGGAGCAGGTAACACCGAAAGCCCAAACAATACAGATTGATACATTTTGGTTTCATCTACATTAACAAAATAAAGGTTATATATTTGATGACTGTTTCAGTCTTCATTTGACGGAAGTTCATTTTTAAGATTGCTTAAAAACAACAAAAACTTGTTTAAATTTTCGCCAAGTCTGGCTTCATTATTGGAAATACAATGAATGCTAAATTTTCAAACAAAGAAACTACGGGTAAAGTAATACAATAATTAAAAGGTTTTAATGCTAGGAAATTTCGGAGGAAGTGGTCTGGTGTAGGTCAGTTAAATTATACATTTATGAAACATTGTTGACAATAGATGTTAATAATATAATATAATATTATTTAGAAATGGATTTTAAGATTAAGTAATGGAGATGAATTGGTATCCGTTTGGTCGTTTAATAGATTCGGAGATGTTTGTCTTTATTAATCATTCCAGATTAATAAAAAAATAAGGTTTCGCAGGTACCACCCACAATTCGAAATGGCCAAATATTTTAAATATCTATATGTATTTATACTTCAAAATATCAGAAAAGTGAGATGGGGGGTCTCTAGATCAACTTGGCTACTTTCCAACAATGGTTTATTTTTTCATAATGTTGGGTCATCTGGTGAGGCCTTTTAAAAAAATATGTTTTGCATAGGAAATTTTGCAAAAACTACTGGGGCTACAGTATTTATTTTTAGAACATAAATTGGGTATGAGAAGATCCATCCTTTCAGTTAATAAGAATGTTTTAGCTACGAAATAAAAAAATATAATTATTTTTTTTGAATTTTGCGTATAGATTCCGTTTTATAAGGAACTAATTAACGAAGTTGGGCGTATAGTTGCTCATTTTGTAGATTTTGCATTTAAATTCAATATTGCCCCTAGTAGCAAACACGGTTTCATGTTTAGATTTTGTGTAAAAGATACGAAACTAAACTGTTACCGATTTTTTGAGGTTTTGTTTTTAAATCAAAATCCGATCGATAAAAAATGTTGAATTTCTTGTCAATTAGTAATGTTTTCTCTTTTTGGAAGACCACAATTCACGAAATTACTGAATATTAATATTTTTAAACATTTCTAGGTCTAGGTCAGAACCTTTTATCACCAAATGGTCTGGTTAACTGTAAATGACCTGAGCTAATATAACTTTGTTGATAAGGCGTTCATTTCTAGTGAATGCCATATAGTTACGATTTTGCACGAGTAAAAATGTTACACTAATTGTTTGCATATGTTGCTTAACGATATAAGGCAGATTCAGGGCTAGAGGATTATTCAAGGTAATCCCCCGGACCTTCAGTGATTCAAGTGTAGGGAATTTATAACTGACTCGAGATAATCTTAACTAACAAGAGATTAGAAGAAAGTAATTCTTATATAATGTAACAGCTCCGCTGTAAAAACATAGTTTTGCACCATAACACCAAACTTTTATTTTAAACACTCAACGCCGTTTCAACAACTCTAAGTTGTCATCATGAAGGAGTGAACCAACTGAGATAATGAGCTTCAAAATCTAGACATTAGCAAATCCGCTTCTGTAAAAGTGATTTCAGTCAAATCGGACCAAATTTTTGAGGTAAATAGGTTTCAACTTTCTGAACAAACTCAATACTAGCTGAGATATTGAGCTTCATAAATTTAATTCTGTTTGACTGAAACTACTTATACAAAAGTGAATTTGCAAAAATTGTAAATCGAAATTTTGAAGCTGATTATCTCAGCTAGTTTTGTGTTTCGGGGATAAGGCCGTACGGCCTTTTGTTTAGAGAGTTGAAGATTATTTACCTGTAAAATTTGGTACAATTTAAATGAAACCACTTTTACAGCAGGGTAATTGGGAAATCATTAATTGAAATTTTGAAGCTCATTATCTCAGCTGGAACTGTTTAGTCTCATGAGCATTTTTTTTGAAAATGTTTAAGACTATCTATCTACAAAATTTGGACCAATTTGACTAAAACCGCTTTTACTGAAGAGGATTTTCGAAACTCGTAACTCCAGACTTGGAAGCTTATTATCTCAACATTGAGTTTCAGGAGTTAGCGCCATGAGGACTTCAGCTTGTTGAATACCATCAACCTGTAAAATTTGGCCTAATTTGATTGAAACTATTTGGAAATATCCGTATGAAAATCTATAATCTGTGAAATTATTTGGAGTTTATAATGCCGCAAAAGAGTAATATTTTAGTGCTTCTTTAAATACTAAGTTTCACAGGTTCAATGATTCTGCATTGATACTTCTACAAACATGAATATTGTAGAAATAGTTTGTTTGTGTTGAGTTTAAAGATGTCTGTATAAACTAACCGGATGTGATAAATTTCGGATAGATGTTGGTTGTTCTTAAATGAAGATTGTGAAGTTGATCATTTTTTCTATTACATTTCTAGTTTCGCTAAGACAAATCAACACAAAACTAGCAAAACACATCAACTAGTTTCGGATATATCTTTATGAAAACTATATTTATAATTTGTGAAATCATAGGCGGAGAATCTATAGCATTCCTAATAACCATTTTTCTATTCAATTTCTCTGAAAAATAGTCTCGATTGTTTAATTGAAAGTGCTTAACATTTAGGAAAAATTTCCCCGTTACAATAATACATACATAGACTATACATCATAACAAATGTCAACACACTTTTACACCTCCATATTATGACCTGTCACATCTTATTTCACCATCTTAACGCCTGATTATATTATCTGAAATAACAAACTTACAAAATGCTTAAAATCGTTTATTTGGATCGGATTGGGAGAGTGAGAGTTGCCATTTTTTGGGCAAGCAATTTGACATCACCTCTCTCCTTTGATTAATCAGGCAAACTTCGACCTTCCTGTCAAGATGGCGTGACTCCCACACTATAATAAGTAGGGCGATGAGGAAATATGGGACTGAATTTCCAGGGATTTAGGATTTATACTTATAACTAATTAATGTGTTGTTGTGTTTCAGATTCACAAAAGTAGTTTTATATGTCAGTTAAACAGGGCTTTCATTTAAAAACTAGCCACCAAAAACAACTTTTAAAATATCTTAAAAGAAAAAGACAAAAAACCCCGCAAAATTATATTTAAGGGGGGGGACGTTTTATAAATAAATTGATGAGCAAATTATCTCTTCTGGCAACAAGCATTTTATTTTTTATCCCTATATGATGATATTATACCTGTATTTTGTGTTTGTCAATATTTTGCGACCCCCTAATGTACTTAGTCATATTTACTGGTTCTAGACCCCATCTAGTTTGGACAGCTCTTATCTATACCATTACCAAAATGTTTAAAAATATTTCATGTACAGACTCGGTTCTTTTAAAGTTTTATTATACCGGGCTTTCATTTCAAAACTAGGCACCGAAAATAACTTTTAAAATAAGAAGGCAAAAAACCCGTTAATTTATATTTACAGATTTTACATGTATCGGTCACCCTGCAGTTTCAGTCCCTAAGCGGGAGTGAATATTACTTATACAAGTTCAAACACAATGGGGTATCATGTGATATCTCTTTTAAAAGGTCTCTCTTTTGACACATAATTTTTGAAAATCAGATTATTTTTTACAGACTTAATGACAACCGAAAAAAATAATTAGGTACTTTTATGTTTTTTTGGGCAATAACACCACAATAGAAATAAAACGACGTATATTGCAGGAATACCAAACGTTTCAAAGTCTATTCTGACTTCGTTGTCAATGGCTTTATATTTATTGATGTAGATTGCAACATGAAAATTTGATTTATGACATTTAAAATTGACAATAGAAAATTAGTTGTTTATAGATATACAGGTAGCACAAAAAATTCTAAAGATCATGAATAATAATACAACGAAGTCAGAATAGACTTTGAAACGTTTGGTATTCCTGCAATATACGTCGTTTTATTTCTATTGTGGTGTTATTGCCCAAAAAGAACATAAAAGTAATCAAGAATATGCCACAAACAACGTTTAGAAGACAATTACGAAAAAAATAATTTGTTGAAAGTAATTGCCAATTACACCAAAATTAGTTTAGGGTGGTTTTTAGGGTATCTGATTACGAATCCGAGGTCAGATTGGCAAAATCCAAAATGGCCGATTGATTTTTTTTTAGAATCAACTGATATACGCCAAAATTGGTGTATGGTTTTTTGAGGTCTCTGATCATGAGTTCGGAATTTACAAAATTCAAGTAGGCGGAAGAAATTTTAATTTATTTTCATCGTCCATCTTGGATCCCCCATCTTAAATTTTGCCATATCTGATTCGTGATCAGCGAACCCAAAAACCTCCCGTATAACAAGTTTAGTGCCAATTGGCTGATTTTTAGATTTTCATTCGCCATTTCGACCCCCCATTTTTAACACTGCAAATCTTACATCGGGTTCCTGATGAGAGATCCTAAAAGCACCCTAATCCAATTTTGGTGAAATTGGCAATTATTGTCAATTTTTTTATTTTTTACGGTTTCCAGGTCATTACTCTAAAAAATAATCTGATTTAAAAAAATAATTTGTCACAAGATTGGCAAAAAATAGACTTTTAAAAAGAGGTATCATATGATACCCCTTTGTATTTAAAATTGTAAAAGTGAAATTCACCCCTGCTTAGGTTTTGAAACTGCAAGTTGACGGATACGTGTAAAATATAAATTAACGTTTTTTTTGTCGTTTTCTTTTAATTATACTTAAAAAGTTATTTTGGGTGGGCTAGTTTTGAAATGGAAGCCCTGTATATAAATTCATATTACAGCTTCAATGTAATGAACTCAAAATATGGCAATAACAATTTTTGTTTGCGGAAAATTATATATGCTTTAAAAATACAATATCTCGAATAGTTGAAAATTGTGACAAGTATCACAGCTGCACTTTAAGAAAAAAACTTTAAGTTTTACTACTCAGATGGTGATTGCCCTACCAAATTTTTGAATGGGTTGAGACCCTGAGAGTAGAGATTTTTTGGCAAGCAATTTGCCATCATCTTTCACTTTTGATTAATGAGGTCGAGACGGCGCGACAATAACGCTTGTAACCAACAGCTAGAATTTACTGTTGGTTAAATGGATTCAGATTAGAAGTTATAGAAGGAACAAAGGGGGTTGGTTTTTGGTTGCCTGAAAGAACTGTGAAATGTGAAAACTTCTATTTTGCTTACACAAAAGGTTCGCCTTGTTCAAACATTTTTTTCGACTAAAAGATGCTCAACATTGTAAAGAAAGCTATGGAATCGATTAACGGCAGTGATTTTAGTATAGTCTGGAAGTCGACTGGTATTTATTTTAAATGTATATATTTTTGGAGTGACCTTTTCAGTTACAACTTAATATAATGATTATATATGGAAAATAAAATTACTTAAGTATAAATCCAAATAATAATAATTATTAAATTAACACCTATACTTGTTTAGGTGCAGCAACAGTCTAGGTAAAAATGAAAGAAACACAAAAAATCGGGATCTGAATGTAAAATACAGACATTTGTAAATTAGACGAAAGGTAAGTCTAATACCAAAAGGAACCTGAAAAATTATAGTCCTGGTTCCCTGGACTATAATTCATATTAATTTAATTAACAATGTGTTACGGCAATGGAAAAAGTTGGTTAGGGGATTTTACTGTGAGTCTTTCAGACCTAAGTATGGCCTGACTTACTACCTGAAATGTATCATACCTCACTTTACCACAATAGAATGGAGAAATTTACTGAAATTACATTAATTTTCAATCTCATAAATCATTCTTGAATGATAGTTGTGGCATCTTTATTTAATGTTTAGGCATTTATTGGAAATCACACCACAATTATAATAAAACTAACTCTCTTAGCTACCACGTCTAAATATTACATTCAAAACAAATACATCTTAGCTTACTTTTTTGCAATATGGAGACATGACCTTACGCAATAATTCATTTCTTACGGTCTGCGCTTAAAAACAAAAGAAAATTTAATCCGACATGGCCATGAGGTCTGTTTCATTAATTAAATTTAAATTATTTTAAATATCCATTCATTTGATAAGAATGGTAGAGGTTTATATTACAGAACATTACAAAACGGTCCCATATAATTGTCTATAACATGGGATATACGGTTTTCCAGAAAATCAGAAAAAAAAAGTAAATAAGGGACTAGATTTCAGCGAATTTCAATGAATTTACACTGTTTTCTCTAAAACCGCTTAAGAAATTTGAAAAGATATGATCCAGCTTGATCACGTATATTTTTCTATAACGTAAAACATACCATTTTTCTGAAAATCGTAAAAATATATGCAAAAAAACTGTAATCATGATAAATGTCAAATTTGTATCATAATTATCTAGATTAAATATCAAGATATGCCATCAAAGTATATCGTATAGGGTGTTTGTAATGGTTTTCAATTTAATGCATTTGAAAGTCAGATTGTGTTAGAGACGAAGTTAAGTTAAAGGGCTTATAGTCGAGTGAAATGGCAGAAAATATTCCGTTAGTTTATCGAAACGAAAATTTGTTAGATATATCGGCGAACTCTTCTATATGGTATACGGTTGTAAGTGTGTGCGAGCGTGCATGTGATATTAGGTGGTACATAAGCAGTTGTATACATAGGATGGTTGAAATATAAGTTGGAATTGAATTAGTTTTACAGGGTGGTTTTAAAAAGATTGTATTGGGTTGCACATAAGTAGTTGCATATACAAAGTGGTTGAAATAAGAGTGGAGCAAAACTAGAGTTATACAGAGTGGATATTTCCGTTATAGGACGGAGCATAATTACAGTTATACAAAAGGTTTTAAAAATTCTGAGAAGCAGTTGAATATACAGGATGGTTGATATATAAGGTGGAGTAGAATTCCAGTTATACAGGGCGGTTTAAAAACGTTATATAGTTTGGAACATAAGTAGTTAATAGTAGTGAGCGTAGGGTAAAATTATTGTTATTCAGGGTGTATCAAATATTTGTAATATAAGCATAAGTAGTTAGGATATTTGAATTAAAAGACGTAGTATAATTATAGACATAGGTCTCAATACTTCAGAAGCAGTTGCATATACCGGGTGGTTGAAATATGTGGTAGAGTAAAATTATAATCATAAAATGTGGCTCAAAAAGGTGAGTTTTGTTACATAGGGTAGTCCATGAGCAGTTGTATAAATGGAATACTAGATATATGGGTCGAAGTAAAATCATTGGTATACAGGAATAATTTAAACAATAGAAAATAGAAAGAGTCAATAGTGTGGAGAGGATTTATCCTTATACTGGGTGGTTTTAAAGATATCAGGACCGTTGTAATATTGTATTGAGTTGAATTATAGTTATACAGAGTGATTCAGAAAATGATACACTAATAAGTTTTATAGGGGTGACCAATTTACAGAAGCATAAACAGTGTGGATGCAATATAGAGTGAATTTGAGTTACACTTATACAAAGCGGTCCAAATAATAAAACAAATAAAAAAGTTAAAATATATTTGTAAAATATAGAAAAATAATACAAATAAGAGAGGGAGAAAGAGAGAGAGAGAGATAAGTATACGCTAAAATTTTCAATTGAATTGTACCCTAAATCAGATAAAAAAGAAGACATGTCTGAAAATAGTTATTGATTGCACACGGTTTCTAAACGGTTTTTATTTTAAGTCGGTTCTTTTTTAAATATAAATTATATTGTTTCAAGTTACTGCTCCAAAAGTCCAAAGTACTACTGCCAAAAATTGTTGTTTTTCTATAAAATATTTTGTTTACCTTATGAGGCTTATAAAGCTGATCGCTCTATTTTTGTACTATTCTCCGGCTAAATGTTACCGTTGTTCGCAGTTCAATTTAAAATTATATAACAAATCACTTTTTCCATCGTTTTTTTAAGACACTTATTTATTTATTTTACGAGTTTTATTTTCTGAATTGCACGTATATTTTTGACATTCATTATAATATGCTTTCAACAAAAGTATTTGAAATAAAGTTTAAACAGATTTTGACTGCTCGATGAGATCTGAAGTTTCATATTCATAATCTTTTTAGAAATCAACTAACTTCTACATTCCATATAATATACATAAATTTAAAATTTTCAATAGTTTTGAAGTTTTACATTTCTTTTAAAATTCCTTAACTTTATAATCGTTTCAATTTCTAAACTTTTTCATATTTTTGAATTAATTCAGTATTTAATTAGAAAATTTCGTTCTCTTTGACAGTTAAAAAAAATTCTTCTCTTATTTTTTTTTTACCTGTTTCCTATCTATTGAGGTATTACTTCTATTATAAACCCCTTCAAGTATTTCAACATATATTATTTTCTTCTTTTGCCTAGCATGTTCTAATATCTTTTAAATTATCTATCTAAACTAAACTTATTTCCATATTCCAATACACCAATTTATTCATTGTTATTTTCTCTATATTATTCTCATTTTACACTTTTCTATGTAGTTTTATAACATTTTAAATTTATAAAACTTGCCTCATACGTTAAATCACTAAATTCTATGAAACTAATCATTTAATTTATGTTGATGCTAAATTTCCCCTACTCATATATTTTTTAACACTGCTATTTTCGTATTCTCATTTTTATATTTACTTCCATAGCCTGCCTAAGTAAACATTTCTCACAATATTAATTTACGAAGATCTTTCTTTAACCAAAGATTCTATACTTTAAATAATTGACTACTTGCTATTTCTATACCCCATTAAACTTAAATTTACTACTATCTTTCATGTTTATATACCTCCAAATATAAATTTATTTTATGTTTTATTTTACTGCTAATTGTTTATTTACAAAAATGTTTTTCTTCATAAATCACTATCCATAAATACTGAAACGTGCTATTGTCAGCTTGCTTAGATTTATTTTTAATTATCACAAAATTTCTTACTTGCCTTGGTTGGACATAATTTTAGCAACTCTGGATATTTACGGAAAGATATCTTTGATACGTATCTGCTTCATTTGGATTACGTCAGATTTTGGTATGGTAAAAATTCATATCAAGGAAGATTTTTTCACACATGACTGAAATCTCATAAAGATTTTATATTTTTCAATTCGCTGTTCCATTCACTTATACGCAACCAACATTACATATATGTCTTAACTAACAATTTAAAATTCCTCCTTTATAATCCATTACAATATGTACATATTACATGTCCGTAGGGATAATTACTAAAACTATTGAGAAAACAGATTGTTCTAATCTTATAATCCGTACAGGTACTTTCATTGAAGCAGATTATTACTGGCTGGATAACAGTAAACTTTATAAAAGCAAAGTTTTCGTTGCGTGTGCCTTCCTTTAAGACGAAAATAACTTTCTATATAAAACGTTAAAATAGGGGATTCAACAAAATTACACTACGACTGAGCCCGAAGAAAAAAGCATTTTTCGCTATAACGGTGAACATTATTCCAACTATCTACTGAAAATTATATTAAACATAATTGCTCATTTTGGAACTCCACGTCTGGCTTACAGCGTTGAATTTTCCAAATTGCTATTCGCCGCATATAAGCGATTAACTTTCGTACAGCTACAAAGAAGTTCTAATGTCTCTAATGTTTGAAAAACTTTCAAAGTAAGGCGTTGTAGTGGCTCTTGAAGAACTTTGATAAATGAATATTGCAAATAGTTTGAGTGCTTAAGTTATTATGCAAAATTTGCGACTTTAATTTAGTTTAGTATGGTAGTTTTTCGACTCAAAAGAAACTAATTTTACCATGTAATAAAAGTACGACACGCAAACACTGTCTAGGTCAAATCTAAGCAGATTTTTCGAGTAGCCAATTATAAACTATTTACTTAATTCTGTTAACTTATTTCCTTAAAAACTGCTAATTAACATCAAACGGCATTTGATGAAATAAATAGAATACTAAGGAAATGGGTCTTATAAATAAAAAAAAAAATGAAATTTCAGGACAATTGATGTTATAAAAGCAATTCAGGTATATATAAGTATACTCACTAGAGCCAATAAGATAAGGCTATAACAGTTAACGAGTACCATTTAATGTCATAAAAGCTTATATAAAAATATGATATCTCATTTTAGAAGAAGAAGGGCGGAGGCGGGTTTCACATGCCTAAATTTGGCTAAGAGATAGACCTACTCACGAAAGACCCTTAAGAATGGAATTACACAGGAAGAACTGTGGAGGTTCGAAAATAATAATATACCCAAAAAAAGTAAGAACTGAATTGAAGCGTTTTATCACAAGTTAAAAATGGTTATAATAAGGCGACTTTTTTGTAATACGTTTACCACGCAGAAATAATTGAAATATGGTTTCAATGAAATGGAGCTACATGCAGCAGCAGTACGAGCTCTTCTCAATGGAGCTTTTCCACATAAAATGAATTGGTAGATGTTGCGAAATTGAATGGCGACCCGTTTTTGAGATCTGACTCTACCCGATATATTTTTTGAGTGGCCGTTTAAAAACAAAAGTCTAAATGAGTAAACCAACTAATAAAAATGATTTAAGAGACCAAATAAAGCAAAAAAATAATTTAACTAGTGCAGAGATATTGCAGAACGTTGTGCAATAATTTCAAGAAATGAACTGTGCCAATTTGGAACATATAATATATAATAATAATAATAATTGTAAATATCCTTACTTATTTCCAAATTTAATTATTGCTATGGCATCATTAATTATTCTACAAATTATACAATTTAAAATCGATTTTTCTTATTATTATTGTTAAGGAATTCCAAATTGGTAGTCATTTTTATATTCATTATTTTTAATGAAACATGTCAAATAAATGTTTTTTTACATATTATATAGAATACGTCACAATAAATAAACCCAAATTTATATAGCATTTTAAAAAATCAAAATTTTAATTGAAAACAAAAATAAAATTAAAAATATAATTAAATAAAAGATGCTCTTCTTGCTTTTTTGTAGCGTAATGTTTCATAATTTTATTATTATTTTAGCTTTAAAACCGACCTTTCTCATGTACAATTGGGCACCATTAAGGTATCAAAAATGAATGAATTTTCTTCTTAAAAAATTTCTCAGCAATTTAAAAAATGCATCAGGCTCTTCATGATGTATAGGGTACGTAGACAAATTTTGAAATATATTACAGACTTAGGGTTGTTTACATATTAAAAGATCTTGAATTTAATTCATATACATGCTTGAGAGTACGGAAACTACTAACAAATTATCAAAACCAGTATACATAGAATATAAGCGAATCTTTAATTTTTTGACTGAAATTTTTTTTTTGGATTTTAAACCTACAAATCTTGCTCGATTTTTTTCTTGAAATATATACTTTTTTTTGTCTACAGCTGGTGGGGGCCCCAAAATGATCCCCTTATGTATCTCCGTACCTGTACCAACATGCATAAATCAAAAAGTTCTATATTGCTTCACATCGCTGAATAGGGAAAATACAGAATTGAAAACCCTTTTGAACGAGGTATGACATGCTTCCCACTAGGGGGTTCAAGGGCCATGTGAATAATTTTATTCAAAATATAGCATCATTTATATCCATTATTAGGTAGAAAATTAATATTCCCTTATTTTAGGACTTCACTCTATAAAGACGTATTTTGCAGCAAAGATTTTTCAGGTTAACTTAATTTACTTTTAGTTTAACATAAAACGTCAAGTGTTAATTCGTATGTATAATTAGTGAAATAAGAATTTGTTATTGTTGTTAATTAACTTTTCATTTATTGAAATTCAGGGATAATTCGAACCCAGAGTAATTCGTAATGATATCTTCTTCGGTACTCACATTGAGAAGTTTATAGGACATACTTTACTGTATGTGGAAATTATTCTGTAAATAAATCGATAATAAAAAAATATTAGGCCCATGGTGAAACATTATAATTTAAAATTCTTTACTGCTGAATCGGAAAAAGCCGACCAGTAATATTTTAAAATCTCCCCGGTGTCCGCCGTTAAAAATAAAGAAAAAAAAACATTAATGATAGATTCATAGCGGCACTGAACCAGTTATTTTTTTATAGGCCATACCGATGATTTCCCTTAGCTAATCAATATTCTTGACCAGGTACGACACAACCAGTTTTTTAATTGGCCAAAATTTCGTTTTGACAATACAAAAACGAACACAAACAGCGAATACAGCCCGGGAGATCAAGATAAAGCTGCCGCCAAATTTATCAGACTTGCAATTCTCTGGGTTCGTAACAAAACAAGAGTTTGCGTCAATAAATCTAATAAATTGTTGAATCGTATAACGAATTTCACACATTATATATACAGGCAGAAGCATCCATTTTTGAATGTAAGTCATAAGGTGTAAGCAAACCAATTGTGTATTTCTTAATTGTTAGTTGAAAATTATTTGAATATACACATACACAATAATGTCTATCCCGATTTTTAGAATGAATGTTTTATGTTTGTAAATCTGTGGATACTTTGGTTAACGCTCGAATTGGTTTGAAATAGTAAAATACTTAAATAACTAAATGAATTTGTATTTTTACATCATTCTAGTTTTTTGATTATATATTTGGGTATTTCACTACTCACTCTTAATATACAGTGAATGCAAAACTAAAAAACTCTTGTACACTCTCACTATTGTTTTTACCTATTAACTCCATCATTGTCATTTCACCATTAGCAAGTGGGTAGTATCCACTATTATTGTTTACAATCAGAAGTGTGGGTTTTATTTCTTTTAAGTTGAGGTACACATTTCAGAGAAACATAATTTCAACTTTTTAACCTGACTTCTGACAAAAATTAGACTTATTAAGAATAAAATGTTTTTAGAATTACAATTAGCGTTCGACAATTGCATTTTGTATTGTTGATCGAAACATTTCGTTATGTCCGTGCTAATAAAACCTCTTGGTTCAATTGTTATATAGTTTATACATAATCAATATGCACCAACTTTCTCAGTGTTATACATGCTAATAAATACCCTTTCATAGTTACATTCCAGAATTAGAAGCACCATTATTATGCTTACTAATTACACTACATTGTTTTAAAATTTAATTTATCTGCTAGGCGTAGCTCTAATTAAAAAATGAAGCACTATTTTACGAAGAATTCAGTTTGCAGTAATAGAACTGCCCTATTTTTAATAGGCCCACATAAATAGCTACCCGTATAATTTGAAGATGCCTCTTGTCTATGGTCCTTTATAAATACTCCTTATAAATTTTACAAACCGCTGTTTTGATTAACCACCACTAAAACGTCATAATATTGCCAGACATGTTCCTTTAAATCAAAATAATTCGAAAACAAAATAGATAGGAACTAACGGAATAAATAATAAATATACTTAATATACTTGCAAAAGTCAAGCTGGCACATACTTGCTGTGTATAAGGTAGTCAAAGTAATGGAGGATTTATATTTGTCAGACGTCTCTTGTCTGACGTAATGGATATTATTCCATTTATATTTAGAACGCGTTAAATATGCTGCTACCTTTAGAAGAGACTAGGTTAGGTTCCGAGAATTATCTGATTCTTATTAAGACTGTTAAGAAGAGATTCAATTTATAGTACTGGCTTTTCTAAACTTAATATTCTTTATCCCATGTCATTTAGCACTTTTGGAAAATAACTAAGTACTCAAAATTTATTTCAGTTAACTGTATACACTTGTAGTTTAAACACAAATCATTCGACTTTGAAAACCTCACAACCATACAGATAATACTTAAATATAGGATAAGACAGTTCTCGACAAAAATGTAATGCACGTGCAAGTGAAACACACAACTAACTGCTTGTTTCCGACAGTCAAGAGACGTCTTGCTATTTGTTGCAGCTCTAGACACAGATAAATAAGTCCACTAAGGTCTATCTCTCCAGCATTACGAATCGACAGGCGCCCATACCTTACGGCTTACGCACTCTATTTTAGGTATCATCTCTAAGGGTTCACACACAAAGAATGCTGGTTAATCAGAACGTACTTTCGGCGCTGGTATTCTCGCTAGTACGCTCATAAAGAACGCTGGTTTTGCCAGTAAGTAAGCTATTTTTTATGAAGGCAAACTATTGAATTCGTCATCCTATGAACACATATTGTAGTTTTCATTAACTATAGGAAATTATTGATAATAAAGGAAATGGTATTTTCATTTCAGCTCCTAGCTCATTCCATCAAACTTTTTATTAGGGTACACACACAAAGGAACCTGGTTATGTTTTGACGATGATTAATATTCCGGTACTATTTACTAGAAAGTTATAAATTTTAAAAAATGCCACTTTTGACCAGTTTTTCTTAGTTTACTTGGTAAAAATTGATCCAATAGAATGTATAAACGCTCATTAAGAAAGATTTCTGATTCTCTACAACTTTTCTGCGGACGGCATTAAGATTCCTTCATGACTTTTCCTATATAAGAACAAAAACCAAAGAAATTCGTATTTTTGCGGATTTTATTATTTAAATGGTTTACTTCTACGAGTTTGCTGTTCAAATCTTAGCAATAATTATGTATAAACTGTTACTGATGTGATGGTATAAGCGAATTGCTGTTGAATTTTATGTCCGAAATCAGTTCAATTTCGCTCTATAAACTGGTGTATAAGTCACACAAAACTATTTACAATATACATCATTCACCACAAATGAGTATTAATTTATTGCAATGATACCTATTTCTACCGACGTTTAACCATTTGCTCTGGTAACAATAGCAAAATAATTGTATAAACTAGTTTGCCTTTAATTGGTTAAACTATGGTTTTTCGGCCTGCTTTCCGGTCCATTAGACTTATTTGCGAACGTTTCATCAACAACTGTGGTAAACATCTTCAAGGAGCAACGGTAGACTGTTTGAGCGGAATAGGACCTATGAGCGGTTGGGCCTATGTATTTAATTCTGGTGTTTTCCAAGCAGCCTCCCAATGCGATCGGTTTAATAGTGACACCTAACCTAACATAAAGTTTCAAGTGGTTGTTGATCTTTCGGCTGTAATATCCCTTCTTGAGATAAGGACTTACTTTTTTCATTAACTATTTCGTGGAACGTACAATCTAATTACAATATTTTATTTTTAGAAAATGTGGCTAACCTAATCTGCAATTTTTTAATTACAGTCCTCTCTTGACTAGGATGATGATTGCAATGTTTATAATGGTTTAGTTCGTATAAATGATATTCCGGTATACATTATAGCCAAGGGTACCTCTGATTATTTTTCGAAACTAAAATATGTAGAAAAGTCACTAATCCATCTCACTCTTTTTCCATTATGGATTGGAAGAATGGGTGAACGCCGTGGCTCTAAACAACTAACGTTAAATCCACATAATATGTGGCTTTGGTTTCAAAAAACTCCAAATAAAAATAAGCGATGACACGGCTGATAGGCACAGAATTCTTGATTTCACTGAAAGCAACTAGTTCTTTTAGTAATATTGTTCCTATTAATAACTCATCACTAACAATCTTATTCAAGAATGCGAAGATGTCTCTAATATCGGAAATACTGAGCTTCCGTCTGCATAAATCGAGAATATATATATATACGTATATATAATTCCATAAAGAAGGCTAATTAAATCTATAAAGTATAATAGCTGTATCAGTAGGAATAACATTTTCAGCTGAAAGCAGTATCGTTAATTAGATTTATGTTAATTTTTGACGTCTTCCTTCGAAGATCAAGGAGACACGAAATTTATTAAACATGTTCTTTAGCAGTTCTTTGATGTTCTTCTTTTCGATTTGTTACGCTGTCACATGTGTGATACATATGTGTAATTTCATAAAACCTGATATTCACCGGAATTGCAGCATAAAAATTGTGCTTTTTTGTAACAGGTGTACAACAGTTCATTTTGTGGAGAATGCCTCATAAAACAGCTGTTGACAATTATTGACAATTAAAAAGTTGTAAAATAATGACTTTCACACTGACCTTGACTATGAATTTCTACTTCATTTCAGGGCCACGTTGACTTTTGCAACTGTGATTCTGTATTTTTATTAGATAAATAAAAATCTCGTTTAATTTGTCACAAAAGAACCTGATGAGCTAGAATGTTGTTGCCCGGCCAAAAAATAGATATTGTATCAAGAGGAAAGATAGAATACTACTAAACTAGGAGAGTAATTTATATATCTATTGTAAGCTGCGTTCTGCTCAAGTATACTGCTCTATCCATGATTATCTTGACATAAATTCACAAGTTTATTTAATTACTCACAATATGAAATGCAGCACAGTTCA
This sequence comes from Octodonta nipae, assembly GCA_034190945.1. Taxonomy (NCBI): domain Eukaryota; kingdom Metazoa; phylum Arthropoda; class Insecta; order Coleoptera; family Chrysomelidae; genus Octodonta; species Octodonta nipae. Next base: position 35,841,794 of record CM067221.1, on the reverse strand, counting down.
TCAAACGAACTAATAACAAATAAACATAATCACAGATTCCTGTCAGAGTTAATTTTAGTTTATAACGACAATTATGTAGATAAATAGACTGCCTACTTGGGGATATCGATTGTGGATTGACATTATCCTGTTATTCATCATCAAAACCTGTTACTCTTTGTAGTTATTTATATATATATATATATATATATATATATATATATATATATATATGAAGACTAGACTATTACATATATATATATATATATATATATATATATATATATATATATATATATATCATGATTTGCGTTTATTTGTTTTCAAAAATTTTGTTATATTTATGTGATATAACAGAAGTTAACAAATGATTTAATTATAAAACATTAAAGCGAGTATTTATATGGTTTTATGCTTTATTAAAGACTTTTTACTAAACCGCTTTAACAAAGCGCTTCATCGCTACAAATCCCTGAATGCACCAAATAACTAGAACTGCTTTCACTAACGCATGTGACCGAACTTGCAGATAGAATCTGAAAAAAAAACTTTGTATTTACTTGAAACTCCAGCCCGAAAGAAATAATTCCCAGAAAAACGTACTGAAATATCCACATCAAATCTATATAGAGTCTCTGGGCCATAACTATCAATAGAGTTCAAAATATCTTTAAGGGTTTTTGATCTTGCATTTTTTTCTTTGCCGTTAGGCTATAAGATGTTATTTTAATTGTTTTCATTATGATATATCATTTTCCCAATAGGTCTTATTGTCTAAATTTCTTATCTGTCAACTGTATCAAATGCTGCTATTGGTGATTAAATGTTACGAATAAATCTTCCCTTTTTCTCTAAACCAGGGTGCTCATAACGTATATATTATCTTTTGTAACTCAACCATGACTGAATTCTCATTGGACTTCACCTACTTTTGATCTGCATAATATCTTAATCTTTTTCCTGGTATTATAGAATATAATTTTTGGCTAATGAATTGTTTTTTCGTTGTCACACTATATCTCCTTTCTTTATATAGCTATTATTAGACCATTATTAAAATTTCTGGATAGAAGAAAGTACGGGATTTTGAGTACGTTAGAATATCATGTTTATGTATGTTCAACGATTATCCTGAATTTCCATATTTCAAACTGCATTCTGTTAAGGACTATCCCTGAAAGTGAGCATATAATTTTATATAACGAGAGATTTACTAGTTTTTCAAAAAATCGGGAAAACTGTTATTAAAAATCTACCGTGTAATGAACTTCCACTTGATTTCTCTGAAATGACTGAATTAATTTTGCACAGATCCCATAAATTTTTCTATAACATAAATAATTCTGAAATAAATAATACCGTTTTTTTAGGTGAAATATAGAGGCAAAAATCCGTAAACGTCAAAGAAAATGTCCCATAAATTTGCTACGCAAAACTGCATAGTTAAATATTAAGTTATATTAGAAAATAATTATTGATCACACAGTTTGTTTCTAACACATCTTAACTTATAAAAGTAAATAGTAGGTAGCCAGTATTTTACTTTGTGTTAACCCCTAGATATTTTTTCTTTGAACTGGTTCCGCTCTCAAGAATATTTATTACAGCAACGCAGCTAAATATTATTAATTTTAACTTAATAAATTGAAAGGGTAGCTCAAAGTAATTTGTCGATGTTTGTTGATTAAACAACAAAAGGGAATGAATTTCAAGTTTAGTCATTTATTTCATGACTGAAATTTACACAAATCATCAACTATATAACTAGGCGTATTTGACATATTTATCTTCAATATTTTTGTCATGTGATAACTACACATATTAGGATATTCTGATTTTGCCGTTTTTCAATTTAGGATTTTTGACTTATTTCGTTTTAGGATTTATGACCTTTTTGTCTTTTTTTTGGTGTCTAAGATTTTTTACATTACTCTCTTCGAGCTATCATTTTTTTTACGCAAGACAATATATATGATATATATTGTTTCTGGTCGGGAACCTTCATCAGTTGCGCTGCCCACAATATAAAGTCCTCTGTAAAAGTAAATTTGTAGACGCGAGATGTAAAAACGACATCTACGATTTTCGGGGAAACTCTGACAGGTGTGGTAACCTGGATACTTTCTTCTAGACATTCTAACCTAGGACTTGCGGGAGAACAGCAGTTACACGGAACGGCTCCAGATTCGGAACCTCTGCGTGCTAGTTTCCTTGAAAATCCTAGATGTCGTTCTTACATTTCGCGTCTACATTTTTAAGATTTTTTACGTATTTGATATTTTTGACGTTTTTTCTCATTTACGGTGATGTCGAAATTTTTAATTACTTCTGTTAGTTCTGTCACTTTTGACGTTCTGTACATTTTAGATATTTGAGATATTTTTCGGTTTTTGACAGAATAATTTTTATATTTCTGTGATGTTTGGTGTATTCAATATTCTTACCTCTGATGGGTGTATTACTTTCGGCTCCCTAAAAATCGCAACTTTATCAAAAAACATTTCCCCATGTGATATGGAATTTTTACTAAATGTTCAATCTTGTTTTTTTATTTATTTATTAAGTTATTAAATTCAAGTGAAAAATAATAGACATCCTATTGCCATCCCAACGCATAATTACACATTTGAATGATGAATAGTTTAGTTTTCTATTACTGAGACAATTTTTAAAATTAATTCACTACCCTCTTCAAGCAAACAAACAAACAAATATTATTTCTTTATTTATTAGTATAGATAAAACTAATACTATGTATACTAATTTAGTTAAATTACGTTGCACTAGCTAATAGTCATATGTACATTTTCTTTAATCTTAGCATGTCAAGCATGAACTACTATTTAGATTGTTGTCTTTTAAAATTTTATATATATAAATTGAGTTATTTGACAATTTAAAATCAACATTTGCAATCCTACATTTCTTTCAGACTGTCAAGGCATATGAGTGAAATGTAAACTCAAAAGTGATGTGTTTCATTTCCGAATATTTAAAACAAATACAGAAACATGAATTACATCACCAGTATAGTGTTAGTCTAAAAATAATGAGAATATATAAAATATAACTTTCGTTATACTAGCCATTGTGACACACAATCTTATACGTACTAGAAATAGAACTGTAAGAAATTTTTGTAGTAAAAGTTCATAACGTTCACCAATACTATGCTTTTAGTATTAGTTCTCACAGTATTTTTGTAATACATCCCGTGAGAGTTCTTTCGAGTCATTTCATTAGTTAATTATCGAAACACATTTACAGACATCAATCAATTTCTTTTCATCCCAAGCAACCATATGTTCGTAATTTTTTGTGCTGTTACATTCGTTATCTTGAATGAGTATACTGACATTTACCACTTAATGACGTTTAAACGTTTATATCGAAATAAACTGTTGCTGGAACAAAAAACGTATTGATGTTAAAACAGACTTCTTAGTTATATAAAAAAAAATTGCAAAAATAACACAGTATTGATAATAATTTTTGCAAACCATACCAACGACGATGTAGTTTTATTTAGGCAATCGCCAAAAATTATTAGTTAGTTATTAATAAAGACATGGGATGCTATTTGTATCCAGTGGCGGTACGTGTGTGAGTGGGTCAGATCTGTTAAAATAACCGCTCCAGATTGTATCATTTGAACTTTATTAATCGATTTATATGTATTGACACTAAACACTTTAGACACAAATAAAGAAAAAAAATTCTTGAATTCTTCACAATTGTGCACCATTTATATTTATTAATTTTCCGGACCACCTAATGGCTTCCCCTACTTTTACAACTTTGTCGCTATAATATAACAGTTCCCTTTGAGAAATTTCCGTTAATTTTGTGACACGTTCGTGTATTAATGAAACCGCTTTTGCTAAATTCGTTATGATTTATAACGTTTCAAAGTTGTCCCATTACGGTTCGAAGACCTCTGACCAGAGATGCGGTACAATTTTTCTCTTAACTTAATTAAAAAAAATTAAAATAATTAAAAAACCTAATACTAGACAATAAATAGCACTCTCACTGTTGTTGGGTACCTACACAGAAAGTAAAAATATGTGCTCATTCAGTACAACTTAATTACCTACCTGTCTAGTATATTCTTGAAGTCGATTTCAGGCAAACCTAAAATCCTGCTTTGCTTACTAATCTACTGCTTCATCAAATTTGATTGTTGTTTGGCACCGACTTCAAAAATGTACTAGATAGGTAGCTAAATTAATAAAGAATGAGCACATATTTTTACTTTGTACGTAGATACCGAACAAGAGTATATGTGCTATTTATTGTTATGTTTTGTTAATTATTTTCAACTTTTTAGTTCTACTTGGAAGTCGGTTAATATTTCTGTATAATATTGTTTTATTTTCCAATTTTTAGCTTTTTTATAATCTGTAAATTTTTAAAAATATTTACTTTACACCTTTTCAGTTCTATTTTCTAAATTTTATTCTTTATTTCGTATGTATTATCTTAGAAGATCGAGAACATGTAACACCGAACATTACTGAATTATACATTTTCGTTTAAATTGACAAGTAACACTTATAACGACAAAATAAATTTGGTACGAGTTGACTAAATAAGCGAAAAATATGCCTAATTTAATTAATTGTTAGGACTATTGCTTTTATCAATTTAGTTTATGAATTTGTTTGTTATACTAAACACACTGGGTATAACTGTATCGAATAGCACTTCAGAATTTGACATCTGTTGTCATTGAATTTTCTATAAGATTGGGAGTCGCAGGCGGCAAAAGCACCGTCATCGCAAAATTGAAAAATTTTCATGTAAATCGATATAAATTAATAACAAAAATACCGACAATAGATACACAAACAAAGTGGGCCTCGCAGTCGTTGACTTAAGGAGCCGATAATATGTTTAATTAAATTAGTGATACTGTACTATACTACTGCTCCAGATGAACATAGTAAATTTTCATGATATTTTTGATAGGAATATTGGATGTACTCTCTATTAAACAAAAGAATGATTATTCAAATTGATTCACAACTGAAGAAGAAATCAGGTAACAGGCATACAAAAAAGCATCGAATTGATAACCAACTCCTTTGGGAAGTCGGTTAAAAATTCGCTACAGCGTGAACAAGATCATGAGACAGCGAGTTTTCGGAAAAAGATATGTACAACAGAATGAAGATAATGTTATAGAAGAAAAAATACTTCATTTTAATGTGGCATAAGTGCACACAATAAGAGAACCAAGTTGTCACATTACCCATAAGCCGTCAAGAAGATATAGATGTGTTCAGTCAGTACACACATATGTACATTGTCCAGGTGAGAATTGACCACTAATATTCTAGAGAACGGTAAGTGTAACAACATAGACAGGGATGATTCTATAGGATCTTTATAAGTTACAAATTTTGCTACTATGGGAATTGAAATAACAAGACCTGGGATAAGGGTTTTTTCCTTATAACCCATTACCTGAAATCGATGACAAAAGTACCAGGATCGAAAGGAAAAAATCGACAAACTGGCGGTAATACATGGATTCTTCGGTCTTCAGTTTCAAAGCTAACTATATAAACAACCGGGTGGATTTTTTACAGCCTCCAAAACTCCAAGAGAAATAGTAAAACATCCACTATAATAGAAAACTCAAATCGAAATTCAGCCATCGGTACTGTTCCTAAAGGAATTCCTGTCAGTTAAAAGTACATCTTCTATCCACTCTTTTTAGTACCAAAACAACAAAATGGTTTTTGACTATATTTCTCTGAAAACTAAATCTATATTATTTCTATTACGATTAAATGACGAAATGGATCCCAGACACCCAAAATCCTCATGTTCTAATGGACTACAACGAAACTAAATGCGGGCTGGATACGATACTGTCAACAAACCGTGAGGCTTACTGACTTTATAGAATAACAAAGATGACCGTGAGTAATTTACTAGACTTTGATGAATATTGGTTTTTTACAAGTTTGTCTTTGTCGTTGAGCTGATGACAGACTCTTACCTTCAGATCAAACTTCAAATATTTATCTCAAAATATGAGTACTCTCAAAGTGAATCACGGTCTCTGTTGTTGAGCGAATAACAGAAGAAGAAATAGATAAACCTTCAAAACGTAGTGTCGGTAGTGTATTATGGAAAAGAAAAAACCATTGAGGTTAGGTGTAGCCAGTCATTTACTTGTAAGAACCAATCTGCCGTTGAGGTGGGATGTAATAATTTTAATAATGAGAATGTCGATTCTGCGTGAACAGTTGGATGAGATATTTTGTTTTGAAATTCTAACCTAGTTTTTTATTTATATTACTATCATCATATTTCGTCTTTCCTACAGTCACAGGAATGTCCCAGCATTTATTTTAACAACAATTATGCAATGAAAACACTACTTACTTGAAGAAAACTTAAAATCAAATGTATATAACGAGCGCAAACTCAAGTAAAATTACACAGCCCGCTCTCTATTAATGACACGAAACTTGAGCAATAGTCCCATAGATAGCTGTAGTAATAGCAGAACAAATTTGGATGCTAGATACTCGTTGGACATATGTTTTAGACCAAATAGATGGTGAAAATAACTCCTTTCACATTTTGCTGTTTGTAAAACTATTCTGATTGGCCTACTTCGGTAACCACAGAAAAATCGTCAAATACCAACTGATTTCATATAACTGAACACAATATTTGCACTACCAAACTTCCGTTTTCAACCGACTTCAAAAGAAGGTTCTCAATTCGTCTGTATCTATTTTTTTGCTTTTTTTTATTTTTTTTATGTTTGTTTACCGATTACTTCGAAATGGCTAAAGGAATTTCGACCGTTTTATTCAATCCTGTTTAGGGGGATAGCGAAGTGGTCCCATATTTTTTTCATTAACATAGCTTCTACGGTTTCTTAGAAAATGGGGAAAAACTATTTTAATTATTATCATATACTCTATGTCTTGGTGGAGGCGCAGGATTTATTAAAATTTGGAAAATTTTATTCGGAACGTGGGACAAATTGAAAAGAAATTGGATTAGTTCCGGGATATCGCCAAGTGGTCACGTATTTTTTCAATAACATAGCTTGTATAGTTTCTTAGAGAATGGGGAAAAACTTTTTACCTATTTACTTATACTCTATGTTTTGGTGGATTCGCCAGTATTACAAGCTTTGATGCAGTTGCTGGTATTAACTGTTCGGAACTTAGGTAAATTGTGAATAAGATGAATTAATCAAAATAAATATCAGCTCATATGTATATACAGTGTGTATTCATAAATCAAACGATTTCTTTTATAATTAATAATAATTTTAAGAGAAAAAGTTATTCTTCACAAACAGATGATCTAAAACGTAAACAGTAATCATTCCATGTTAAGTTTTTAACTTGATTACAAATTATAGTATCTTCAGTTCTGTTAAGATGTAATTTAAAAAATCCCAATAAATGTCAGTTAATCAACTTCAAGGTGGAGCTATACGGGAAGGTTAAAAAAATATTAAAAAGGAATGTTATGATCCACAAGCAGTTTCACATACCGAATAGATGAATATAGGGTGGACTAGAATTCTAAGTATACAGAGTGGTGAAAAAATGTTAGATTGGGTGGCCCATAAGTAGTAGGCAAGATTGTTGCAATAAAGCGTGGAGTAGAATAACAATTATACAGTGTGGGTAAAAAAAATGAAGAATTGTGTTATATAGGGTAGAGCATGAGGTGTTGCATATATGGAATACCTCAAATATAGGGCGAAGTCAAGTTATAGTTGCTCAGTGTGATTCAAACAAGGTTAAAGAGATTTGAAAATGAAGGATGGTTTTCGTGAAGAGAAAATATATTTTATACTGAGCTTTAAAAAATATTGTGAAAAAATGTGAAATAGCGTAACTCATAATCAGTTGCACAGATAGGATACGTGAAATATAGAGAGGAGCAGAGGTAAGTAGTTTATCCTTAAAAAAATTGTTACATAGAGCATAAGCAGTTGAAGTTTTGATAAAATTTCTTGGAAATTAATGGATTTATATTTATACAGGGTGGTACAAAAAAGTCAAAACTGGTTGGTCGAAAAGTAGATGTACATACACGGTGGTTGATATAGTGGAGCAAATTAACATTACAGTTATACAATATGATTAAAACAAGTTAGAAAAAAATGCGTATACGGGGTAGCTGACATATGAGGTGGAAACAAATTATATTTTCCAGAATGGTTACAAAAAAACTGTAAAAAGGTTATTTAGCATTGTTATGCAGGATGGTTAAAAAACTGATAGACCAGTAAGTTTTAATGGGTGACTAATTGGCAGCAATATATACAAGATAGTTTAAATATAGATCGAACTTTTAGCTACAGAAGGCAGTCCTTAAACATAATGAATAAAATTGTTAGGTAGGGTGGCCATCAATAGTTGCGATTCGAGTAAAGGCAATATCGAAAAAGTTAATTAGATTTGAAAACTGCATCCAATTAAGTCATTGCATCACTGAAAATTGTGAAATAAATAATTTTTTTAAAAAACAAAAACCGACTTGCTACAACAATTAAATACTTTTTATAGTCGGTGCCAATTTGAACAGCGAAGTTGCGAAGTACAACTCATCGATGTACTTCCCAAAATATTTTCACTTTCGATCGGCACCGACTTCATAAAAAGTATTTAATTGTTATAGCATAAATTATTTCGTGCTTTTTAGTTAGTTTTATTTTGAAGTCGGTTTTTGTTTTTTTAAAAATTTTATTTATCGTAGCTTCATGTCAGTAGCTTGATTACTGGAATCAAAATGAGAACCGAAATTACCATGATAGTAGTGCGACAAAATTCGTCCCGACATTGTTTTGACCACACTCCTTCCTGAAGCATTTATAGTCATGCATACAGTATGAAAGTCTGAATCGTTAATATGTTGAACAGCTGAAACTAAAATTTTCAAGTATCGAGTTTCAATACCTTAAATTCATAACTCACATGATGGTGCACTAATTTGAAGCATTACTTCCACTTTATTTAACGTGTAGGTTTATGGATGACCCTCAAAAACAATGGAGTGGGTCCATTCTTTATTTCAACCCCGTATCTAGGTTACAATATTAGCTGAAATAGCATCAAGAAACGGAGTTGTGACAGGGTTACATTGTCATTTTCGAACTCAGTAGGTCAGATTCCATGAAAACTGGCATACTTCCTTTCTTTACAAACTAACCGCCTTTTGTCGCTCCGTTTTGTTAATAAAATTAGCTTCCATATGAGGTGTCGCACTTTGAAATTCGCATTTTTTTGGCGCAATGGGGTTAAATGTCGAGGGCAGAGATGTTAATATTCATACACGTAAATTGAACATAAAATTATATTTTTGTTCTGGTCATTCTCTAAATGTTATTTGTGCATGGTGTAGAGGGTTGTGGAATGACTCATACAGTGGAGTTTCCGGCAAAAAGTTGTCTCCCTAAAATAAAAGTTCTGGTGGTATTTATTTAACAAACAGTTTTCTCCACATTATTTATGTTCTACAGAAAAATTAACTAGAGTTTAACCTTTCTGGTGAATTATCTTGTTGAAAAGTAGTAGAAATTGGTATGTATTAGTTATAATCGTTATTACGGAGTACCAACAAATTTAAGACTGCAGTACATAAGGTTCTCACATATTATTACTAGTTTATTTAAAACGTATTTCTTTAAATTAATTCATCAAGTATTTTACTTTTCGGTTATAAACTCTAGGGTACATGCTACTATTTAAACTTATGCGAAATTTAAACTTATGCGTGGGAATAACAATATTAACAAAATAAAACACAATTTAACATTAAAATCTTTGTAAATAACAAATTATAAGATTTGAAATTGACCATACATTTTTTAGAATTGGGGTCGTGGGTTAAATATAATAAAAATATTATGTGCAATCGGCACCGTTAACAAAAGGCTATTAGGTACCACACAATAGTAGCTACTGACATTAATGCTAATCTTTGACTATATTAATTGATGAGAGTAGACAGCATGCTATTATAAAAATGTACTTCTGGAGGTCTGCAAAAGTGGGATAGCAGGGCGATTCTATTTTTTTTAGCACATAAGCAGTTGCGTGAAGCCCATTAGCGGGAAGTTCTTGGAATAGAAGGTGCAGTAAAATTACCAGGGTGGTGCCAGAAATAGAAATGGACCATTTCGTAACCCATAACCTAGGTTTCTTGCTTGATAATAAAAAAGCTCATCTAGGATGGTCTAGTTAAAAAATATTATTGGTGTGCAGGGTGGTGGAAATATATAATGAGATGGAATTATTATAATGAGGATTTTAATAAATGTTAGAGAATTGAGTGTAAGCTATACAGGGGTGTTAGAAAAAATAAATATGTATAGCCCCTTGTGAATTGTTGCATATTAAATTAAGAATTGAATTTGAACACAAATAAGTTCTATATAATGAAAAAAACAAAAAATAAATTATGTAGAAGCGAGATGTAAACCGAATCTAGGATTTTCGAGGAAACTATCACACAAGGTTCCATGGATCACGATAAAATTTTCATGTTACTTAACCTGCCAGAGTATGACACATTCGAATCGACCACTGGGCGACAGCTAGTTTTAATAAATATATATAACTTTTAATATAAAATAAAAATGATGCTTCAATATAATGCAAATAACTTATAGTGTTACATAATTATTGAAATATTTTGGTAGATAATAGTAGTAGGAATTAAAATGTCTAAAATTCTTAATTTTGGTAGTTTTGGAAACATGCATATGACGACAGTTACATAAAAAATATAACAGTTTCAGACGCATATCTTGCCTCACTTTAATTTAGATAATAGTTGTTTAAAGTGTCCACTATTATTGTTTGCCCAAGCGTTATACACATTGATGAGATTTAACATACACAAATATCGAAAGTCCCAGTATTACAAAAAAAAATAATTTACCCGCTGGTGACAAAACGACATCAACATCGATAAAGATGTTTAACATTCAAAACAACAGGTTAAAACAGTTATGAATTATTTTTGCCTGGGATATTACACAATGTTTACCTCTAAAGCCAGATAGTTCTAGTCAGTCAGTCATAGGCTTGTTTACCTTATGTTCCAATCATGGGCGCACAGAGGGGGGTAACTGTCCCCTGGTCCTGAAAAACCTACCGTGAGCCATTAAATCTTCCCATAAATTTGCTGACTTGTCCCTCTCTCTAGGACACTTTTTTTCTAATTTGACCGTACATAAACATAAAGCTGGGTACGCTCTTGGTAGTAACATAAGAAATGCATTTTTTAAGATACTACCATTGTATGAATAAGCTCCATCGAACGCGAAACAATTGTCGCAAGTTTTAAATAAACTGTAAATTTGTATAATCAGTTGTATAACTCAATCCATAATGAAATTGTTTATATTGTTACGATGTTCACCACTATATTTGGTTATATTTTGTTTATGGGATTTTCCAGTCGCTAGTTACAAAACAATAAATAAATTTGTTAGTGTGGGTTCAGCTTTTACTTGTTCACAGGAGCCTATATCACTCGTATGGGTACCAATTTGCACTTACTGGCTTAAACTTTTTTATTGTCTAATTATCAATTTCAAATTTTTACTTTAATTGAGCTACTCTTTACTGTACTTATTCAAACTTGTACTCAATAGGTTCCCAAGATTATTTTGAGAATTGTCTTTCTTTATCTATCTAAGGGGGCCACATTACTTGAATTACATAATGTTTTGAGTGTTACTTGTATATTCATTTTAGTTTATTTCAGAAAATTTGCGATTTTGTCCTTAAATTTATATTAAGTTGGCACTACATTTTATTTGCTCATGGCTTAGTTTGATATCAATCAATTTTTCATAATCGACGATTTTTTGAACTTGTACTTTTAGGAACAATTTAACGAGACGCTTGAAATAGCTAACTTGACGGTTTACTTTTAATTATATGTTTGAATAATGTCTCATTTGAAAGCTCATTTAATTTTAAATAAATAAATTGCTCAATTTTGCTTCGTTATTGATATTTTGAACAACTTATATTGAACTACATAAGTGAATTTTTTTTCTGTAGTTGTCTCCTACTTCCTATTTTTGTTTAAATTACTCGTTTAACTGTCTTTGCCACTAATGTGATATACTTTTTATCCTTTATTAACATTATTTTTCATTTTTAGATAGTCTACAACATTAGCAAGAAGAAATTATAAAATTTATACATTTTGGGTATGTCAGAAATACCTTCTAATTTTGATATCGACAGATCTTTTATCCTTTTATGGTTTATAAATTCTGATGGACTAAATTATAGTAAATCTTTACAATTTTTATATTTCTATATTTAGTTTGCATGTTTTTGCTAAATTTCTCCTCATATTTGACTACTTTGCTAGTCAAGCTGAAGTATTGTCGGATAACAAGTTTTTCTTCAGGGACGCTTGCTTAGTTTGCTACTTTTTTACCCAATGAGTACAGATCTTTGACAAGTTGATTGATTTAGTTTTATTACTATCTAACTCTATTTATTGATACATTTGATTAGCTCTACCTGTGCTTATCTTAAACTTATTATATTAAATATAATAATACTTAAAATTGTTTAATTTACTCCTTACTCTTATTGCTGAGCGCTTATTTCATTACAATATATAAAGTTATTCATTAATATTTGGAAAATATTTTTCTTCGCTTCTCCGTGACGTATTTCGACGTGAAACATTCTTTAAATTTGTTGTGAAATAATTTATATAGTTTCTTTTTATGCTTTTAGAGCAATGACACCACACTTCAATACAAAAAACAGTTGTCAATCTGACCTCGTTGTGATTGGAATTACAAACTGAATTAATAAAATATAAATTTGAAATTGAAAACAGTATTTCAGCGTTTAAAAAATAATATATAATTAGGCCCATAAACTTTTTATTCAATTATAACATTGGAGAATATAAAGTAAGATTAAGTTCATTATGGTTTCCTGTGTTTTTTGCATCATAAACGGGTTAATAAAAATACAACCATATTGGTTCTTAAAACCACCTATGTCGAGTTTACGGATTTCTTTTCCTTATCAATTTATCTGTCGCATGTGCCTCAAGGTAACGTTGTGTATTCCATATTGCAATTATTGCCTTCTAAAAAACATACTGACATTATTAAAAGCATACTTTGGCTTTGTCGAACAATATGACCAAGTATGTAAAATGATTTATATAACTATAAAAGTTCGTCTTGGAGGAATGTGCGATAATTGTGCTAAAAAAAAATGATAACGTTTTCAAAAAAAATTCTGTGGAATCTTAAGTAAGATAGTTCATACCAATATTACGGTACTGATCTATTTACTATACACCATGAATAAACTTTTTAACAGTTTTTGTTTATGAAATATTATAGTACTGCTTGTAGTTTCTTAAAATTTGAATCAATCGAGCAAAGATGTTTCATGCCATATTTGGAGAGGAGAGACATCAGAGTTTTATTTTCAAGACGGAATAGGAGCGTTAGATGATTTTTCTGAATGATACCATGTAGTGAAATGCTGGAGTGATTACGGATGAATCAAGGCAAAAAACATAAACGTTGATATACATAGCTGAATATTATGTTCAACATTCTCTTACAGCTAGTAAATCAGCTTCCATCATATAGTAGGGTGATGCACTTAGTCTTTACAAGGATAAAGGTATAATTTGGTGTATTTATTATTTGATATAATGAAAGAAAAACATTGTTGCAATTAACTAATAAAACTTCCAGTTCATGAAACATCTAGCGCATTGTCTAGATTTGAACTCTAGTAACAGAAAATTATTCAAAAATTGAAAAAAAATTACGTCAAACAAAAAGCCTAATAATGTGATCGTTCCGAAAGGTTTCTGAAGTGCTAACGGACCCCTAAAAGTGTATTAGGATTTATGAAGATTATGTCGAATAATATATTAATAACAAGCTTTCTCATTGGAACCATTACCGGAACACAAAGTTGGGTCTACCCAAGCGAAAGGTCTTCTTTCTTGAATATCATATTCATAAAATCCCACAATATATTTATGGAATTATTTTATATACTGATATACCTATGGCTAATTGTCAGTTTAAGAAAAGCACCAAATCCGGATTTTTTATAAAAACTATGATAGGAATAATTTCGGACACTAATCTGCTTATCATTGTCGAGATTACATTTAATTGTTAAAAATTCATTGAAATTCTTGATAACATTGCACTCAGTTTAATTGATTTATAAATACACAGTAGGATCAATGAGTAGTAGGACTGAATTTCTACCTAGGCGTGATAGTGGGTAGCCTGCCTTGAAGACAAGTGGAGAATAAGCAGTACATTTCCATGAACATCTGTTATGAGCATCGCAATTCCATCACATCATAATTATTAAGGACATCTTCGGAGATTCTGTCATGAGCCGTTGAACAGTGTACAATAAGTATAAGTTGTTGCGGGAGGGACGGGAACTTGCCGATGACGACCAGTGCGCCGGTCCCAGTGAACTTCAAGTGTTGATCAAAATCTGGCCGAAATGAAGGCGTCCAAAAAATTATTACAAAGTAAATTGCGAAATTTGTGCGCCATGTGTCCATTGCGAATAACAAAACAGTAAATCGTGTGTAAATTTCTCCGGAAATTCGGCACTGTGTTCAAGAAAACCAAAACTTGCCTTACAATGTAATTTCCGGTGAAGAATCCTAAAGCTCCGAATGGCATACCAACAAGTATCCGTGTCCAAAGAAAGCCAAAATGAACAAGTCAAAGGTGGACAGACTGTGAATACCAGTTTATACGTGGACGTGCTTGACAGGTTGCGCAAACTCCTCCTCCACTTACGGCGAATCATCTATAGTCAAAATCTGGTTCCAGCAGAATGTTTCGTTTTCCTCCTTCGGAGTGGAAATCTCGTTTTACGACTTGGGTCGAAGCCCAAAGATGATATTTCGGAGACTACTAGGGATTTGAACCTATTAGTTCAATAAAAATTTAATTTAATTTAGTCCTACTGCTTATTAATCAATATCATTCAATTAACCCAAGGAAAATAGGAAAAAATAATATTTAAGTGTGGTCTCTGAATATAGTCTAATGGCATTGGACTGGTGTGGTAGGATAGTGTTTTTTTAGAACAATTAAACTATTCAAATATTTACAATTACGAAACTAAGATAGATTGTTGTATACAAAGTATATAGTCTCATAAACTGAAATAAATCATTAATGCTAACAAAGATTTTAAAAATGTTAACCACTGGTCGACTAATATAGTCCTGTGAAGACCGATGTATTTTCCATGTGCAATATTGAAGTAATTTAAAATTAATCAATTTGAGGTGTTTACTAAGACGAATAATGAATTTGTTTTACGTAACTAGGAATGAATAGTTTGACTTTATACCAATTCAAGAGATTTGAGCTTATCTATTCAAGGTCATGCCTAAAAACTCGTAAATGACTTAATAGAACGAAATACTCAATGAGTTATACTTGCGTTGTGCGTCCGAATATTAATTTCTATGATGGGTTTATTACATGTTTATCGGCAAAAGACTGTCACTAGTTTAATATTATACTATTTATAAATAATTAAATATTAAATATTATAATAATATGTTTTAACTGTAATTTGCAGTTTTGTTAAAAAGGCCAATATGCTTTGAAATAGTTGGTAATACTCACCATGTGTGGCTAAATTCAAGAGCAACAAGTACTTACCTGAAAAAAGAAAATATAAATAATAGTGTACTCATGCCAGAAAAAAACATGTTTTTTATTTTCAGTGAGTTTAAAAAGAGGTATGCAGATTCGACAACTCTGTCTACATGTGTACCAGTTGATGATTTAGAACAAACTGCTTTGGAGGTAGCTTGGAGTTTTGAAGTCACGCATAAAAGTCACTTGATCGTTGACATGAACAAACTATATTGCAAATCGTAGCTTTAACACCAACACCAACAAAAAAATGGAGAGTGGGGGAGGTAATTGGGTGGAGTAGAGTCGTATATTTTTTCTGGGAAACTCATTTCATATTTAATACGTATGAAAATTTTAACAATCAAAGTTAACATTATTCTAAGGTTACGGTTTGAGTGGCTGCTAGAAAAAGCTGATGAAAAAGTTATAAAATTAAAAAAAAATCCATTTAACATCTGTCAGCTACTTGAACTCCATGATACTTACAATGGATTTGTCGTTGACTTAAGGGAGTAAACTGGGGTATTTGACACCCTCTAGCGGACCAATTCTTAGCATGAAGTGATTATTTAAATACAAACATGTTCATTATATATGTTGCAAGTTAACTGTTTTTTTTTATTGTTTATGGGCATTCAACCAAATGTTTGTTACAGACGGTGCTCATAGAAAATCTTGTTGAAATTCAGAGTACCAAGGTTGCAAGCTTGATCAACCAAAATTTTTTATCTTAACAATCGATATCATGCATTTTATACTGTTGATTGAATATTATCAATCTAGCGCCAGTTACTTTTAACTCAATAATACTTTCTCTACTAATGAAGAACTGAACTGTGGTGTTCTTTATTTCAAAATACCTGGAAAAGACAAAGGTAGTCTGTGTAACGCTTTGTTTGTGTAATTGTTAATTTAACAAAAGGGCTGACAGTCAAGTCTTCTTCAGAATCTTAAGATTTTCCACTTTTACTATTAACATTTGAATTAATTTCT
The DNA here is from genome assembly GCA_034190945.1 of Octodonta nipae. Classification (NCBI taxonomy): domain Eukaryota; kingdom Metazoa; phylum Arthropoda; class Insecta; order Coleoptera; family Chrysomelidae; genus Octodonta; species Octodonta nipae. The sequence goes on along the minus strand of CM067221.1, from coordinate 35,825,125 downwards.
TTTATATAGTTAGTCAACGTAATTTTAGTTAGTAATACTCTCCATAGGTAATAATGTGTATACTGTTATCAATATGTATTCCTCATGTGTTCTAATTAATTCCTTCAATTATTTCATCTCATCTCACTATAATGTTCCCATTCTGCCTTTTCGTTGACAATCTCATTCCTCTTCCCTCAGTCTCCAGTAAATTATCTATGTATTTTCTTGTCTATTTCTTATCCAATGTTATTGCCATTGAATATCCACTTTTGTCGTGCTCTTAGTTATCTAGCTTCTTTAATTATAGCTTTAACTTATTTAACTGTTATCTGTAGCATTTTTGCCGTCAATGTCAGTGCTTTGGGAACTTTACCCATATTTGCCTTTGTGAACCCCTTGGGAAAAACGGGAGATATTGGGAGAATTTTATTGCTGCGGCAATGATTTTCCTCACGGAGCATTATAAGTTGTCCCAAGTATTTTTATATATCTTTGTCATAGTTGTTATATATGCATAACTTATTTTAAGGCCATTAATTTAGTTAATAATATTGATATTTCATATTTTAAGGCAGCCCAAATTGAACAAAAAAACAGTGTGTTGATTAATTACTCATAAGATTTGAAGTTCATCTTTGTATCTCAGTACGGAATTTTCATTATCAAATTGCCGAAATATTGCTCACTTGAAAAAAACTGATATCGTAATTGTCTCGGTTTCTAAGCCACACCATTCAGTTGACGTTTACAAGATAACAAAAACCTCTAATGTTGAAATTTTCTCACTTTCATTATCAGCAAAATACGTTGAAAATATAAAAAAATATCGAAACAAATTTAACCAATTTTACTGTGGCAAATGTCGTACTTTTATTCGTTTTCTAATTAATTTATTATATTTCTAAGTTGCTCATGAGCAAGCACGACATCCCCATTTCGAGCAATCTCAATAAATATCCATTCTCCAATGGTATATTGTATACGACTGCTAAACTCATAATTCCGTCTCGAAGGTTTTCATTTTCTGGCCTTAAAACTTTCTAATGGAAGTATGAAACTTATTTTTCTGCAGCGTTGAAAATATAACACGGAAACAAGTAACTTTCTAACTTTTACATTTTTGTTTCCAACCTCGCTTTCAACAATAACGTAGGCATTTTTCTCTTTTCTGTATGACTCTCAGAAATTAATACATAACTCTCTTGTTGTGTAGACACTCGCTTTAAACTGAAAGTTGTCTTTCCTTCTTCGTTAGCATGCAGATATAAACAGAAGCTAAGTAAATACAATTGTCCTCTAAAATTAAATGTTTTTTTTTGTAACGACAGAATGATTTACCAGTTTTCATTATAATTTATTTGAATAATAAAAAATATTATTTTGTGCTGCTGTTCTTTTAGTATAAGAGGATTTTCTTTGGCACTGCATTTATATATAATGTAAGAAAGTTTGAAAGGTTACAGGAAGCAGTCTTTTTATAAGGAGTTTTTTTTACAGAAGGGAAACTTTTATTTTGCGTTTGCTTTCGAAATACTCTATTTCTTCGTCAGTCTTTTGACTAAAAACAAAATTCAAAATAATTATATGTGTGATAAATTCTTAAATACTTAAATAAAAAATAAATTGTGATTGTAATTTGAAAAAGACCACAAACATAATAATTATGGAATTAATAAATTAGGTCTAAATATTTTTTTTAGTAACACTGGCAGCAAAATGAACACGAAATTATTATATTCAAAAGTAACATTACTATGGTAAGTAACTTATTCTATTGTTACTTATGTACCTTAATTGCTGAATAGTGAAAATGTATTTTTGTCTAAAAGATAAATGTTATTCAAATTTTGGATATCTGTTTTCTTATTAATATTATCCAGGTAATAGTTAATAAATACCATCTCTAAAAAAAATCTTTTGTAATAATTTTGTTCACATCCCAGAAGTAAAACGTTGTTAAAATTTACGGTGTGAGAATTTTGAATGTAATGAGTGGCAATAGCACAACTTTCTTTTCCTAATCTGATATCGCGTTTATGTAACATCATTCTACATTTTAGTTCTTGACGTTTGTCCAATAAACGTTGCGTCACAATTAATACAATGTCTAAGTGCTTCTTGGGAACTAATACCACAGTTTAAAGAAAATTGCTGTATATTCCAAACATTTCAGGGTCTAGATCAGACCCCGTTGTCAATGGTTAAGAAAGTACGGATTAAAAAGGCACAATTCTAAGATGTAAATTAAAACATTTTAATTAAAATATTTAATATTATGTTAATAATAATTAATTAATAATAATTTAATATTAAAAGTATTAAAATATTTTAATTAAAATATTTTAATTTACATCTTAGAATTGTGCCTTTTTAATCCGTAGTTTCTTAACCATTGACAACGGGGTCTGATCTAGAAAAATATGCCACAAGTATCATTCAGAAAACAACAATTAATACAATCTATTTTATATATAATATTAGATTTCAATTCTTTTGGTATTTTATCTTTTGTTTTGCTTAATAGAAGACTTACAGTTTTGCTTAATTTATACGTTATTAAAATAACACATTCGTTTTTTTTTAATTTTCTAATTTTGGTTGACAGATCTTCAAGTATGGAATAGAAATATGATGAAGATTGACGTTGAATTATTAGTGGATGTGTTTATTTCTCTGTAATTAGTATTATTATATAGAATTTTGATGACTAATTGAGGAGGGTATGAATTATTTAAAAATATGTTACATAATATTTTCAGGTTTTTATTAATAAAAGTTGGGTGACTAATTTTGTAAATTCTTTGTTTCATAGTTTCAATTAAGTTACATTTGATTTTCATTTGTTTCCTTGCGTTTTGAACATCTATGATATAGTGAGGCTAATATTTAATGCTAAACGGATATGGATGGAGCCAAACACCAAACTACTATTGCTATTTATTTAAACTCAATATTACTCGATTCAACTTAAATTAATAATTATTAATTATGTTCATTTTAATGCCCCAGTCAAATAGAAAACCATGACAGAGTTTCCAGTAGCATTAGCGGTGTCGAAGGAGAAATATCAAGTGGTGTTCAGAAAAATAAGATTATAGCTACAAAGAAAATTTAATATCTGAAACTTTTGTCAATAGAACACTCACAGCTGGAAGACGCTGTAGCATTCTGCCCAGCTCTCCAGGTTTCATGACTAAATTCAACATTTAGTTATATACAATAATGTGTGGAGGCTGGTTTTGAATTATTCTAAAACACCTAAAACCTGTTTCTCGATGTTTTCACTTTTTGGTAAACTAACTTCAAGTATTTTACATGCACCTTAAGATACCATATGAATCGCTATAGCCCCATGCTCTTATTTAAACAATGCAGTAGACTTTAAACATTGATTTAGGAAGAGCAGGTCTGAATTGTAGAACTGTTAATGTGTTCAACTAAATAATGATTTCAAAAAAATATGCTGAATATGATTATGTGCTTGTTGACTAAGAGTCGGACGGGAAAAATTTACTACTCATTTTCGGCACCATGAGTGTCTATGACTTAAATACTACAGCGTAAAAGAAAACGTTTGAGCACTATGCCGTCAATTTTCCGTGGCACATGGGTTGTTGGCGGAAAGTCAAACTTGCTATTTTCGAACCCGGTAAATTCATTAAATTATAATTGACGGCATTTCGAACTAAACTAGATATTGGAGAAGTAAGATACCAAAACCTCGTGTCGTACAAAAGTAACGGTGCTTAAAAGAATAAAAAAATGTCATTTTTCAAAAATTTTCTCCGATGGAAAAAATATTTTTAAATAAATATATTTATTTAAAAATAATATTTTACTATGCCGTATCATTGCTCTGGCTCTAAAGGGTTCTACTCTGACGCCAATTTTCCTATTTCAACCCCTATTTGAAAAAATTTTTAGAAAATATAGGGCACCGATTTCAAGTTTACTTATGATCTAAAATGAAGAAAATGATAAGTAACGTTTGAAATATTTGGCAAAAAAAAATTATACCTGACTATGTGTTCTATTGAAGTTAAAGTCCTTCGTTTTGGGGTAAAAATCTTTATTCTATTCTTTATACAAAAATGCCGTACAAATTTATTGGCATCAGAAAAAATAATTGAATATAAATAAAAGAAATTTTTTATAATTTTTCCAATTTGGTAAATTCATTTACAGCAACTAGTATTATTGTATATTCAATTTTATTGCTGTTATAAATTGTTTAAAGGTTAATATAAAAAAAAATTATGCATGCCGTACATTTTTAATGTGAAACTTAGCCAATGTAAGTGGTATTTTCAATTTTTTTAATATTTGAGTTGATCTGATGAATTTGAAAGAAAAATTTAGATTATTCGAATATATTTTTGAACCTGCAGAAAGCGTAAAAATTAACGATTTTAAATTGTTTTGAAAAAATACTTTCTCATGACTCAATGTTAAAAAAAACATTTAAAGTTAAATATCTCAAAAACATAAAAAATGGACATAAGTGCTTCTTCCATAGAGATTTTTTTCTTCAAAAAAAAAAAGAAAATTAAATTACTTTTAGAAGATAAATATAATATAATCAATCAAAATGTGCACTATTTTCAAAAATTATATTAAAAATTACAATTGATTTTAACTTTCACATTCTACTTAATTAAACTGCTTTTTTTAATTAAATTTTATGTCATCATACATTAAACAATTTTATTCATTGGATTTTAAATATTTACAGCTTAATAAAAAAAAATAAAAAATACATTTGTATTAAATAAACAAAGAGCCAGGCACCTTTCTTATGGAAAAATGGACTTCCGTCAAATTTTGGCATGTTGTAGAAGTTGACGTTGTGACAAAAAGAGTCCATGGGCTCAAACAGATTCTATGACTAGTTTACGAGATAGAGGATGTTAAAAATCGCATGATAGATGTGCTTTATTTCCGGTTATTGGAGAAATTGTGACGTGTACATTATTCAACATAAATATTTCACAACACAATTGCCATAATAAATTTTGCTGGATTACAGGGTATTTAAAAAATACGTAACATGTGCTTTTGGAAAAAAACATTTTTTTCACTACAATGTTGAAAACAGATGTTTTCGCACAATTAATATCTCATTAAAGTAATAATTTCTTGGATATGCTTCATATAATATACAGTGTGAGCCATAAATATAGATAGAGAAGGCATATAGTTTTTTCCTATTAATGAGTCATGCTGTACCAACCAATTTTAATAAGACAATAAACTCATTGCAAAAACTCTACATATTGAAAAAAGGTAGTTTTTTATACTACCATGTAGTTTTAAATTCTCTCCGTCAACTTTGTATGTTATAACATTGTTACGTTTTAACAAATGTTCAGTGTTTAACTGAGCAGAATATTGTTAAAATTGTATGACTAGTTTTCGAGATATAGGGGGTGTTAATCAGCGGAAATGTCTCCTTTTTCTTGCAGGAAAGATAATTTTCGCATTATTTGACAAAAATATTGAATAAAACAATTACACTTAATTATCCTTGATTACAGTGTGTTTCCAATATAGGTAACATGTTTTTTCAGAAAACTCATTTTTTTATTTCAACGATGAATACATAAGATGTAATCGCACAATTAATATGAAAAGAGTTCTTTGAGGTGTTCATATATTATACAGTGTTTGTCGTAAATATAGCTGTAGTGGGCATATACTATTTGTACTATTAATGAGTAACCCTGTATAAACTACTATACTTTAATTTGTACAATTTTTGCAAAGCTGTAGAATTTAGTGTGATGAGTCGCAGATTTGTATAATTTAATATAAAAAATCGAGAACACATGATTTATACAGGGTTACTTATTAATGGAACAAATAACAGATGCCCACTTTAGCAATATTTACAACTCACGGTGTATAATGTATGAACACATCCGAAAATTAATTTCTTTAGCATTATATTAACTGAGCAATTAGATCTTCTTATGTATTCAACGTTATAATAAAAAATGAATTTTCTAAAAAAACATGTTACGTATATGGAAAACACCCTGTAATAAAAATAATTAATACTATTTTTTGTGCTATTTTTTCCAACCCACGTGCAATATTTATGTCTGTTAGGATAAAAGTGAATGTTTCCTGTAACGAAAGCGAGTCATACAATTTTAATAATATTTAAAACACTGAACATTTGTTAACGTAAAAATTAACAAAGTTGACGGAGAGAATTTAAAACTACGGGGTAGTATAAAAAATACAATGTTTCAATATGTATAGTTATTGCAATCAGTTTAACATCCCGTTGAGTATAAAGAAAAGGATAATATGTCTGTTTAATGTCTTATTCAAATTGCAGGACGAATGATTCGTACAGGGTGACTAATTAATAGGAAAAAGTAATATATGCCTTCTCTAGCTATATGTATGACTCACACTGTATATTATATGAAGCACATCCAAGAAATTATTACTTTAATAAGATATTAATTGTGTAATAACAACTTCTTATGTTTTCAACGTTGTAATAAAAAAAAGATTTTTTCCAAAATCACATCTTACGTATTATTTAAATACCCTGTAATCCACCAAAACTTATGGCAATTGTTTTGTAAAATATTTATGTCCAATAATATACAAATCACAATTTCTCCAATAACCGGAAACAAAGCACGTCTATCATTGGAAATCTGATATCAAATATGCTGCATTTTGTTTAACACTCTGTATCTCGAAAACTAGTCATAGAATCTGTTTGAACCCTTGCACTCTTTTTGCCAAAATGTCAACTTCCAGAACATACCAAAATTTTAAACAATTTGACGGAAGTCATTTTTCCATAAGAAAGGTGCCTGGTCCTTACTGTACGAACAAATAATTGCAGTTACGTGTAAACGTTTTTTTGAAACTGTGGGGGATTTTTTTTCCTTCAGTGCCACGATATTATACGGCAACATTTTTTTAATACTTGATTTTCAATGAATTCGATAAGAACACAAATGCCGTAAAGGAACTTTTTATTAAAATATCCATCCCTTGGGCGGAATATTCACTTCTCTGCAGTGAGCTCATGTGCCATGAAAAATGTACGGCACAATTATTTAAGGTATATTTGTATATTGTACTTTCTATTTTTTTAAATTTTAGGGTGCCTCTAATAAATTTTTTGAATAGGGTTTGAAATGAGAAAATTGGCGTTAGAGTAGAAGCCACAGCAATGATACGGCATAGTAAAATATTACTTTTAAATAAATATAATTATTTCAAATCAGACATGTCGTCCAGTTTTCTATAATTTTTCCATCGGAGAAAATTTTTGAAAATGAAATTTTTTATTATTTCCAAATTTTTGTATGAATTTTTTTTAGCTTATTTCCAATTATAATTTAATAAATTTAGCACCATTTTGTTCCGCGGACAACACATGTTTGACGGCATGTACTACTTTTAGGTTGTAGTAATTAAGTCATAGACACTCATGCTGCCGAAAATGAGTAGTACATTTTTCCGATCCGGCTGTTAGTCTATTGTTTAACTTAACTAATGTGACTTATAAAATATGTGCAACCTATCAGTATAATTGAGACAAAAAAACATAAACGCTTTTTTTTAAGTTTGATTCCTTAAACAGAAAAAGAGACTCATTATAAAGTGCAAATTGATACCTGCTGAAAATGATAAGAGTAAAACGAATTTGCACCTTGGGGTGTGTATGATAACTGCACCGGAAATCACCAACAGTTCAATAAGAAAAAAATAAGAAAGCTGGGGTACTCATTCCCAACATACTATTTGATGAGGAAAAGTGCATTGCTTCGAACGCTGTTTTCTAAATGTGCCTTGTAATTATCACATTTTATTATTATTTTAGAATACTTGTATGCATTTTCAATAAAATTATATAAAGTGGAATCACAGTCATTAGCAATTATTTTGGATCCCAATAAACATTAACCTCACTACCTAACTACTTGTGTCAATCCTTAAAATTTTGAGATAAAACATGTTGAAAAAGTTACAGATCATAATGTGCCCTGGAGATGACAAAAAACGATATCCAACGTATAAAAGTAAAGTAAAGTTAACTTAACTACCTCGAAATAGCCTTGTTTTTAATTTTTAGGCTTTTTTGAAACGGAACAATTTTTGTTTGAAGATAGTTAAATTTTTTACTCACGGGAGTTTTGCAAACACCGTAAGTAAAAAAATATTGATATTTACCTTTCGATTTTGTGTACTTTATGAAATTGTAAATTAAATTAAAATTCGAAATATATTCAGACAAATAAATCGCAATACCTAGAAGGAGATGTTTAAATTTAATATGGTTTTGGTAAAACATACATGCTATAGTAAGGAATAAATGATTAATTTTTGGTAAAGTTTGGTGAATGTTTTTTCATATAAACGTTTTTATCAATTAATATTGTAGTTGTATTTTGCATTTTTTTAAATTTATCAAGAAACATGAACTGTTTAATGTGATCCAAAATCGATGTTTAGTATTGATAAAATGCCTAGAGTACGTGTAGCCGAATATATCGTCAACTAAGTGAAGAAATCCAACACTGTTATGAGAAGTTGTTAAACGTGGTTTGATAATATCCAAACAGGAAAAAGACTAGTCACCGGATGTCGAAGGGATAGAAATGAAGTTCAGGATCGACGTCTAAGACTTATGGCTTTTAGAGACCGATTTTCGAAACTAGAAATTTGGCTGATGAGTGGTTAGAAGAGCAAGGCCATTTTGTAAATGTCCGAACGGTTTACCCCCGTATAAGGTACTTTGGACTTCAGCATTTTCGACCCCATCTTGGGCTACCGCTAAGCATTGACGGCAACGACACAGTAGTGCAGAGAACGACAACACTGGAACGTTGAATGGCATCAGGTTTCCCATATAAATAACTTTGTGAATATCTTTGAACAATCCGTACACAATAGAATAATTTCATTTTTAAACGAACAATAAATCAACACAAATAGGCAACTTGCGCTCATCAAAATTCAAACACCGAAAATGCCACTCATGCATTTTGAGAACAGCAGTAAGAGCTATGAATATTCTTCAAGATGTATAACGGATCTTTTAGACCTAGCCAAAGCATTCGACACAGTAGACCATTCAAACTTAATAACTAAATTGGAAAACTGCTTTAGAGGACCAACATTATAACTTATGCAAAACTATCAGGTAGGACTCAAAAAGTGAAAATTGGAAATATAATAGGCTCTGAAGCTACTATAAACACTGTGGTGTCGCAGGGTATAGTTTTACCCCAATTTTTTTGTAAGATACACAAATAGCATCTCTAAAATAAAAATGCTAATGGACTCATATGTTATACAGATTATACTGTGCTATTGAGTACCGGAAAATCCCGGGATACAGCAAACCAAAACATAGAAAAAGATTTGAGCAACATATATTTATGGCTAAATAGCAATTTGTTAACATTAAACGTAGGAAAAAACAAATATATTACTTTCTTGTCAATAATACTAGATCAACCGGGAGGCTTTCAGATAAAACTACATTATACATCCTGTACACAAACTAAAAACTGCAAATGTACAACACTAATTAAAATCTCAGTCATAAAATTTCTCTCCATAATTAGATACTGCGTTACTGCCTGAGAAGGAGCCGATAAAACAAAAACTAACAAATTACAAATTGTTAAAAATTTACTTGTGTGAATAATTTTTAAGAAATCTCGAAAATTTTCAACAGAACTGCTTTATAAGGGGACAATTATTTTAACTAGAGATGAAACAAATAGGTGTTGTGCCGGATACCGAATATTCGACCAACCTTGAAGCCGAATAGCCGAATATACGACCGCCGAATATCCCGCTTATTGTCTTCTTGAATTGATTGCAAATACGATCATAAGAGCTAAATTTAACAAAAGCGGGCCTTATCGTTTTATGTTGCTGACCAATTTGATTCACGAACAGTGGTGTTTGATGTATCAAATTACTGAAAAGCTTTGAAGAAATAACCAAATTAACAAGTTCTGGTTTGTCCTGCGTATCAGAAGTGATTTAAAATTTGACCGGGTAGGCCGGTTAACGGAATACTCGTTTCATTTCTAATTTTAACCATCAAAAATATCTATGCAAACCAATGCCTACTCCGAATTTTCAAAGATTAAGACAAAATGCAAGTGACAGACAATGGAACAAGATCAATTACAAACGTAAAAACCGAGCTAATAGAACAATGTAACAATAAAGTCGTTCTTCTATTATGCCCAAAGTCTTTACAACAGGCTACCAGCAAATATAACAGCTATTAAATAGTATAAACAATATAAAAAATAAGTAAAGAAATACCTAATTAATCATCTACAAATTATTAACATACTTACATGACCAGTCATTGAAAACTTTTCTAAATACGAGTAATCCACTGTCATCGCCTCCATTGAACATTAAGTTTTTACTAGTAGTGTAAACTAAGTCATAACTGTTAATACATACAAAACCACAACTCCAAGTGACCCAGCGTTTGTGTTGACACCATAACACAAGTATTAAGTTACTTAGGATGGTTTAGGCGATCCAAACGCACTTGAAGATGGAAGAAGAGTTGAATTTCTACAAAATGAATTTTTTAGGGTCGATTTCGGTTATTCTATATAAGCTAAAATTAACACTGTTAATCCTCCTCTTTTAATGTTTTGTAATAATTAATAAAAATTAAAATCGAGTGTAATGTTCAAAATAACTTATTTCCAACGAGTGTGGATGTTAAAAAGCACTATTACACTTCAAAAGATCATTATTAGCCCTGTTAATAGAAAGAGAACCACTAGAAATATAACTTGACTGTATTTCTACGAGACAAAAAATCCACAAGATTTCAAATCTTTTATAAAACTATAGTAAGACAATAATGCTCCTGTTCTTATTATATTGAATTAGTTCACTCGATATAACTATTGAACTAACTCAACAAACTCATTCCAATAATTATCAAAATTATATTTTTATTAAAACGAACAACTATTATAAGTTTAGACTGTCTCTTGAAAATTCAAGTTATTACCAATTAAAGAAAAAAATGTTAATTTCTCGTTTTTCAGCAATGTATCACCTTCAACCACAAAAATTGTTCGAGCTACCTAATTTCCACTTGTCAAGTCATCCATTTCGAGACTTTAATGAACTGATAATGGCATTCAGACACTGTTTACACGCTACATTACAGCTATTCACTAAGTAATATGGAGTTCATTATGACTGTGACATTTCAACAGCAATTAACCGTCTGGATTAAATAAGCAATTTCTTACAAACAAAACGTACATCTGACTGTCGCGATGGCAAAAATAAAAGACAGAACTTTAATGGTTGGAATGTAATACGAATTCTTGAAATTAGCAGTTAATTAAAGGAGATTGCCCGAAAAATATTTTATATATATATTATTACAGTTTAATGGTAATAAAATCCAGAATCACATTTCTCAGTTTTATCACTTTCAGTGTTTATTAGGTCTATTAAATTCTTCATACTGGTTTTGGCTTCTGTGTGCTTTTATGTTTTAAGAGACATGCAGATGTCGGTAACTAATAAATTATTTCCTGTTTTCTTTGTCATTAAAGTGCGATTAACGTTTTATATAATTTGTTGGAGCATAAATACCTGTCAAATACTTAATAATATTAGTTTTATTAAAGCGAAAGCTTCTCAACACGGGTCCAGACTTACGCATACGAAAATAGATGAGTATGGTAGTGAAATACAAATATGGCATTTGTTTTTGGGTTTCGCTTCAACCGACCGATACGACAGTTCTTTAGCTTTGAAATGAGATACAAAACTCAGTTCTCTGTGTAAAATACAGAGACCAGATTATAAATTAGGAATCTCTTCGTTTATAGAAAATCAGTAAATTATAGTAAATAATCCAACATTCAATTAACACCAGCACATCTGCTTATATATATATATATATATATATATATATATATATATATATATGTCGGGTGATCAAAAGGAATAAATGTAGGCTGGAAATTTTATTTGACAAATAAAAATCACACTAAATTGATCGAAGGCACCATAATGATTTACCACTAGAGTTCCAAATTATACAAACAATAGATCATACTAATAATGACCAATTAATCTCAAGTAATAGCGAAAAGTAAGCGATAATACGTTATTACAATAATATTCTAATTTTATGCATAATAGTAATTACTCAGAACCCTAACGAGTCCTCGCTCAAAGGGATAGCAATCTACACCTGTCTCTCGTCCAAAGCTAACTGATTTCTTTCGTTCCTTTAATTTTGTTTCACTCATGTTATAATTTCTAGAATCGGTAGAATTACAAACAAACGCTCTATCCCCCGACCGAGGACAGGTTAAACGACGTCACAGCCGTTAGATTCTAAGTAAATCATCTCTAAATTGCGACACATGATAATGGGCTAAAAATCGTAAATAACTGTAACCAGAAACATTTTGTACCAGATAAAGTAAACTCAGACAGTCCCTAGAATTGATTGATTTTTTGACATCTCGTAAGATTCTCTTTTCCACTTGAAATCAACCATTTCGTTATCTACCACACACACACACACACACACACACACACACACACACACACACACACACATATATATATATATATATATATATATATATATATATATATATATGTGGAAAGGGAACAATTGTTTTATCCTTCCAAATGGTTCTCGGTCCTCGGTTTATATATTTTTGATTGAGAAGTCTTGGGTTTTTGGGACCATTGAAATAATTCTAATTTAGTTTTTCGTGGTAATTATTATATTTTTCGACCAATTCTTGGTCTTTTTCAAAAATTTTCTTTTTTGTAAACATAATTTTACACACACTTAACCACTGTAAATAAAATTAACATATTTGAAAGGTATTGCGCCACTACAACTCAAGGAGTTGTAAGTAAGGAACTGCATTCCTATATTTACCTTACCGATTTCTCAACATCTTGAGGAACATCTTCGTATGATATAAACTTTTGCTAGCAAATGGCGAATTCATGCCTAGAATAAGACTGTTTTAAAACTCCCTGTTTAGTTCCTAATTTATATAAATTTTTATCTTTATCTCTATACAAAACAACGCAAATCAACTTTTTTGGATCCGTATATATATATATATATATATATATATATATATATATATATATATATACTATCTTATTCAATGGTTCTCATCGTTTAGATTAGATATTCCCTTGTTTTACTTCTCATGAAAGGTTTCATTTCATCCGATATAGAAAAGCTATATATCGACTAAAATGTAACGCATTAGACTATTGTAATGTAAAAATAATTCCTTCTTTTATCTATTATACATGGTTTTGTAAGTTGTCTAATTTTTAATAAACGGCTAATTTAATTACATTTTTCCATACAATGAACCAGTATCGCGATTCATTATATTACCCTTCAAAGAAATCAAAATCAATGAGTGTTTCTATAACATAATACCACTGTTTTAATTCATTCTCTTTGAATATAATTTGAGCCTTTGTAAAACCTTGACTGAGTATGTTTGAAAACAATTATTGTGGTAACAAAGCTATTATCAATGAAAATTTTAAAAATTATGTTCTATTACTTTTAATCAATTTTATCCTTGACATACTTAAGTTGCAGATCAGTTAACAATTACTTTCCATAGTAACTTATAAATATACAGATCTTAAGGAAATATTAATTTTGAAACTTCTTGACCGATTCTACACTAGTTATATTTTTTCCTAATGTTTAAGTGTTTGTATGTATCTTATAATTCAAAATAAGCATAAGTTTGTATATTTTTTGAACCAAATGGACACTACAATTTTACTTGAACTGGATTATGCATAAACTTCAGGGAAACATGTTCGAATCATAGAAAGAATTATGATTCTATGCAGGCAGGGAACTCATGAAGATCAGGGGCTAGATCAAAAGAGGAAAAATGCGGGATTATATGATACCTATTGTACTATTTAATTGTCGATGACGGGAAGATATATGTTCACCATAAAATGGAAAGTGGATATAGTAATGAATATCAGTTCTATATGTACACAAGAGGAAATCTTTAAATATTACAATCTCCAAGCTCACATGAATGGTTCTATTCACATTCAAATTTGACTGAAATTGCCAGAATCAACGGAAACCTAGGCAAGAAAGTTAGCAAAATCGATTGTTTTGTAAAAATTTCAAAATGGTAGAATTACTTTTGATTACCAACAATTTGATTGTGTTCCTTTATACATTCCTAATAGACCCGAACCTTCTTTTGCAAACAGAATTCTAACACTGAGTATTTCTTTACCATTAAACGCTCTTCTAGACAGTTAGAAACTTTCATATTTAGCGCTCATTCAAAACGAAATAAGCAAAAACCTGAAGAACTTGTATTTCTTAATTTATAACGATTTCGTCAAATTTTGTCTTAGCAGACTGAATATAAACTAGCTTTTCTAAGAGTTTTGATTCAGTTTCAAATACCCTACTTCATGTAAATTTATCATCTCAGATGATTTGGCTCTTATATTGCAGAAAGAGAATTAGGTTGAACGGAATATTTTCTAAAGCAATTTAATTTTAGCCCTTTTTATTTTATATATTAGTGACATTAGACAAGTAGTTATCATCTCATATTGTATTTTTACTAATCATTTCAGATTCATAAGTGTGTTACCATAAACACACGCCAACTGATATACTTCTTAATGTCAAAAAAACTTCTCTGACTTTTTCAATATGCTAAACTTCCTATATTTGAATAAGTCTACAATTGGACCTCTCTTAAAAATATCTGGCAGGACAGTTCGATATGGTTAATTTTAAAGCTCAGGATGCCAGAAGTTATCTTGTAATCTCAAAGAACGTACCATTATTACGTTTTTGAAAGGTAGGTTGTTACTTTAGCCACTAAAAAACTTACTGCAGACATGGTGGCGTAACTCACTATTATAAAAATTCTTTAAACTGCCAAACAAAATACAACAGTTTGTTCGAAATATTCTGTTTAAAATGATTCACCTTATGACCCTTTTCGACGATAACTTCAATCGAACTAACCATATACCAATATAAGCAAATCTATTTGAGCAAATCTCCTATGAGATAAGCATTCATAATTACTCGTTCTGATTGGCCATTAAGCCCCTTTTCAAGACAATAAAAACATTATTTAATAGAATGTACTTCCTGATTGGTGAAATTTATAAATTAAGAACTAATTCTATCCGCAATGGGATGAAATTTGGGATCCCAGCATGGAAATGATCAAATAAAACTAACGTATTGGTCGATTTCTCCAAAAACACATTACAGATTTGTATAGTTATTTAAACAATCTTCTATTACGGAACATTCCGAAGTGGTATCATTTATTTTTCTATGACTCCTAGAACATAGTTCTAGTCATAGAAAATCGCACAAATTCAAAATATAACATAACACTATCGAAGGTAAAAATATTGTGATGAATTAATTCGGGTTCCAATTGTATACTGCTCTTTCAATGAATGAACACTTTATTCAATGATGAAAACAAATCTGAATTCAAAATACAACACAACTGTTAAACTCATATTACAATCTGACTTTTATTGTCAAACTAAATACTGAACTAAATGCACTGCTCAGCTGAACTACTTCTCATCTCGGAAAACTACTTTAGATGATGGTACTTGACGTATAAGAATTTTCCAGATTGCCGTTTTCTAACTATTGCACAAATGTTTCAATTTTCAATTATTATACTGACTCGCACAAATGGTCAGCAGAAATAACTGTAAATTCGGATTTTTTATGTAAGTTTACCCAAGTAACATAAAACTTTATCATAAAACATGTATATTTCAATTACCTCCCGGCATTGTGCGACACAAAGTCACTTTGTGCTCAGGTAATTGGAAAACAACTTTTTTTATATAACACTAAACGGAATGCCCAAGTTGTATTGCTTCATTATCCCAACTGATCGATTTTTGGACCCCTTACTGGCTGCACATATATCGTATTTTTCCTCCAATAAAATCGTTCTCGTACCTAATCAAGGATTTTGGTCACGCCTCCAGACATGTTATTGTGTAACTCCTTCAGGATGGTGGATACACGTTTCTTTGTCGATGTTTCTTCCCATTGAAACCTGTTTGCTGCTTCGTTCTCCCTTGTCAGAATTCGTTCGATGTCTCGGGTTCTTCTAGCTGGTCTGTTCAAGGGCCCGATTCTCGAAAATATTAGAGGGCTTAACCGGCTTGACCAGTCGACTTTTGACTTAAGTCGTATTAAAATTGACATAAGTGAACTTTAATCCATATATTTTCATAAGACATATATCCTTCGTCTTGTAATATAGCCGTCGAATGGTTTCAAGAGTGGGGTCCAATCGCAATTTACTGTGGCTTTAACCTGTTTAAAGGACAATTCTTTTCAAGCTTTAATTTCTCTATGATGTCCGCAACTATGCTGATTACTGACTCCACTGTCATTTTGCTTGGTTAGTCGTATATCCCTGGATAATCCTTCTCTAGATGTCAGGTTCGTCCGCAGCGAAAAGATTTTGCACTGGTAGCTCTGATATCATTTCCCAGCAACGTCTTTATCTCGGACAGAACCTTGTTAAACTTTGTTATCATGTCAGTTGGGCAAATTTATAACTTTCCGTAACATTATTTCAACTCCAACGGAGTATTATTAATTTTATTAAACACATTTTCGGCTCTTTAAATCACCCAGTACCAAGCTCATTTTGTTTCTATACCTGGCAAATTTTTCAATTCTGTGGTGACAGGGCTTTTAGTGTTACCGACTCTCAGCCTAATAGAAAATTCAGTAACAACACATATATAAACCTCAACATTGCTGTTGGGCGCTATTATCCACAGGGTGTATAATATAGCAAACAAAATCATAAACTAAAGTGATGAAAGGAATAGTAATTATAATTAAATGAATGTTGGGTTTATTAAATCACAGGATACCAAGTTCATTTCTACGTATAACTATTAAAGAACAAAAACTTCCCAAAATAGAACTTAAAAGCTGAAAATTAAACATTTTTTAGAAAAAATATTAACCAACTACAAAAAAATTCCTTACCATTTTCAAACATGAAAATATACGAAATTGTAATAAACACCTGTGTGTTGAGTTATTGCGTTTTAAAAAATTTTACACGATTTTTGTAAATTCTTGAAACATTTACTTAAAACACAGGTGCCATTCAAAATTGCACTGGCGGTATGTATGTATATTTCAACTTCCAAGTTAAATACATTTCGCATTCATTCGTTAACAAGCAGTAAACTGTATTAACCCACGGATTGATTATAAGACTATAACATTCAAATTTGATAGGCACTAAAAACAAACACGTTTTATGTTAACCTCAGAATGATTAGAGCGCAACACCGACGTAGTCAACCAAACGAAAATATATCTTAATTATTCTTGTTCCATTGGCTGGAACCTTAGAGCGAGCAACGGATCTGCTATTTATATTTTTAGAACAATCGTACTTCCTGCTAATTGATTTTGAAGGCATTCTTGACAGTGAAGACTGCCTGCCAAGTCGAGCTTTGTGGCTTGTTTTGGGTTTATTTTCAACGAGCTTACCCAGTGAGTGAAATACTCATTTAGGCCAACTAAAATTACAAAATTACTCATTAAGATTGCGTCATTTTGCATTTTAGTGGCATTTCTATTATTTTATGGTAATTTTTGCATAGAATTATTATATATTTGATATATGATGTATGGGCATACTAATTAGATTAAACGTACATATTAGTAATTATAATTGCTTCATAGCTCTGAATACCTCCATGTGTTATACACAGTCTCTTCATATAATATATTTTTTACTAGCCCTCCTTTGTGACTTATAGACTTCTGAGTTTTACAAATAAAAAATTATGTTCAAGTATAAAGTCTAATTACATATTAGAACCGCATATAATATTAGAGGATAATTACAGCATGTGTCCTATCGTTACTACCTAATCCATAAAATTTACAGGTATAAACTGTATAATAGTTTAATGCCAAAAATAATTATCTAATCTCGATAGAATATAAGGAATTAAACAAATTTAGGTTTTAAGATCGGGATACTTGTACAGGAGTTCCTTTGCTATAAAATGTTTCAACAAAACTCTCATTAATTAACCGACTTCCAAAAAGGAGGACGTTATCAATTCGTTGCGTATTTTTTCGCTTTTTTTTGTATGTATGTTACCTGATTTCTTCTCCTGTGGTGCACCGTTTTGAACGAATATGGTCTTGTTTAATAGAGTATATATCCGGATTGGTGAAAATTCAAATTTTGGAAAACAATTCTATTGGTAAAATGATAAAATTTGTGAATAAACACATGCGTGCATGGAAATCGACCGATGTCCCTAATATTTTAGTCGATTTTTCGATAACTCCTTATGGATGTCTATAGTTTTTTAACGTTTACTCTATTAAGGAAGATCCTTAGGTGATCTCATATACTTTTCTGCGACGTGCAACTTGCAGTTTGCAGAAAATAGCCAAAAGTCCAAAATTCTTATCACAAATTTCATCGAAATGACATAACGGACATTTCCTTATAAATATTTTAATTCCAACGTAATAGTGCGGTAATTTTAGGCACTGGAAGTATTAATTGCGAATTTGAAAAAAATGTACATCTCAAGCATATAGGTAGTAAAGCATAGTATTTTCGGCTCCTTAAATCAATGAGTACCAAGCTCGGTTTGTTTGTATACCAGATAAATACCTATTTAAATGCAAATTTTTCCATTTTGTGAAGACGGTACTTTTGGTTGTCACATTCTCCCGGCCTAATAGAAAATTCATTGAGAACACATGTCAAATTTTAAACTGGTACTTGGTGGCTTATAGACAGGGTGTTTAGTTATAGCAAACAAAATCACAAAGTAAAGTGGTAGAAGGAGTTGCATTTATATGAAGATTGTAACATAGGATGGACTAGAATGATAGTGGTCCGTAGGCAGCCGTATATAGAGGATGGTTGGATTATAGGGTGGACTGGACGTTTGCTGGTATAAAAATATTGAAAAAAATGTGAAATTAAAATTATATTTCGTGATTAAAAAACTGTTATATGATGTGGACATAAGCAAATCATATACAGGATGGTTGAAATATATGCTGGAGTTGAATTATATTTATACAGTGTGATTAAAAAAATATTTCTTTTATAGCCCATAAGAAGTTGCATAAAGTGTGGATAGGAATTAATGTTATACAGGGCGATAACATAAAATGTTAAAAAGGAAATAATTTATGGGGTAGCCCACAAGGAGTTATATACTATGGTTGAAATATAGGACGGATTTGACTCGGTAAATATAGGATGGATTCTACTCCGTCCTATAGATTACAGAAGGCAACTAACAAATTTATGCTTGTCCGTGGGCAGTCGTATGTACAGGCTGGTTGGTACATAGGTTGGAGTGGAATTATCTAGTTATACAGGGTTGTCAAAAAAAGTTGAAAAAAGGTTACATGGCGTAGTCCATAAGGCATAAATATATTTTGGGCTTATTAAGTCAACGCGTACTAGTACATTTTGTTCGTAAAAATTTACCTCTCAATTTAAGTGATAAAGTATCATTGTGCAATGTTGAGGCTTTCGATGTTACCTGGTTCTGTCTATTAAGGTTATACATACAAAATAAAAAATAAAGAATGAAAACTACCTGAGTTCAAAGTACTAACAAGTTAAAAATAATTATAACAAAATACAACTCTAGCAAATAAATAACACATTCAATGTTGTTAGGTACCTACCGAGGAAGTAAAAAATGTAAACATTAAAAGGTGCTCATTCTGTACAAATTAATTACCTACCAATCTAGTATATTTTGAAGCCGGTGCCAAGCAAATCTAAAATCCTTCATTGCGTACTTATTTACTAATTCATCAAACTTCATTGTTGCTTGGCACCGACTTCAAAAGTATACTAGATTGGTAGGTAATAAATTTGTACAGAATGAGCACCTTTTAATGTTTACATTTTTTACTTCCTGGGTAGGTACCTAACAACATTGAATGTGTTATTTATTTGTTAGAGTTGTATTTTATTATAATTATTTTTAGCTTTTTAGTTATAGGTAGAAGTCGGTTATATTTTTTTAAAAAAATGTTTTATTTTACTACTAGTATTATGCCTTCGTGAAACATTTTAATAAATTTACTCAACAATAGATGTAACAGATTTAGTGAGTGTATAACTACCAAAAAGTAGTAGAAATCTAATTATGCTATTATACAGAATTATATTATATACATACAGAAATGCACCGAATTTGAAGAGAAATTTTGAGAATACAAAGTTCAGCAGTAACAGCCTTGTAAAAAACTAGCAAAGACTAGAAAGACCAATTTATGTGCTACCGAAATCAGTAACAATAATGACATGATAGACAATTAGCAAGAAGGATTTCGGTGAGTGCTTTAAAAACATTAACAGTTTGAGCAGTCAACGAAATATCATATAAGGATGTGAATATAATGGATGAACAAACACAAATCAAAAATCGATAGGAATTAATAATATTAAAAAGAGAGTGTCAATTTTCTTTCTATTCTAATGTTGATTTACAACAGAAAAACCTATATATGAATAACCTTTCTTTTTCAAATTTTCAGTCATTAAAATACATGAAGGAGCCATTGTCATCTATATATAGCTAGGCAAAGACAGAACGGTTCGGTACCAATTTTATTCTCTGTACCTCAACCTATTTACTTTATTTTTGTTTTGTTTACTAGCCACTAATGAACTTGAGTACAAAATGCTAAAATTTATTTAAAATATTTATTCATTCATTAAATTAAACTAAAATAAATTTACGTCCACACTGTGAATGCCAAACATTACCGTCAGATTGCTTGGAGAGAAAATCCTAAGATGGACTGATTCGAATGAGAAAAACAAACTAAATTAAGCGAAAACTATAAAAATTTATGTTATATGATAATGACCATTTATTGGATACTCGCAAGTTTGAAACTTGTGTTTTGTGTGGAAACTGATCAACTTATTTCCGAAAATAATTTATAATTTTAACAATATACTTTTAATTTATATTGTTTCTATTTTAAAGCTAATAGTTTCTTACAATTTAAATAAGATTACAAAGCCCAAGATTTGAATACAATTAGTGAGATTTAAGATAAGACAAATAGTTAGATCTGACATCAATAAATAATTCTAGTATTCACCGCCAACATCCTTGTAGCCAATTTGATTTCAGTTTGACATTTCATAACATTGTTAGCCGTTAGGTTACGGTACCTTTTCAATTGTGACATGTGAAAATTATAAATGCTTTAATTTCACAATTTCAATTTCAATACTCTTACAAAAATTGTCAATAAATAAAGATATTATTTAACATAAATTAACAGCAGGTGCATTGAATTTCTTTATTTTTGATAAAATACAGAAATAGTCATTGCTAACTTTGTTTTTAATTTAAATTGATGAAAATATACTGAATCTTATTATGCAGTTTAACACATGTAAGTATTTATGTAGTGTCATTATTTATACTGCATATTCCCAGTTACTTATGAGTTGGTTTCTTGGAAATTGAAATCGAAATTGTGAAATATCCGAATAACCGCAAAGCAATTTGAAAAAATTAACATACTTTTATTTTAAAAATATCATATTTAATATTAATTTATTATTTGATATACTATTAACATATGTAAATCTATTTGACTTTTTTGTACTAATAATTATTAATACATGTTTGCATGTATGTATGTAAAAGCGGAAAATGTGTTTCATTATTTTCAGGTAAGTAATCTATATTTTATCTTATAGGTATTTTATTTTACATTACATGGCCCCATTCCTGCAAAATCCTGCCTCTTAATACAGGTTGGATGACTTCTACTAAAAATGAACAAATTGAAAATTTAAAAATGTGTATTTCATTAAAAATCTATATATAAATACGCAAATGCAAAATAGTTTGGTACCATTTTCTTCTGTTTGTCAACCTATTTTCTTGAGTTCCTGAATTGCTAATTGACGGCCTTTGTGTTTATTAAAAAAATGGAACTTTCCACCGCTAGAGGACGAAATTATTTTATATATTTCCAAGTAATTCAAGGCTTTTTATAAATGCTTAATTTTTATTGATGTTTGTAATTTTTCAATAATAATATAATGGCATCAATATTTTTATATCTTTTTTATTCAGGAACATATTAGACAAAAACAAGGAAATTTAAGCACTTCGTGAACGGGGCCACAACCCATGGATTCAGGCCCGTAATGACCATTGCCGGCAGTGGGTTAGATGTAATGGAGAACCCGCTGAATGGACGGCAGGCCACACAGGAGATGATGGGGTGATGGAAGCTATGGAGTGATTAAAGAAGGTAGGAATTTCATGTGATTACATGAATTAGGAAAGAATCAATAAGAAAAATTTGTGATTATAGCTAACCTACTGTAAGAAATTTTATCGTATGAGCTATTTTAAAACAAATCTTTTCAAAAATACGTTGCTTATTTTTATAGCAAGTTCGTCATGATTTTTTTGTGGTCCAAACGTGCTAAAGTCAATCAGATTAGTTCTTAATAAAATATAAGAATGTAAAAAGTTCTGAGTGCCAGGAATTTATATTTGTCACTATTTTTTCAGATAAAAATAAATATTTTATTTTTCAAAACGGTGTTTATTAAATATATTATCTAATTAAGTTTGATCCTGAACTGGATAATAATATTTTCCATTAAAATTATATATTTTAAAATGCTGTTGTCTGTCTATCAGCCTTCCTCAACTTTGTGGTTTCATGCCAATTTTACTGTTGTTTACGTTTCGCTTGTTTCCTGGCATGAGTTCTTTTGTGTTCGCGTATAATAAATTACTATATTATTTAAAACTACTTTAACAACACAGCCAATAAGAAATATTTAAATCTCATCTGTGTTCTATTTAATATTAGCACTATATTTAATATAATGTTAAATATTATTTAAATGTATTTAGAGCTTGTCCTTATCTAACATACTTCCAAAGAAAACGGTTGTAACTAAATTCATGTGAAAAACAGGCTTCTAATAAATTGACCTATAACATCTTAAAGCAAAAACTAATACTAACCATTTCAGCAAGTTCTCATTGTAATATCGAGTTCAAACTTTACAAACTAGTAGTTGATTCTATGTATACCATAAAGTTTTAATACACATCTATCAAAATTACAACTTTTATTCACTATAGACAAAACTTTGCAATTCCCCATTCCACATATATATGCGATATGTCTTAATCTCAACTTTCACAGTTGCATTTCGAAGTTTCTAGGATTTATTCATTATATAAACAGTGTGAATCATTTCGACTGGTGTCACCCTATAAAATCTTCATTTGTTTACGGATTTTGAAGCCACTTTTTTAAAATGAAAAAGTATATAATTGTCTATTTTATGTAGAAATTTGAATGCTTTTAATAAATAATAAAAAAATATATGAAACCTACAGGTACTCGTTAAATACAGAATATAAAACTGTTATAATTTTTGTTGAATTGTTGGAGATATTTTTGGTAGGTATACTCAAAATAAATGAATGTTGTCAACAGTATAGAATAATAAATCTGCCAGGTTAAATACCAAATATCCTAACAAATGTAAACAATTCGTCTTAATTGTGCAGTTGAGTTAGGTCGCTCTAAATATGCAGACATTTATGTAAAATCATAAGTTATAGTCATATTAACTCGTAAAATCCTTTATTCTTATTGAGGCATGTTACATTATTCTGCCTACAAAAGCCGACAGCTACTGTCATCAATTCGAAAAATGTTATCTTAAACGCCAGTAAGGTAAAAAAACTTAAGTATGTCTAAGTTCATAAAATATTTAATATGAGAGAACATTTTTGATCGTTGCTGTTCTATAAATTACGACTTTGAGGTTGGCAACAAAAATGTGCCTATATTTAATAATAATAATAATAATAGTAATATATATAGTTAAAGGCAAAATACAGCAGGGGCACTTCGAAATGGGAGATGGCACTTCGATTGAATGTATGGGGGAAGGTCATACTTATAAATACCTTGGAATAAAGCAGGCTCAACGTATTGATCACATGACTATGAAAAAGGACCTAACAGCAGAGTTTTATAGAAGGGTAAGACGACTGTTGAAAACCAAACTAAACAGTAAAAATCTGTTTCAGGCTATTAACACCTATGCGTGTTCAGTGTTCAGTTACTCTTTCGGTATAGTTAATTGGTGCAAGACTGACATTGAACAATTACAACGAAAAGTTCGAGTTTTACTAACAAAAGCTTAAAATCACCATCCAAAGAGATTTGTCGAACGTACAACTTTGCCACGGTATGAAGGAGGAAGAGGATTGACAGATCTAAGTAAACTATTAGATCAACAAATTTCTATTTTGCGTAGTCATTTCCAGAAACTCGCAGAATTTTCTGATCTACATAGAGTCATGTGCCAGGTTGATGACTCAACACCACTGCGACTGACACAACAACATGTCCAATTACACCACCAGACCACAGATCAGAAACTGCTGAAATGGAAAGAGAAGCCCCTTCATGGAAGACATATAAATGACATCAACCAAAATTATGTCGACAGTGCAGCGTCGAACTACTGGTTGATCTCTGGTCATATGTTCCCTGAAACGGAAGGCTTTATATTGGCAATCCAAATCAAGTAATTCCAACTAAGAACTACCTAAACTACATCGTTAAAGACCCTTCCATTAAAAACGATAGAAGCAGGTACGGTTGCCAAACATTTGAATCTATCCAGCATATCACAGGAGGTTGTCAAGCGTTCGCTGCAACTGAATACAAAGAACGACACGATGCTGTGGCAAAAATACTTCACCAGGAACTAGCACTGAAACATGAATTATCACAGTCGGTAAGATTACCATACTATAAATATAAACCAGAATCTGTTTTAGAAAATAACAACTACAAGCTGTACTGGGACCGCACGATACTGACCAATCGGTCTGTTGCTCACAATAGACCAGATATAGTTTTAGTAGATAAAGTCTCTCGGAAAACAAATTTAATTGACATAGCAATTCCTAACAACAATAATATAAATATCAAGCAGGCTGAGAAAATAACCAAATATAGAGATTTGGAATTTTAAATAAAGACTCAGTGGAACATGAACAACACACGAACTGTACCAATCGTTATGGTCAACAACAGGACTAGTCCCAAATCATCTATTAAACAATTTAAAATACCTCGGTCTGGACGAACATCTTTACAAACAAATGCAAAAAGCCGTCTTGTTAGGGACAGCCCGGACGGTCAGGAAATTCATGGGAAACTGCCGTCACGACTCCAACCACGGGCCTGAAAACCTGGCAAAGGCTCCCACAGAGCTAAACCTTTTTGATATCTAGGATATCTGGGGTTTAGTGAATTTTCCCCTAAGGGCACTCATAGAGTGCCTTAGAGGGAGTGTGATGCCATACATTGTATGGTCAAGCCGGATAATAAGTTACTCATTCGGAATAGTTAAATGGTGCAAGACTGACATTGAACAACTACAACGAAAAGTTCGAGTTCTACTAACAAAAGCTCAAAATCACCATCCAAAGAGTTCCGTCGAACGTACAACGTTGCCACGGTATGAAGGAGGAAGAGGATTGGCCGATATAGGCAAATTACGTGATCAACAAATTTCCAATTTGCGTAATCATTTCCAGAAACTAGCAGAATTTTCTGATCTACACAGAGTCATATGTCAAGTTGATGACTCAACACCTCTGCGACTGACAGAACAACAAGTTCAAGTATACCACCAGACAACTGATCAGAAACTGCTCAAATAGAAAGAGAAGCCGCTTCATGGAAGGCATATAAACGACGTCAACCAAGATTATGTCGACAGTTCAGCGTCGAACTACTGGTTGATCTCTGGTCATATGTTTCCTGAAACGGAAGGGTTTATATTGGGAATCCAAGATCAAGTAATTCCAACTAAGATCTATCTAAAGTACATCGTCAAAGACCCTTCTATCAACAACGACAGATGCAGATATGGTTGCCAAACATCTGAATCTATCCAGCATATCACAGGAGGTTAGGTGTTGTTAGGCGTTCGCTGCAACTGAATACAAAGAACGACACGATGCTGTGGCAAAAATACTGCACCAGGAACTAGCGCTGAATCTCGAGCTATCACAGTCAGCCACGACGCCAACCACGAGCCTGATAACCTGGCAAGGGCTCCCACAGAGCTAAACCCTTTTGATATGTAGTATATCTGGGGTTTAGTGAATTTTCCCCTAAGGGCACACTATGTGTGCCTTAGAGGGAGTGTTATGCCATACATTGTATGGTCAAGGATAATAATAATAATCTTTATATACCCAACAGGACAAACTCCCAATTACAGGGTTGTTTGAAGTACATATGAATTGATTTTTATTTTTACAAAGCTACGCAAAGAGAACAAAAAAAAACAAAAAAAAACATATCATCAAGATTGACACAATAAATAATTCAATCAAACGAAATGAATTGTGCTAACCATAAATAAATATCAATTAGTCAAGTTAATTTATTTGCCTTAACACATTCTAAAAGGTGACTGAGAGAACATTCATTAATATCACATAGGTTAGAGATCTTATTAAAGCAGTGGCACATGTTATATATGGGCGATCTAAGTAAAACACCAGTTCGAGCAGTCTGACAGTAAAAACTTGAGTGATTATTTAGCGGAACGCCAGGTCTCGGTATATGAAAACAAATTTTACCTAACAATAAGGGACAATCAATTTTACCATTAACAAGAAAATACAGAAATTTTATGCAAGAAAACTCTCTTCTAAGCTGTAAGCTGTCGATACTAAACATGCTTAAAAGAAGGGTATGTTCAAAACCACGCTCAGGGTAAATACCATTCGAAATAAAATATAAAAATTTTAAAAATTTTCTTTGTACATTCTCCAAGGCTTGATTATGAACCTCATACAGAGGAGACCATATTAGCGAACAGTTTTCCATCTTAGATCTAACGTAGGCAAAATATAGAGTTTTTGGGCAAAAATGTTATTTTTTATTTCGCATGATGAAGCTTAACATTTTCAGAGCTTCGCTAGAAATCTTACTGAAATGGTTAGAAAAGGTTAGCTTAGAATCATACAACACGCCCAAATCTTTCATAACTTCACAGCGTTCTAGAATATTGTGATTTATAAAATAATCATGCACAATTTTTAATTTTTTCTTTCTGAAAGTTATTATTTTGCATTTTTTAACATTCAGGTTCAGGTTGTTATTTTCACACCACCGAGCGACGCGGTTTAAATTAAGTTGAAGACTTAAACAATCAGCTATCGTTTGAATTTTATTATATAATTTAAGATCGTCAGCATACATTACATGCTGACAGTCCAAAAATTCACTTAGATCGTCGATATATAAGAGAAAAAATAGTGGACCGAGGATGGATCCTTGCGGTACACCTGATGTTGCGTTGATATGTGATGAGTTGTGACCATTAAAGGATACATATTGCTTTCTGTGCAGTAAAAAAGACCTAAAGAAGCAAATTAAACTTTGTGAGAAACCGTACGAATAAAGCGTTTTCAATAAAATCTCATGATCAACACGATCAAAGGCCTTCGCCATGTCAGTATAAATAACATCGACCTGCCCTTGACCGTCAATAATTTCTGAGGTATACTGTTCGACACCGCGGACCTACTTTGTACAAAACCATTTTGACTGGGCGCTATAAGAGATTTGATAGTGGGATTTATTTTGTTGTACAAGACAATCTCAAAAATTTTGGCAAAATTACACATTATTGATATAGCTCGATAGTTGGTAATATCGCTAGTATCACCATTCTTATGAATGGGACAAATTTTAGTCATTTTCCATTTCTGGGGAAAGACTGATGTTTTTAGTGACAAATTAAAAAAGGAAAGTGAGAGGAGAGGCTAGCACATATGCACAATCCTTGACAAAAAACGATGGTATTCGATCTGGATCTGACGTTAATTTATCTTTTAGTTTCTTTATGCATTTATAACTTCATTTTCGGTTATATTTACAACATTAATCAACATTAAGTGTTAGAGAGTGACTTCCCACATAATACATGAATACATATTAAATTTCACTAAAAATTTTATTGTATTAAAGGCAAACAATGTTTTAAACAGGTTTTGAAGTAAAATAATATGAATATGTAGGTACTGAGCACATCTTAATTTTAAGAATCCATATTTTAGTTCCAATATTACGTTAACTTCAAAATATGCACTTTACAAATGGTAAATTACCAGAATATTTTTAAGAAAAATACAGTGCCACTCGTTAGTCAAAGAAATTTTGACTAATATTCAAAAACTAGGTTCCATCAAGTAAATGGGGGAGCAATTGTCAGCAGGCATAGTAAAATGATAGAAGTTTTATACGTATATATTATTATGTTAAACACATTTAGCACACAAGAAGAAAATATGTTCTTTCATAATGTGATTGTAGATTATTTTAAACAAGAAAACACTCCAGTTCATTAAAATTAAACGTAAATGCATTGATACGTTTTGGAAAGTTGAAAGGATATCTTTATTACTTTCATTGGTGTATTTTAAAATGTATATATTGTATTCCTCACATTTCTCACAAAACATAATAATTCCAGATAAACAGAAAAATTTACTGGTCTGTGGTCATTCTGAATTTATAGGCTACAATAAACAGAACGACCAGAATTTTATTACTCGAAAATAATTTCTACTATATGATATTAAAGGAAACTGTAACATTAATTTCGCTATTATAATAAATAATATCGTCAAGTCCTGCATCACTTAAATTTACGACACATCATCAGCCATTATGCAGGAAGGATTGGAATACAATAGGATCGTAACAACACTATTCCAGTAACGAAAACTGGTTATTAAATTAAAGAACCTTAATAAATATTATGAATTTTGAAATTGAATTACAGTGTTCCAATAATCCAAGGATAATTAGGTGCTGTTGATATTCGTGATAAGCAATTGGGGCTGGGTAGGATTACTAGGACTATCATATTTAACGAAATTTGAGGAATGATGCCTTGGGGGCGATTGCCTAGAACGGAAGGTTCCAGAGGGGCGGCCAAAGAGTCGTCACTGGGTATTTTCCGGACAATCTCAATTGTTTTTAACGACTGCCTGATCATTGCGTAATAAATACTCGTATTTTCTTATAATAAAATCACATTATATATATTTATTGACCATTTTATGTAAGTACGAGTTATATCTAATTACACTGGGTTATAAACCTTTGTTTTACTATTTTGTTACTTTTACTAATAAAGGTAATATTCACTATTTGAGGCGAAAACTTCTTAACGTAGACCCGCATTTACCCATACGACAATAGATGAGTATAGGAGTTAAATGGAGAAATTATATTTGTTTCGAGATTTCGTTACAACAAATCAATAAATTATAGTAAATAAACAAGCATAACATCCAATTAATATACAATAGCAGCACAAAATTTGCTTTTCGTTTCAATAAACATTCCAATTCTCTGTTTGTTATATTGTAAATAAATTAGAGTTATGACATATGTAAGAAATTACTATTGCCATAACACTTGCTTGCTGACTAAGTTTATATTATAAAGTTTACATTAAGACTTCTGAATTTTTGAAATTAGGGTAGAAAATTATTTTCAATTTGGAAGGTTTAATTATTTATAATTATTAATAAAATTTCATAATATCCGATTTCGAAAAGTTAACCACTACTTAACTTCAAAATATGCACTTTACAACTGGTAAATTACCAGAATATTTTTAAGAAAAATGCAGTGCCAGAAGACTGATAATTGACTATACAAAGGTTCCGTTTACGTTTAAATAATAATGTTTTGTGTTATTCAAATTATAAAAAAGGCTTTACTGTTAGGATTTTCACCTGATGGTTTCGTCTGTTTGAAGTCTAAGGTAACAAGAGGTTGAAAAAGTGACTTTAGAAGTAGTATACAATTTGGTCATCTTTACTTACATAAAAGATAAGAAGGGTTTCCCAGAATTTTGCGGAGTGAAAGTGCTAAATAAAGTATGATGTATATACGTCCATTCATAGAGGGTGGCTCTCGATTTCCTTTTAATGTACTGAGGAGACATTTTCAATAACAAAGTAAGAACTCAAAATTGTTTTATTACATAGACGATACCTATTGGACATTGTACATATGATAAATTTATTAGTCAATCAGCACCCACCTAATGAATGGTACAAATAAAGTAAAAACTGCACATATACCTTATCATTTATTTCACTCAGTTTTATATGTTGAATAATAAATTCAGTAGAACTTTTCTTAATGTTTCACTAGAACTTATTGCAAATATTAAATAATATTTCCTATAATAAAACTTGCTTTTATTTTATTACTAACATTGGTACTAATATCAACTCTTTTTTGCATAAAAGAAATAATAATATCTAAAGTAAAACTGGCACTTTCAAAAATTATTTATGTTGGTGGAAGAAAGCTGAATATCGGAATTTCAAGGAAAATCAATAGAAATTCTTCATGATGATTTTGATGAGTTTATACCGAAACTAGGTATGGATTTTTGAGGCTCACCTATCTCTAATTTAAATACGACACCTTGTACATTATTGTATTTTTGGGTTTACCGTAAAAATAGAATCAGACGCTATAGCTGATAAATTTGTGATAAACAAAACATCTGGGATTGGAACAAAATTAAACTCGAGTTAGAAATTCATACAGGGTGCATTAACGTTTACTTCTATCTTAGAAGTTAGAGGATAGCTTAAATGTGGACAACTTGTATTTTGCAAATTATTCTGATACAATAAACAGAGATTTTTCAGTTCATTTTAGGTGTTCCTATAACGAGTTCTATTAGTTTTTCGCAAAACATATTTCCATCATAAATGAAGTAAGTGAATTCCAAGCAAAGCAGGATCAATTTATTTGGTACTTATAATAACGTAGGAATGCGAAAGGTGTATTGTTTCCAAGAAATTTACTGTAACAGACTATAATAATTCAACAAATTGAAAATTGAAGACTCTGTTTTAATAAATATTTGAATTGTTCTCCTTTAACGTGCAAGCCTTTGTGAATCCTCTTGGATAGTTCTCTAGTCCTTGCAAGAATTAGAGTGTTAACTACCAGATTAACTCGCTTAATGGTGTGTTTCTAGTTTCTAAGTTGAAACTGTATAAGCATCAACCCTAGTGCTGGTTTTTGCTAAACTTGACTCCATCAGACGAACTAATTTGTTTGAAAAAAAAGTCAGGTGCGTTTGAATTCAAAAGCACTGCACACAAAAATGAACACGTAACTTGAGATCAAGAAGTTGCTTCTCGTTGTGATGCATTTGGATGTAAATTAAAATAATGTTGTATTAATTTTTGGTGTTGCTTATAAACTATGAGTTTAGAACTTCTATAATTTAAACACTTATTAATTAATGGCCGTAGTGTGTTCTTGTTTAGATTTGTTTTGCTGATATTACCCTAAAAGTAATATCACCAAACATTCGATATAAACTATGTGCCCTTAATTTGATGCATTCAATAATAAGTAAATTTACGTAACTTTCATCTGTGAAGCATAAGTATTTTGACTTTTTTAAAATTAACTTACGACGCAAAATAAAATTTAATACATATATTTACCTTCGTTTTTTTTTTTGGAAACTCTAAGTTCTAAATGTAGGAACACCAAATGTGGGTCTCTTTTTGTTCTAACAGAAAAAGTTGTTCAGGCCAATTTTCGTCACAATTTTTTTTCTTTACTTTTTCGATCTGATCGTTGTTCAAATTTAATTTTAGTTATATTATTAATTGTTTTCGGAAGCAAGAGCGGTCGCAGTTAAAAACACCGGAGAGGGGGCTCGCGTATTTATCAAGATTATTTTGAAAATTATTTTTGATTTTATTTTCGATATTTTTTATTTTAAGATGTTTCTCAATTTGGTGGGTTCGATTTGTGGGTCATGACCCATATGGTGACCTGTCACCGCCAGTGTTCTGAAGTATGGTTTTAACATTTAACATCTTAAATTAATGTTTTTCTTGAGGATATCACCACGCTTATAGACTTTCCAAATGAGGATTTACAAAAACACCAAAACACCAATTATATTATTTAAAACCACAAATGACATTTTTTGAAAACGGATATTAAGTAAAAAAGACTTACGTCTGATGTGATACAAGTTTGATGCCAAAATGATTATAATCATCGTTACAAACATCTAAGAGAAAATGTTTAGCAGGTTTAAAATAGAACAACGAGATATGTATCCATAATATATTATTTTATATTTAAACTGATGACGTTGATATAATTCACAGATAACATTATTATCATTAAGAAATTCTAATAACAAAATCATCTGATTAAGTTCCAGATGATTTTTGAATTTCCTCTTCACATTTTATGTAAAAACTGTGACTGTTCAGACGAAAAATAATACTACTTCGTCTTGAGTCAAACACAGAAATTACCCACTACTCCATCTTTATTTATTGAGCTCTTCTCGGAAGTTTCAAACAGCATTAGAAATTCCGAAGAAACGTCACGTTATGTAATAATTAATTATAAAGGGAACAATGTTGAATACTAAGATTCGCATTTACCGAAACTCCCTTGAGAAATATAAGTAACAGTATTCTATTAGAAGGTTTATGAATAGAGTGCTTACAGTGATGCTAAGAAGTTGAAAATGCAAGGGATTTATTAAATAACATAAATGTAATTCGTGGAAATATTATCATCTGTTTGGTTTAAATGGGATAATATAACAATTTAAAAAACGTTTGATGATTTTTTTCAACGATAAGTTAGAGTGGCAAAGCTACATTCGGCATTGCCAATCTCAATATTTCAGTAAAATTTACAATTCATTCCTATTTAAGATCTATCAAATAGATTAAAAATGCGGTTTGTTTCTTGTCACTGATTTCATAACACAAGTTTTCCCTTATTTTGGTAATATTTTAGTTTATTGATAGTTACTATGCTCTTAAAATGACGGCGTTTAAAACTTTTTAAATGTTTCATAATAGTAAACTATGAATTCACAAAACAGTCAATCTTTGGAAGTCCTCTAGAACGGCTTGCATTTTGATGATTTTATTAGTTTTCTTTCTATATATTGTTTAAAATCAGAAACTTTTCCGAGAGGCGACCTTGGGTGTGGATGCATGGTAGGAGGAGGAATTTTTTTAGCCAAAATAATTGAGACTTTTGAGTCATATAAATAATACAAGAGTGTTAATTGTAATTTTAGGCGATATGTTACAGTTTTCACTTTTTTCAAAAATTCGAACAACCCATCTTTTTGTCGTCTTAACTTGTTTAACTATGGTGGAATCGGCTTTTGTCCCCTCTTGCTTAACAGGCCTTATCAGTTACTTTCAAAAACCATCTACGAGTTGTTCCAGAAAAATGTATCTGTTTTCCGTTACTTGGCGCTAAACGCATCGATTCAAGTAATCCACAAAAATAAAGTCGCTTTCAACAAGCCGTAACTCGTTTGTATTGTACTTTGAGCATTCACAAAAACATATTCATCTTCACTTCATACACTTTATTGATAAAACGTAAGGTTTTTCAGGAATGCTCGGTAAACTTTTCGAAAACTTATTTTTTGGTAAAAAAGGATAATTTTTAGCCGTAAATAATTCAGAAAGTATTGATTTACCAGGAAAACTTTATGCACACTATTTGCTTAGAATATATCTCTCTGTTGGTTTCTATGGTTATTTTGAGTAAATATCTTACACTCCTAAAGGAGGTGGCATTTACCCTCAAAGTATGTCTCCGCTCTGAAAAGTTTCTGATTTTAAACAATATAAATAACTTACTTAACTTCAAAAACCATGAAAAGCGTTGCTGCTGTTGACGACATTAATTACAATACAGTGCTTTAAAAAAAATTGTTAAATAGGACTATTTATTAATTAAGCTGTCAAACAGTAATTATGAAAGTTTTTAGATTAGACATCTTTGTTATTTTAGACCTTTTTTGAGTAATTTTTGACATTTTTAATATCTTCATTCATTTCAAACTTTAATTTTAGTGTTTATATTTTTCAAATTTTTTAAATAAGTATATATGCACCTAAATAATTTAGTCATTTTACAATTTTAATATTTTTTCATTGTATTTATTCATAAACATATTTAAGACGCAAAAATTATATAGCTACATATGGCATTTAGAGTTTTCCAAATTCTCGAAAAGCAGGTAATTCACTTACATTGCATCAAACACTGAATTTTCTCAACTTTTTAAACTCCTACGCTTCTCTAATGAGTCTGCAAATTGAGAAATCAGCTCCCCATTCATTTAATAAATAGAATCAATCTACAAATTCTCAACCCAATTATTTTCAGTTCCCGAAAAATATTGAAATTTTAAACAGGACTCATAACCAGATGTCAAAACAATTTATTATTATTATTTAGTATATTGTTACAAAATTCGATGTACCGGTTAGTCAAATATTCAGCTTTAAATGATGTCTCTGCCCGTACTTCAATTTGAAAGCAGTCCAACACTGAGAAGCTGTGCCACTACTTGAACGATCTGGAGGGGCCGATGAAGATACTAGGTGTCCTACGAAAATTTGGTTAAAATTAAGCTATTTAAAGACTAGCAATATTTCAAGAAGCTGAATGTTTACTTTTGATTTGCAATGTTCGAGGTTACAGTGTATTTACTGTGAAAGCAAGTCCACCTAGTACAATATAAACAACATCTAACGTCTTTTTCAATGTATATCAGGTCCAAAACGCTCCATCTACACTCACTAATAGGGGATTCAGATTCAGGGCTAACGGGCTCATCAACCATTCTCCATCATTTGAGCTGTATGCTAGTATTTATTTTTCTAAAACCTACTTTCAGCGGTGTCACCCCCCTCTCTTTAACTACCAAGCCTCCCACAACAATCCTGGATCAGTCACTGACCGTAAATAATGCAACAGGCAAAAGATTGAACTAACTCATTGAATAGGCAACTACAGCATATTTTTCGTCAAAAGCAGTATAAATTTATTATTTTCACATTGGAATTGTTATAACATGATTAGTTTTTGTACACTCTACTATATTTTTTACATGACTTTAAAGATCTTAATGAAGTTGTTAAAATATTCTTGTTTTCTTCTTAGCCGTGTTCTCATGTCTAAGAAATCGTGATCTCATGAAATAAGAGATCTACATTTATTTACTTTAGTAAATATTCTTCTAGGTGCATATTATTGTATAAAAATAAGAAATATTAAAATTATGATTATTAAGAGTTTGTAAATGATTATTGCTACAAATCCCGTAGGTTCAATTAGATACTTGCTGTCCAATTATTACTTTAATAATAATGAAAACAAATCGTTAGCATTCAATTAAATTCCTTGACACATACAACAGAAAATAATTCACACTGACCTTTGCTTAGAACATATGCTTTACTACTTGTAATACTCAACTGAAGTTATGACAAGACTAATTTTAACGCTCACAGAACACCTATTTGTATACAATTTTTACAGTCGGGAGTCCTCGAAATTTATCTATGGCGCTAATATCGAATTATGTAGATCTTTCCCGAACTGACAGTTACAGTTGGTAGGTATATACAGAGTCCTCCCTCGGCCGACGTTATAACTTTCCGTAACACTGCCTCCTCGATGCGGTGCTAGACGATCCAGATGGACATCCTTCATCTTTGTCCTTTGGCAACGTTGAATGCGGTACACAACATCATTTATCCTCTTGATAACCTCGTAAGTTACATCCCAAGTAGATGACAACTTCAGCGATTTCTTCGTCCTTTGTGGATTATATAATCAGGCCGTAATATCTTGCCGAAATCCGATGGAATTTGCGTTCAAATGATACCCGGTTTTCATCCTGGCACTTGTTGCTGACATGCGCTTCCTTGCCAATTCATTGGTGGTCAGTAGTCTTTTCCGTAATTGATCTGCATAATCATTAACTTCTATAGGGGATTGTTATGGAGTCCCCAAAGCCAGGTCCGAACAAAACCTCAGCTGGTGTTAACCCGGTGCTGTCATGTAAAGCCTTAGAGCATTTATTTTCTAGAGATAGCCTGCAGTGCAAAAATGTCGTGGTAAGACTAAGGAGAGAGAGGACAATAGAGAGTGCAAGAGGCTATTTCACTCGGTTGGTAACTGCTTCCAATAAAGCATGTTGTTCATTGGCTGCGTCCATCGACCATCCACCCACTAAGTGAAATAGCCTCTTACTGTCTCTATTGCCCTCTCTTTCTAGCGTTGCCACGATTTTATGCTTGACAGGCTATATCTAGATAGTAAATGATTTAAGTGTAAAGCAGATCTGTATGCGAGCAGGAACAGAGGTATGTGCTCATCCCAATCTAGTTGGTTACTGTTGACCACAAGCCGTTGCACTGCCGAACATGAAAGACTGCTGTCTCTTACTATTTTCTTATACCATACAAATTTTGGCAGCGATTCCCGTGTTTTACAAAATAATCATGCAAGTACCAAATCTACCTTTTCAACTACATCATTCAAGGCCAACACAGCTGGAATAATAAATTTGCACACTAACTTAAACAAACAGGCTCTACAATTAGGATCGTCTTGACTACGATACTTCCTGATGGTTAAATTTGCATTTTATTCAATTTTATTATTACAACAAACTGAATTCAAGGCAATTCATTTTTGGAGTCAATATGCGTTCATAACATATTTCGTCTGATATCATTTGTAGTGCAATAAAAATTTACATGACTTAGTTGACCTATTCGTTTACAAACATTTTGTTAGCTACTGAAAATTCACAATTTAGATACAGAAATTCTTGAGGTCAAAAAGGTGTTAAAAATACATATTTTGGCTAGAATACCGAACAATGCACATTATGGGAGCCACAACGTGCAAACAAAAGTCATCAAATAATTCGCAGCAAAGTGAGTTTACATTTATCTTGCTTACTGTTCATTAAACAAGTTGAAATTCAAGCACGTCTACAAAAAATAAATAAGTTAAGACAATTTTATGTAAAACATTTACAACAGTGATAGGCGAAGTTCAATGTTCGTGAACTGACATTTGAAAATTTTGTGTCTGTACAAGTTTTGGCAAATATTCAACACTATCCGAAATAAAAATAGTATCATTCATTAATAATTCTAAGCAAGTTGTGTTTCAAAGATATTAAAACAAATTTAACATAAATTGTTAACATACCACAGGAAAATAGAGCACATCATAACAAAGTTTAAAAAATGCGGTACTAATGTTGTACATAACAGACACTAGATGACAATACTAATAATGTATGAGATGACACACAAATGATCGTTGAAATTTATAAAGGTTATTTCATAATGAACGAAGGCAGTAATCTGGGTATAGTTTTTAGGCAAATAGTTTCTTTCTGCTTTGAAAGCTAAAATGATTTTTCTAAATTATTCTTTAATAACTTAAACTTACACAAGATAATTTGGAAGGCCTGGGTGTGCGCACAAGGTGCAGGTGCAGAGTGCAAAATCAAACCTAAAAACGTAATCTACAGTTTTACCCTTGAATATTTTAAATTGAAACCCTATACACCACGGCTTTTACACAAAAACAGAATCTATATTACTCACGGTACTTTATTTTGTATTAAAAGAATAAATAGATATTTTTCATATGCTCAATTTTCTTTTAGTAAAAAATATTGACAATTTCAAATATCTGTTTATACCTACAGTCAAAACAACATATTAAAATTATTTACATAGCAAGTTTTATTGTCATCGTTAATTTTGGCAGTTCGATTATTTAAACTCAACTTGCTAATTAAAATATCAGAACACCATTATTTTGAAACAAAGGTAATATTAATAGACATTCGTTATATGTACAGGGTGTCCGAGTTACCTACAGAAAAAAAACATTTCTCATAAATGTCTGCATAGACTAAAACCGCCATCATATCAATTTTATTAATTTCTCAATAAATCTATATTTTTTCCGTTTTCTATTGATAAAATCAAAAATTGTTATTAGGAAAAATTGATTAGATTCAAAAACTACATTCAATAAAATAAAACAAGTTTTTGTCATGTTTTGTGATTGGCACATGTGCAACAGATTTATTTTGGAATATGCAATTCTAATATTAAAGCTTCCTTTCAAATAATTTACAAATGAATATGTGGTACTGTCTGTTCACAAATTTGTCGTGAGTGGTTTCAAGTTAATCCAATTATCCAGGCACGTGATCACTATTCATTTACAACAAGTGCATGGTGCTTAATTTACAAAGATAAAGATTTTTTGTCCAGAATAATTCTACATGTTCTACGTTACTTACTTTTTCAAATAAATATTTGTCTAATTTTTGGCATGAACTCATATATATATATATATATATATATATATATATATATATATATATATATATGTATCTCTATGGGGTACAATAAATAATGCCAATAAGATGGTCATCATGCCATATACATAACAGTAATACTTAAATATCTTTTTGACTGGAAAACTATTTGGCCCGCTAGGTCTTGGGACTTGAACCACTTCGATTATTTCTTATGGGGGTACTTAAAATTAAATGTATAGCTCCAAACGCCATTTAAAAATGTGGATCATTTGGAGAAAGGGCAATTAGAAAGATTAATGCAAAATTAAAGTTTGTCTACCACAATGAATTTATTTTTTGAGTGGAAGGGTAAAGATATTAGGACGAAAATGTACAGAGACAGAGAAAGGTTAACATATATTTTATTAAAATTATTTTAATATTATATGTTAAAATTCCATTTTTGTAAACCAATATGTTAGACATGTTTTTAACAAAAAAAAAACAACAACAAAATCTGATTATTCGTATGAGAAAACTATAATTACATATTTGAATGTATTATCAACATTTTAATTTTTACCCAAGTTAAAAGTATTTGCATTTAGAGCAAAATACATAGTTGTTAGCAATCCTTGTTCTACAAAAACTACATAAAAGGCACTCAATTGAGGAATATATTGAAATAACTAAATATAGAAACTAAAAATAACTGGACAATCTAGTAGAATAATTCACGAATTTGTGTTATATATGTGTTAAGGGTTAAATATTGCTGAGAATTCATGTTAGATTATAGAACAATCATCACAAGCACAATGGAATCAGAACTTTCTAAAATACCTTGTTTTTGTAAAGCTAACGAAGTGTATCACAGGTATTTATAGGATAATTTCTCATATTATAAATGTGAATGTTAGTTTGTTTGTTAAGCTTTCACGCCAAAACTACTCATCTGATTATCATGAAACTTTGTATACATATTCTTAGAGGTATTGGAAAGGACAAAGGATACTTTTTATCAAAAAAATCTAGCAACTTCAACGCCAATAAAGTTCAAACCCTATCTGCTGTATTACTGACTGTTCAATTAATATCTTATTGACTAGAGCTTAAGCTGTTTGGAATTTTTCGATATTTAATGTTATTTTGTTTTGTCACTTATAAGCAATACTAAAACTATTTAAATTTTTAAGGTTAGGTGCCATGTTATTGTTTTAGTTATTACTAGTTGCTTTTAATTTTTACTCTGTTCTTCTTTAGCTCCTGTTATTTGAATAAGGCATGTTTTCAGTTTTTGAAACTTCATGGTATGTAGTAATTTTTAAATACTGATTCACATTGATTCAGTTTTACTGGAATGTAATGATTATTGATATTTACTTAAGGGCTTAACCGCGAGCGAAACCGCGGGTAAAAGCTAGTAAAAAATAAAATGGGGTACCTACATGGATGATGGTGCTCCTCTTATGTCATACCTGTTGAGTAGGTATGGAACCCAATAACAATCAATGTAGTAACTAAATTTAAAGGATTAAATTTTTTTTAATGGTTTTGAATAATTTTTCGTTACAAATTTATTGTCAGGCAAGCCTTGAAAGATGTGAAACATTTTATTGTTTATTACTTTACGCATATGCATGCATGAGCTTGTTAACGATCAAACATGCACAAATTAAAATTTTGGGATTTGTCTGTGGGCCAGGTTTACTAATTTTATTCTCAAACACTTATCAGTTAATGAAACAACCTACTAAACTAAAAGCAAAATTGACGGAAATATATAAAAAATATTTGAAAATACATTGCAAACCAGAACATAGGATAGCACACATAAAACCTATACGACTGAATTTTTTGAAGAATAGAACCAATCTGAATAATTAATTATTGCCAGATATTGAACTAGAATCACATGGTCTTAAATTAAGAAAGAACTATAGAAAACGAAATAGTGCTCAAAATAATATAAAGTTAAAATAAAAATACTATATACATAGTAAATATCATTTTAATATCCAGCGTATAAAAGCTGATCGTCTGGGTAGACTTTGCTGGATAATTAATGGAACGTAAAACTAAATGGAATGGTCTTGGGCAACGTGATAGGGGTGAAATAGTTGATGAGTTTGATTTCTTTTTTAGTTACCGGTAAAAAAATTTGGCATGAATCAATTACTAGTTGCATTATCTACGCCTTTGCCTTTGCACGAGGATTCTATCATTTTCATTAAATTTCTAGGACGAATTAAGAGTTAAGTCACTCTTTAAACAAATTGGAGGTCATCCAAATGAATTTCTAGGACCAGTAATGCACTGAAAAGGTTAGATATTTAATTTCTTGAAGGCATTGGGTTTAGGCAACATCCTTAGCATTAAGGATATAACTTAATTTGATAATTTTCTTTGGCAACACCTTAAAATTAATAATTAATTGACCTATTCAAAGACTAATTCAATAACATTGTTATATTACTTGAGCGCAAATCATATTTCATGATATTTTTACCAACGATCAAGTTCAGAAAAAGCTGATGCAAACTCGCCTGCGTAAATTGTTAAATGATTTTTCAACCAAAATTTGGTCACTAATGGAGGTGATTCTTTATCTGAGATACCTGAACAAGTCCCATTTACCAGTCATCATCTGCGAGGATACCAACTAGTATTTTATTGGTGTAGTGAGCTAATTTTTCGTTCCCACTCGTTGGTGCTACTTTCGCCACCTTGAACTAGCACCGATTACTCTGCTATCCTCTTTATAGGTTTTCAAACCAAACCGTAACAAGTACCCTTTTCCTAACTTGATGAAGAGTTGCACAAATGTTGCATACATACTTCGAAAATAGGCAAGAGGCTAAGGAAACGACACAGAAGAACACTTGTAAATCATTCGTATCAAATTTTTGTACTGGAAAGTAACAAAGAAATCAAACTCACGAATTCTCTCACCACTATCTCTTCAGCAAGCTACAACACAAAAACATTGTTCAGATTAAATGTCGCTTCTTATCATTTTATTTCACGGTATAATACCTATTTTGGAAAATTATGTCAAACGATAAGTATTAATCTAGTATGCACTGAATGAGACAAATAAATATTATTCCATGTGACAAGCTGGTTAATTGATTCCTGAACTTTCCAAACATTTTAATTTCAAATTGTGTCCTTTTTCATAGTTTCTTTGCCACTGACAACGGGGTCCGACCTACACCCCGAAACGTTTGGAAATATACAGTAATTACGTGTATTGTGATTTTATTTTCCAAAAGGTGCTTAACCATTAAACTTGTTAATCTAAAGGTTGGTTAATCTCAGACATTTTAAGAGGGTTTCTTCTATAGGAATAGGTTTTAATTTTAATTTACTTAATAGTAAATTTAAATATGAATACATTTTCTATTGCATTAGTGTTTGCTACAATTACTCTTATTTCTAATTCTTCATTTAAGCTCTAATAATTCCAGTTCAATGTCTGGAAAATGTCAAGGGAATAGATTGAGCGATAACACTCAACTTATTAGACTCTATCCTGAGGGGGGAGGGGCAGTTGCTTGTCGATCATTGACGCTTTTTTATATCTAAAATAAGAC
The DNA here is from genome assembly GCA_034190945.1 of Octodonta nipae. Lineage (NCBI taxonomy): Eukaryota > Metazoa > Arthropoda > Insecta > Coleoptera > Chrysomelidae > Octodonta > Octodonta nipae. The sequence goes on along the minus strand of CM067221.1, from coordinate 35,783,130 downwards.
TAACTAAAAGGCAAGACTACCAATTCTGGCGACGCCCTTGCTATCTTTGTAATTAAAACTCAACACCAACTACAAATAAACTGATTTAGACTTATGGTATATATGTATCTTGTATAAAGGGATTACAGCTGTAAATAATATCTCATGAACCCTATGTAATGTAAAAAATATACTTGCCAATCTGGAATGTTTCACCGCTATAAAAGTTGTGAAACTATTAAAAATGATGTAGTTACCCACAGTCAATCTCCATCTAAATAATCCTTCAAAAATCCTGTTATACCTGTTAATTGTCCTTAATTACATCATAGCTTGAAAATAAATACGTTAGACAGTTTTATAAGATTGTAAAGTTGTGAAAATTGGAGTTAATTATACTAGATTTCCATCAAGTATTGGTCGAATGAATTCAGTTTTAGAATCATTATAAACATTTAAGACTAGTAATTCATCTTGGATTTTCTGACCTGTATTTTGAGCTATTTCTGGTTTGAGCATAAGCCATACCTGCAAATAAAACAAAATTATGAAACATTTCAAAAACATTTACCAGCATTTTATTTTTCTATCATAAAAATATGATTGGGTAGTAGTAGAGAATTTCAAATTATACATATAATATAAATTGCTTTCCTTCTACCCAGAACTTATATCTGCCATTTAAGTATTTCTAAAATATTCTGTGTCTATTATATCATTCAACTTCAATTTCCGCAGCACTTTACGAAAACCGAGTGAACGAATCTGCCTTTCTTTCTCTTTCTTAGTGCTGCTAGCAATGGATATTCGTTACTTGACTGACAGAAATAAGCACCAATCAGAAGAGAGATAGATATTTCCACTGCGATTTCTTTCTCGCTGAGCTCGCACTACTTTTTTCTTGGGGCCCTGGGCCCTATGTACGTACTTTATATTAAGGATTACCTCTATGGGTTCTGAATTTGGAGCTGGTCCATGTTATTGCGGTTACCCCGCAATTCCTAGTTAAAAATGTGACGTTAAGATGTTCAGGATAATTTCACCTTTCTAGAGATATTCAATACTCTCTTCCAGAAGCACGTCAAAAAAAATTACTTCTGGAAGATAGTATAAACAAATATACTGGGCTTTCATTTCAAATCTAGCCCACAAAATAACTTTTAAAATCTCTTTAAAAGAAAAAGACAAAAAAAAAACGTTAATTTATATTTACGGGGGACACATTTTACACGTATCGGTCAGCCTGCAGTTTCAGTAATCACCTAGAAACCGTAAAACATTAAATTATTGAAAATAATTGCCAATTGCACCAAAATTGATTTACGGTAGTTTTTAGTGTCTCTGGTCAGGCATCCGAGGTCAGATTTGTAAAATTCAAAATGGCCGATCCAAGATAGCGAATGAAAATTTACAAAATCAGCCGTTTTGCACCAAACTTCTTATAAGGGGGTTTTTGGGTTCGCTGTTCACGAATCTGATAAAATTCAAGATGGGCAATTCAATATGGACGATGAAAATAATCCACGAGATGAACATTTCGTCCGCCAACTTAATTCGTGTAAATTCTGGACTCATAATCAGAAACCCCAAAAACCCCTAAACACCAAATTTGGCGTGTATCGGTAGATTTAAAAAAAATTAAACCGCCATCTTGAAACGGCCATTTTGAATTTTGCATTATAAAAAATAATCAATCTGGTTTAAAAAAAATGATTTGTCAAAAGATTATCGAAAAAGAGACCTTTAAAAAGGGGTATCATATGATACCACTTTGTATTTAAACTTTTATTCACCCCCGCTTAGGTGTCCCCCCATAAATATAAGTTACCGTTTTTTTCTTATTTTTCTTTTAAACATATTTTAAAAGTTATTTTGAGGGGGTAGTTTTGAAATGAAACCCTGTATATGATAATGAAACAAATATAATACCTGCAGATATAGGAAAATTCCCAAACATTTCGAAAATAACTACTAATATTTTATTTTTGTACCATATTAATCTGATCAGTTCATGAAGAATTTATAATTCTGCAAAATAAATTGCTTTCCTTCTACCCAGAATTTATATCTGTCATTAAAGTATTTCCAAAATATCTGTGTCTATTATATACGTCTTAACTTAAATTTCCGCACGTCTGTTTTTTATAAACAGCCCTCTACCGCCTCCATTCAGCGTTTACTGCAACATCCACTCAACTAATCCGCTTTAAGGATGAATAATTTTTTCCCATACGTATTGTTCGACGTTTTGGAAAAGCGTTTATAAAGATGAATTACCCCTGATGGAAAGCAGTATTCATGGATGCCGGAGACTATTTACTTTCTAAAGGTGTGTCAAAAGGCAATCAAATCACGATATATCACGAAAGCAAAACGTTAATATAAGATGAAGGTTGCCTTTCAGTTCTTTTGATCTAGAATTTAATATTCCGTATATGTTTGCCTACGCTCGTCTGCCTTTACGGTTCTGATATTAAATAACCGATACGATGTTTCCAGGTGAATTCTGTATGCGGAGTTTTTGTGTTTTGTGACGCGGCGTTGGTAGGATCCGATGTAGACTGAATGAAAATAAATCAATAAATTTGTTAAATAGTTTACACCCAATTACATTACTGATGAAATTAATAATACATACTCGTATAACAAACCCTTTCCTGAAATGTTTGGTAAATACAGATTTCACACAAACCACTTTTTTTCCGCATTGCGGCTTTTTGAACTCGATCTCAACAGCATTTGACACAGAGTGTTTTTCTAAAACCTGTTGAGTGGAGTTTATCCCAATTTCTTTGCAAATAGAGGATGCCTGAATATTTATTTTGGTTTCCTCAGGTATGTTATTGGAGCTTCAGTTTCTAATTCGCTTCAGATAATTCGTAGGACCTGTACTTACACTAATGAAATTTGGACAGTGGAAATAAACCGTTATAAAGCTCTCTACTGATGGTAACAGTAACACTAATTTTTGAATAGAACCTTATGACAAATGGTAGCTCAGTTGGATACAATACCTCGGAAATAATAATTTTGTTTAAATAAATTCTAAAATTAAGAAAGTGCTTAAACATTAAATCCCTTATCTCGTCTAAAATTTTCCCATCACACACGAGCATCACCGAAAAATCAAATACCCAACAACCTCTAAACATTTTTTTCAATATATCTCATTAGCCCACGTTGTCTTTGAATCAACAATGCCAGGCTCTTAACCCGGCAGCGACTTTTCTTTCTTAGTACCTCAAACGTCACAAGATGGCGCCAAGCGAGAATATCAACAGATTCAAGACAATCTACAACACACAAAACAATACCGATGACGTCACCCATCGGCCCTTCAATGATCAATGATCTTAACAAACACAGGAAAATCCCAACCACCCACGACCATTAATCACGTAAGACGCCATCACAAACCCGACAAACCTACGCAACCACAAGGCACCACCACAAGACCGGCAGGCCATCTACGCCACCACCAACAGGTGCAATGATCGCTAATTAAACACAAGATAACACGAGCGACCCTTATCAACAACCAGCTCATCTCTTATCAGCGCTTAGACCTTATCTCGTGACCCTGAAAATTTTCCCACGCTCAAGGGCGGCTACTCCATCTCGCATTGAATTATTGAAGATTATTCAGTCCTTAAATATTTAGTTTTATTACTGTTTATATATGCAACATGGTACGTACTCAATCTGACAAATTTATAATTGAAAAATGTAGAAAGAATCGCTATGAGGCGGAACGTTTATTTAATGAGCGTATCCGATCGTATTATATGGAGGAAGTAACAAGTAGGTACTGTTAAAGATGCCAAACGATCTGTTCGCCAACCAGTTAGTGATTACAAACAACATGACATAATTGCACCCACCGCAGTAAACCATACTTCATCTCCAGTCTAACTGTGAAGTTAGTCAACGTAGAGTACATAGGGTGTAGGTAAAAACAAATTTCATTCACACAAATTAAAAATAATGCACCAACTTTCACATGCCAGCCCTGATAGAAGAACTATGTGAAATTAGGTGGAATAAAATTAATCACAAGCATTTGTTTTAATGATGAAAGTGCTTTCTGCCTCAATGAAAATTTATCGCATTTTGGAAAACCAAACAGGTGAGGCTGTTTTCCTTAATACAAATTCAACCGGTGAGGTGTATCTGGAGGTGTTACAAAATACAGTGGTCAGCTCGGTCACCGGATCTGACACCAATCGATTTTCTTATGTGGATGCTTGAAAATCAAGGTTTAGCCTATGGAACTCCACAATATTAACGTTTTAAAACAACGAATTATTGAAAAATGCATGGCAGTTTCAGCTGACACATTCGATCGAGTTCGACAACAATTTACTAATAGGATGCATTTATATCAGCAGATTGACGGAGCAAATTTTAAACACTTGCTGTAAGAATTCGTTTAATTAATAACAGGGTTATTGTTAAATAATTATTTTAGTTTTTATTTAGTTCATCCTTCAAAAGTAGCTTAAACCCAAACAAAATTAATATGCTCCAAGGGGTTGTTGGAAATTATATGAATCGTGCAAATTTATTTCAAAACATTTTAATACACTAAGCGCTTTCGACTATTAATAGTCATCATCAGAGCCTCTACAAAAAAAAACAAGTCACATACAAAAATCACCTTAACATAAGTAAAACTACTTACAGTTGAAGCTAGTGAGTTATGATATAAATATTCAATTTTAGAAAACAAAGTAGAGCATGAACTGATTACACACTAGTCAAAAAAATTTTATTCATTTTTTAAATTTTATTGGGAAATAATTTCAGTGAGGTTAAACTATGCCTGAAATAAAGTGGCCAAATTATTATGTTTTATGTCATAAATTGTGAAGATCTGTCAAACATGAAAGACTAAACAGTTTTAAGGTAATAGATTTCTATGTAAAGGAATACATTCGCTTTTCTATTTAGACAAAGTGGATTAGATTTTATTTCTTCTTACAAAAATTCAAGTCTGGTAAGATTTTTATTTACAACTGGGTATTTAAGAATGGAATTAGACTATGGACTAAAAGTGTGTTTATTAAATGCTAAGTGGTGCCCAAATGCTGGTTGGTTTAGATATTTTATGTGCTCTTATGTTCTACTCACATAAGAATCTCCACAGTCGTTGCAATTCAGTTTATAAATGCCACTTTTATAAAGCTTATCAATGACATCTTTGGTGTTGATTAAATGGCTGTCCAATGTTTGGGTGGACTTGAATGAAATGTTAATGTTATTTACTGAAGACTAAGATTTTTGAAATTTTCTGACATAGGTTATTGTCAATAAATGGGATAGAAAAATAAGAAGTTGTTTCAATTGATTTATTCGGATAAATGCTATTTCTTAATTTCCTTGATTCTATTTTATCCTTAATCCTTTTTATTATGTTAGGATTGAAGCCATTGTTTAAAGCAAGTGTTGAATGATTTTATATTCTTTCTCATATTAATTTTGATTCCATGGTAACGTAAGCATGCGTTGTATGTAAGAGTTGAATGCTGCTTGTTTCTGTTGGTATGGATGATTAGAAAGAAAGTTAAAATGATCAGTCTGAGTTGATTTCCTAAATATGCCAAATTCCAATTTCTTGTTATGTAAGTTTTTTGTAATTGTGAGATCAAGAAAATTAATTTTATTGTCTACCTGCAATACTAAAGTGAAAGTGTTGTTGAGATGCATTACATTGAGTGAATTTAATAAACTAAGAGCGTTGTTCTCATCTCCTTTAATTATACAAAAGATATCATCCACATATTTACATCAACAAACTATCTCATGATGTTTTGAGTCAACAACCTGTGTGCATTCCAGATGATCCATAAAAATGTCAGCTAACAATGGAGATAAACAAATCCCCATGGCTAGCCCTTCCATTTGTTGGTAACAAATATTATTAAACACAAATAAATCTTGTGATAAACAAATATTTAACAGCCTAATGATGTGACATATTGTGTTCTGGTTAATTGATGACTTATTCAAAACTCCCTTCAGAAGAGAAAACTGTTTCTTGTTTAGGGATAGAGGTAAAAAGGTTACAAACATCAAATGACATCATGAGAGTGTCCTCTTCTACTTTGATATTTGATAACTTTTCAACTAATTCCAAATTATTGTTAACTGTACATCTAGCTTTGAAGTTGGATAAATCTTTAATGATATTTAGTAAAAACTTTGCCTAAAAAGAAGCTGGTGTATTAATGAAACTAACTACAGGTCGTATAGGTATCCCCTCTTTATGAATTTTGGGGAGTCCATACAGTAGTGGCATCCATGGATTGCTAGGAATCAATTTCCCATTGTTGTTGAACTTTTCAAAACGGTTGCTACATTCCTTCAAATTCAGTTTTAATTTATTTACAAATTTTTTAAAAGAGTTATCTTTACTCATTTTAAAATTATTTTTGCCAAAAATTCCCCAACTTTAGAGATATAAACTGTTCTTGTCATAATTACCAAACAATTCCCTTTATCTGCTTTTGAATATATATATATATATATATATATATATATATATATATATATATATATATATGTTTTAGGTGGTTTCCGGGAATTCATCCGCGTAGTTGATAACTGATCCCTGCCGGGATCGATGGTAAAATGACGACGTTTCGGCAGAGTCACATCTGCCCTCTTCAGGTCGGTTCGCATAATTCTCGTAGCCTTCTGCTTTCGCTTCTAGTTACTCGAATACTAGAAGCGAAAGCAGAAGGCTACGAGAATTATGCGAACCGACCTGAAGAGGGCAGATGTGACTCTGCCAAAACGTCGTCATTTTACCATCGATCCCGACAGGGATCAGTTATCAACTACGCGGATGAATTCCCGGAAACCACCTAAAACATTTAGTGCCCGCGAAAACTTAAAAACAAATTTATATATATATATATATATATATATATATATATATATATATATATATATATTCATATAATTTCCCACAACCCCTTGGAGTGTATTAACGTGCATACAGCAACTCTGTGTATTAGAAAATTAATATGGCTAAGTATTGTCAATACCTTTCAAATGAGGTGTCATGCTTTTGTACCAAGACATATATATATATATATATATATATATATATATATATATATATATAATGTCAATTGTTTCTGGTCTGGAACCTTCATCAGTGACACTACAAGAGAATGTGCCCTCCAACAATTATTATATATGCCTTTGATACATATCCTTAAATATGTAGACGCGTCGAGTATTTCATAAATTGAGACCCGAGTGTTAATTCCTTTCTTACTACACATCAAAACATCAATACATGTGATTGGATAATATTCGCAAGTGAATTGGTAGAGCTGGAATCATATCAAAGCCAGCTAGAAGTCCAGACTCGAACCCCATGGATTTTTATGTATGGGGAAACACGAAGGGTTTGATTTACAACGAACCTAATCCAGTCACATTAGTGTTCTGAAGCAGAGAGTAATCGATGACGCAAGTGAAATAAGAAGGGGTTTAACAGCTGGTGTAGTATAAGGTGGATTAAGACATAGAATGAGGACATGTGTGCGATACAGAGGCGGACATGCGGAACATGAACTATAATCTTAGCCTTTCTGTAAAATAGTAGTAAATGTCATTTTTTACCTGTTTGATTTATTTTATTATGTTTTCTGACCCAAGTAATAAATTTGAGGCTTAAGTACCGTTATTTTTTACAACTACCTGCAAGCCTTCAAATTTTTTTCAATTAATTCTGATACTAACCTAGCTTGTTATACCTTGTTGAATAGCTAATAATTTGGACATTTTTTAGCACATTTACAACATATTTTTTACAATTTAGTTAAATGTATCAACCGGCTACTCCGACCCAGTCGATTCACTTAACTGCAATTTTAATGTTGAGAATAATAAAGAAACTTATCTACTAATTACAGAAATCGCAAACACTATTAAATAAGAGGAAAAAAAACAAACAAATAATAGGCCAATAGACAAAAAAACGAATTTTTTTAAAGTCGAATTTCATGAAAACGGTTAATTTTAGGATACGGTGTCTCACCGTCAAATTGGTCATGAATGATGCAAACGACAACATCTTAAAGGATTCGACTTGTATAAACGAACAGTAATAGTAATAATCCAAAGAGAAATTGTTATAATATGAATTATTCACTATAAATTGGAATATTTTAGTGATTACTGCCAAATATTACAAATACAGTTATTACCACTTTCTTAAACAGCTAAAGATATTCAGTTTTTCTGAAGTTTTCAACTTTTTGGGCAACTTTTCAATTTCTTTAATTGAAAAATGTAGTAATGTACTATTGACTTTTCCGGTAGATTTTCTATAATACAAACTTTGGCTTGATAACAACGAATACAACAGAAAAATCTCTCGAATCACTCGTTTTCAAGTGATGATCATTCATACATGCGAGACTTAATTTTTATTAATATAGATATAAACAAAATCATTTCCGCACTATAAAAACGCTTCCTTAAGCACATTTACAATTTCAAAGCAAAAAGGACACGACATTGAACTTTCCAGAATTAAAAGTAGGTTACCGTGGATTATGTTTAACATATTCATCGGGGATATCGAGTTTTCCGGGTGAAGCTAACCGACCCTTGAAAAAACGTCTGGCATGTTGCATTGAACGATTTGTTATCATGAATATAATTCAAATGCGTGGCATGCACTCTCCAGAAATAGATTCAGGGCACAATAACACAGTCGGCTATCCCAAATTCTAAATCGTCTACTCGAAATGAAATTGTTTATATTTAGAACTTATCACTGCTAGAGAAATGTTTGAAATAAACTATCGCGTTCACTTGACGTTTTCTAACTTATGCACTCTCTTCGGCTTGAATAAGTTATAAAGCAAAGTATGGAAAGGTTTGATACAATCACAAGAAGTTATAGGAAATTCAAAAAAGAAATTACTACAATTCTCTTAATCAATTCAATACCATAACTTTTTTTTCTCTTACTATGTTTACAAACTGTATTTTATAGTTAAAATATTGTTTTTAAATTGTGGAAATTCAGAACTGTTCAAAATTGAAGGCATTTAGAGATACAAAATTTAATAGCAAACCGCTGATAGTAGTAGTTCACATGGGCGGATCCAAGCACATGCTTCTGGGGTGGAGGGGAATTCATGCTTCAGGGGGGACGTCGTGTACTAAATTTACCTAAATATAATTTATAACCCCGATTTCTTAGACTATGATATTAAAAATATTTGTTCTGAAGTTTAAACCCATAGAAGTGGCCTTCTTCTAGACTCTTGGAGATAAGATGATCTCATTATAAAATTAAATTTACTCCTCTACGGGGTGCGGGCAGTCGCCCTCCCCCCCTTTTGATCCGCCGAGGGTAGTTCATAGACGCTATCTTACGTGAATTTAGCAGCAAATTCGAAGAAATGATTCTTTTAACAAAAAAAAAACTACCAAGAATTGGGATTTTTTGTTTCGCTTATATTGTGAAAAACTATAAAGGAATCGTGATCTTGTGAATAAAAAAGTTACAGAGAATTTGAAAATCCTCAAAATGAGTGTTTGTAGGTCCGTATAGTAGTGAAAAGCCAAGAAAACCCGAAAAATTAACTTATTTTCAAAAATTCATAACTTTGCTATTGACAACTAGAAGATTAATCCTCCACAAAATAACAGTCTATAATGTGTCGATTATCTATTTTCAAGGTGTATTGTGAAGTAAATAATTTCTTCAGAATTGAAATTTGAGCAATTTAAAGTAATATTTTGCAAAGCCCGCCACGTTAACCACGCTCTTAGTATTGGAACGTTTTTTGGATCTATTAAAATCAAATCATATCAAATATAATACATTTTAACTTATCAATCTTAGATTTAGTCGAAATTCCGTACAATTGGTTGACAACGTTTGCGAATATTGCATTGTACCAACAAGTACGAGGCTGCAAAGCAGTTAAGCAATGTCAGTCCGTAGTTAAGCTATGAGAGGGAAAATTTAAATCCTCGTCGGACACCTACTTCACAAAACATGGACAAAAAATCACCTCGAATATTGTTCATATCATAACAGCTAATTGTGTTGTTAATTCTGTAGATTATACCTGAGTATTGAAAAAAAAAGACTATAAAATTTTTTGGTTTTATATTAACAAAATATTGGATATATGTAGGATAATAAGATTTTTTAGAGTAAAACAGTTTTTAATCAATTGATGTACACTTTGGCAAATAAACAAGAGAAAATATGTTGTAATGTTTAAATATATGAATGTATGTTTCCCCACATTTGGATATGTCATTAATGACATTTGAGGTTAATATATTAGCGATACTATATCTAAATGTAAATCATATAAATATTCAAATATAGAATAAGAATTTTCCACTACTGGATCAAAAAACTGAAAGTTTTATATGCGTCATTAAAACATGTTATACTACATACCATAAAGTCAGTTGCGCCTAATAGTGAGCAACCCGTAGCGTAAAAATTCACATCCCATATATTAGTTTAACCTTCCCCATCAGCTTTGCTTCTGTCTCCATCTGGCATGGACTCTTACGTAAACTGCACTACTCACAAGTATTTTAACCATTTATACAATATCTAAACATAAATCCAAAATTTAAAAATTGAAGTATCTATGTATCTATGTATTTGTTTGTTCGGGCATCACGTAAGAACTACTTAACTGATTTTGCTGAACCTTTTTTTGTTGCGAAGCCTATAGTTTGACTTAAAATCTGGGAGACATTCTAACTCTCTACATTGATAGAAACGGTAGATATAGCGAAAAAACTTCTACCATGTTGGGTAATTCAATTACTCAATTGGTTCCAACACACGCACAAAATATTAGATACTGGCATCAGCTAAGCTTTTAATCAAAATTCGGAATGTGCAAATGTAACATGTTTCGATTTAACAAAAATCAACATATATCAAGCGTAATTTTACAGGGTGTTCTGTATATAGGAAACTTAGAGCGGAGTAGAATTATATGGATTTAAAAAATCTAAAAAAAACTTATATTTGGTGTCCTATAAGCAGCGGGATATATACGATGTGGTGAAAATAAGGGGGAGTGGAAATAGTTATACAGGGTGGTCCAAAAAAGTTGTATTGAGTGGGCCATAAACAGGTCCAACAGTGGTTGAAAAAAGGTAGAATATTTATACAGTGAATAAAAAAATTTAAAAAAAATGTCTTAGGTAAGCAGTTAGGAAATGTATTCATAACATACTATTGTTATGAATCTGGTTAAAGAAATGTTAGAAGCAGTAGTTTTTACAGGGTGTTTGAAATATAAGATGGAGTGGAATTATAGTTTATGTTGTGGTTAAATACTTGTCTTATATCCACAGGTAGTTACATATATAGGATGGTTGAAATATGTAGCTGAGTATAATTACAGCTATACAGGTGGATTTAAAAATATTTTAAAGTACAAGCAGTTCCATTTACCGGATGGTTGTAATATAGGGTGGGGTAGGATTCTAAGGATACAGGGTCGTAAAAAATGTTATATTTGGTGGCAAATAAGTAGTTGCATATAAAAGGTTGTTGAAATATAGGGTGGCTTACAGTTAGAATTATTCAGGGTGGGTAAAAAATGCTAGAAAAATTTTGTTATATAGCACTTTGTGGAGAGAAATTATACTTTAATATATCGTGAAAAAGCGTAGTTCATAAAACGTTGCAAAGATAGGATAGTTGAAACAGGGTGAAGAAGTGTTATGTTATATTAGTTGACCAATAAGCAGTAGCGTATACAGGGTAGTTGTAATACATACAAGGTGATACAAAAACTGTTGAACAAAATTGTTATTTTCGGTGTCCCATAAACAGTTGCGGTTTTGGTGAAATATATTAGGCATTGATGGATTTATAGTTATACAGGGTGGTAGAAAAAATGTTATACTGAGTGGCCGATAAGTAGTTGCAAATACAAGGTGATTGAAATAGCGGGTAAAGTAGAATTATAGTCAAACAGGTTGGATAATTTTTTTTGTAGGATAGAACATGAGCTGTTGCATATCTGTAATATCTGAAACATGGATCGAAGTAAAATGATTGTTTATACAGTGTGATTAGAAGTATTTAAAAAATTATATGATTGCCCCTAAGCAGATGCACATACGGGGTGGTTGAAATATTTTGTAGAGTAAAATTATGATTATACAGGGTGGTTCAAATATAAGTTGTAATGTCTGACAAATTGGCAGCGGTGTATACAGGATGGTTTTAATGTAGATGGAAGTAGAGTTAGTTATACAAAGCAGTTAAACATTTTTTTGAATAAAATTGTTATATAGGGGGCCAATATAAAGTTGCAGTTTGGGTGAGGTTTTAAATAAAAGTTTGGTGTTAGGGTGCAAAACTGTGTTTTATACTTGTGATTCACGAAGGGTTCCACATCTTTTCCATTAGGATAAATCAAAAAAGTTTAAAAAATTGTTATATAGGGTAGACCATAAACAGTTGCATTCTACTATATGGAATATCTGAAATATGGGGAGAAGCAAGGTTATAGTTTTAGTGTGTAACACAATGTCAGAAAAAGCTCATACAAAGGTTGATTAATATATAGAGTAAAGAGAAATTTTACTTTAAAATGTGGTTAAAAAAAATATGAGAAATTATTGTTATATAGGGTACACTATAAGCAGTTGCATAGCTGAAATATAGGGCAGAGAAAAGTTATTTGTCAGGTGTTCAAAAAAAATATAAAACAGTCTATAACTATATACAAAATTAACTTTGCTGTTTTTGTTACAACAAAGCTATAAATTTTAAAAATTTTCAGCTTTTACCTGTTTCTACGGTTATTTTAAGCAAAAAATGCTCCAATCAGGACTTATAAAGGCTGAGGATTTCCCATTTCCTACAATTTTTCGATTCACTGTATTATGATTGCGTCATAGCTTTTCATAACATCTGCAAAAAACAACAAAACACCTTTTTTGTGGGTTTTCATTATTTCAATAATTTACCTCTTCGTTTTTGTTATTGTCTATGAACTATTGCCAATATGGTGGCATAGGCGGTTTGCTGTTGAATTTTATGTTATTTAAAAATCTATACTGGCTGGTTTGTTTGTTTCTTCCACATTCAAATGCAGTCTCAACACCTGAATTATCTTCTTCAGTAAAGGAAGAGGTGAAGATACTGTCTGTTCGAAGTTTTAGAATCCATTGTTTGAAATTTCGAATAATCATTAATGTATTTCGACAACTCGAAGTATCAGGGAAAAAATAGCCCAGAGAAACCCCAAATCTACCCTAGGATAGAAATCATAAAAGAAAATTCATAGGTTGACTAAAATCTATTGGAGCAATTAAAAACTGAAAGGAAGACCATATATTTTTTCTAGTCAAGAATCTTTATCAGTTTCCACTAAAGCTCCTAGACATCGATATTTATTTCGCGTTAAAACAAAACTAAATTTACCTGCAGTTGCCGTAGAATTTATAACGAGAGAGGAATACTATTAAAGAAACCCTACCATATAGAGTATATGAACAACATAAATTGGAATGGCATCTCGGGTATTTAAAATACTATAGAACTGATAAATGGTGTAGAGGGCGATAACTCTCTTATTTCAGTTCTTTACGATTAGTTAGAATAAACATGTAACATACATTTGCCAACTGACAAAGGCAATATGAGGAGCAGTGGTTCTATTGGTTAATGTTTGGCATGAATTTAATTTAATAGTATTTACTTTTACATGAAATTTCTCGCACCCACATAGCAAGAGCTGGCCAAGAGGAGTCGCCGCTAGCTTGTTTTTTTGGAAATCTTGTCACCATTTTATGAAAGCAATGGTGTGCTTATTACTGTTATGTTCTATTTTCGCGTAGAATATGATTTTTATGAATTAAATCAATGTTTGAGCTAGTTTCGTTAACAAATTTGTAAACAAATTTGAAGAGGCAACACCGACACTAAATTGAAATTAAACCGAGGGTTCGTCGAGATGAACACACAGTAAATTTCCTTTTCAGTAATCAATGCCCAAACGTAAGGCTTAATTAGGAATACCACGCTCATCCGTACCCCATATTTTAAAAATGGATATGACGTTCCATCTACACAAGACACAATTACTACATGAATTGATATCTAATTATTTAAATTTACGCAAATTGTTAAGTTCCAATAACTTTGTTAACACCCCAATTTTGGACGAACTTCTCTTCCACTTTGAACATGCGTTAATAAGGAGATCTCCAAATATTCTTGCTACCATAATCCTAAAATTCGACGTCAAAAGTCTCTTCATTTCACAATATATATTTGGATGAAATGTCGCTTCGAGAAGTAATTTGGCTCTATTTCCCTGAAAATTCTTGCTTGAGGCACGACAGATACGAGAATTGACTGAGAACAATAGGAACACGTAGCAGCAAGACTAACTTGCCCCACCACTAACTGCATTTAGAAGAATACGGAAATCACAATATCATTAAAACCATAAATCAAGAACTTCTGAAGATTTAGCACAAGTCTCAAAGTCACTATCTGATACTAGAATCGAAAGTTGCGAATAGTTTACAAAATTTCAAACCATATTCAGACGCAGAAAAAAAAAGAGAAATCGGCCTTCATTAACCCCTCAAATATTCACAAATCAAAACAAAGTTAAAACTTCTAAAACAATATCATAAAATCATTTATAAAACAGGAAATCTGGTCGTGGATAAGAATAATTATTACCGATTACGATTAAATTTGGTAAATCCCATTATTACAAAAAATATCTGAGATTTACCGATTTCATTATCTGGCAAACCCATTAGTAATCCAATAGTGATTAATTTATGAAAAATAAAGGTTTGGAGTTAGTATACACAAATGTTTATTTAATTAAGTTACTAATCTGATACTTAAAAAATTATTGATGTTTTCACCGGCATAACAAGCAATTAATTGTTAATTATTAATCTATATTATTCTTGTTAGATGTTCATAATTAAGTATTTTATAGTGGTATTAAATTGAATAGAATATGAGATTCTATGAGCTATGCCAATATAAAGATAATAATACTATTTTGATCTTTAGCATCTGACGAAGATTTTGACATGTTTTTACCAAAGTTATTGTTGTCATTGGAACGACAATTACGGAATCTTAAAGCTTTATTTACAAACATTTGGGAATAGCCAACACACTGAAACATTTAAAGGTTCAAGTTAATCCCTGCTGTAATGGAATTCAATTACGTTGTCGGTTTAAAAAATGATTAAATGAAACACTCTGGATTTTATATGGTCGTTACGAATATAAATCTGCTACTTTAAAATTCTAAAATGTTTACACAAAGCAGAATGTTCCTTTAAAACCTAATGATACAAATCTTTTTTTTTTAATCAATATATACCATTATTAGCAAGGCATAAATACATATTTCTTGATGAACTTCTTCAATGTAAGCATATAAAAATTATCAGTATATGTTATCTTAGTAGTTTTGTAAACATTTATTGTGGCACTCAATTTAAAATAGCAGAGTAAAAATTTTAAATTATTTTTTCTACACTAACAGATTAGTCGTTTCGAAAACTTTATATTGCAAATTCAATTCTCAATTTAAATTTCTTCTTCCCCCTCACTTCTAAACTGTCTATACAAAAATGACCGCTATTACCGCATCCACTTGCTATTCTGAAATATTATCCATTTCTAAACTCAACTTTCAACAAAGCCTTAAAATATCGTTTGAAACTTTGTAAAAGTAAAAGAAGGACAATAGATCGTGGACGATGTTTATGAAACTAATCATGACAATTATAATTATAATTTATTACTTGCTAAAGTTATTGCGTTTCCGAAATAGTATTCATTAAGCAAATTAATGAATTTAAATCGCAACGTTCACTTATTTAATTTCAAAATGTAAAGTGGGTATGCAGCAAAGCAAAAAATATATCTTCATCTAGTGAATCAATTAACAATAATTTGGTCAACTGCGAGTTGGACTAAGGGTTCCGTACCACCTTCAAGATTCTAATATTCCAGTTTCAGACAAGCAGGGAATGAGTGCATTTTCTTATATTTACCCTAATATCTTTTAAAGGAAGCGTTTTAACTTATAAAAAATATACACTTTCACACATATACTTTTTATTTTATCTTCTTCAGGATTAGCTTGATTAACATTAGAGTTTTATTTTACTAATAAACTTTCAGAGAAGCCTTTTATAATCTACTGTCTGAGTTTTGAGGATCGTAGATTGAAAGATAAAGGGCAAAATAGGTCAAGTTTTAAATTATAAATTATTAAATATGTTCTTAAATTATTTAAAAATACAAATAAAATATATTTTTCAAAATTTAAATAGTGTAGTTTCTAAAGTGGGAATTAAGTCGATGTTTAATAGCTGGTCGGCATAATCGTCTATGTCTTGGGAAGGTTCTTCGGGGGAGCCAAGAGCCAAATCGCAGGGTAATCGCAGCTCCTTTTCGAATAGGACCATAGTTGGAGTCAGGCCTGTACGATTATGTACGGCTGAGCGATATGCCAACAGGAATAGGCTAATCCCAATCACGCTGGTTATTGGTGACGACCTTGGATAGGTGTTGTTCCAAGCTCCTGTTGAATTATTCCACCATTCCGTCTGACTGTGGGTGTAATGGTGTTCTCGTTTTCCTGATCCCCAACATAGTGCAGACTTTCTGGAATACATTCGATTCGAAGTTACGCCCCTGGTCTGAATGTAGTTCAATCGGAACACCAAACCTGCTGAATAATTGTGCTACTATCACCGTCGCTTCCGTGGTTGCCTCTTGGTTGAGTATCGCATATGCCTCAGGCCATTTGCTGAAGTAATCCATTACGACTAGAATGTATTTGTTCCCCCTCTTAGACTCGGGAAACGGACCGGCGACATCGATGGCAATTCTTTCAAATGGGACGCCCACATTGTACTGCTGCATTCTGCACTTGGTCCGGGTCTTCGGGCCCTTACTGGCTGCACAGGTGTCACATTTCTGGCACCAAGCTCTGACGTCTTCAAAGTAATTTACCCAGTAGTATCGCTGGCGAACTTTTTCTAGGGTTTTGTTCATGCCCAGATGGCCCCCGGTAATCCCATCATGTACTTTGCTCAGGATGGCTGGTAACTTTTTTTTAAGAACCACCAGTTGGGACTTGGTTTCTCGGCCATCAGTGCTTTCCTACACACGCTTGAGCATTCCATTCTCTACTCTTAGAGAGTCCCAGTGGGCCCTTAACAATTTCAGCACGCCCGAGTATCTAGCTACCTCGTCCCATCATGGCCTGGGTGCCCCTCTCGTTTTGAGTGACAAGATTGGTTCGATGTTTGGATCAACCATTTGGTCCTGGACGCACTGTTGTCCAGTCTTCATTGTCTTGCACTCGGATCTGTCTGATGTAGATACCCTCTCGCTGTTCCGTCTTCAGACAATATCCGCATTCTGCTCTACAGGGTCTTCTGGATAGGGCATCGGCATTATTGTGCAAACGACCGGCACAAAGTTCCACCGTGAAATCGTATTGCAGTAGTTTCTCCATCCACCTGGCCAGTTGTTCTCCCGGTGTCTTCATGTCCAGCAGCCTTTATTATTGTCAGAAGTTCTTTTCCGGTGACGCAATAACTTCTTTCCGGTTTCGAGAATCCACGGCTGTAGTATTCGAATCACTCTCTTTTCACCATCTTGCACCTGGGATAAGACGGCCCCCAAACCTGTGATTCTGGCGTCGGTGTCTAAGATGATTTTGCCGGACTGTGTAGGAAAGGCTAGGATTGGGGGGAACATAGTGCTGCCTTCAGTCGCCTAAATGATGTTTCGCAATCCTGATTCCAACGGAAGGTCTCTTTCTCAGTGGTCTGCCGATGTAGAGGCGCGGCAATGGTGACAAATCCCTCAGCAACTCGCCTGTTGTAGGAACAGAAGCCCAAGAAGCTTCGGAGTTCATGCTTGTCTCGTGGGACTGGCCAATCATGGATGGTTTCTATCTTGTCCTCGTTGATGCGGGTTCCAGACTCGGAAACGACGTGGCCCAAAATCTCTACTTCTTTTTGGAACAAGGAATACTTCTTCGGGTTCAGTCTCAGGTTGGAATTATTAATTCTGGAGAATACTTCGACCAGGTTCTTCAGATGGTCGTAGAATGTCTGACCTATGACTAGAATGTCGTCGAGGTATACTAAGCACATCCTCCATGTTAACCCGCTTAGTACATACCCCATTAGCCTCGCAAAGGTAGCGGGTGCATTACATATCCCAAAGGGCATGACCGTGAACTGAAACAGCTCTTTACTGGTGGAGAACGCTGTCTTCTCTCTGTTGTTTGCGTGGAGGCCAACCTGCCAATACCCACTCTTTAGGTCTAGTCTGGGAACCAACAGAAGCCTGCTAGTGTGGTCAGAGTGTCATCAGTCCGGGATTATGGATAGCTATCTTTCTTGGTGACGTCGTTCAGCTTTCTGTAATCCACGCAAAATCGGGAGGTTCCATCCTTTTTTTTAACTAGGACGACGGGAGCTGACCATGGGTTGATAGATGGCTCAGTACCTCCATTTTGTAACATGGACTCGTAGTTTTCCTTTACTGCCTGTTGTTGCCCCAGTGGTAGTCGTCTAGGTGGTATTCTGATGGGTTGAGCCTCTCCGACATCTATTCGATGCTGGATGATGTTGGTGCGACCGGTGGTTCCAACTTGACTGTTAAAAATTTGCCAGTGCTTTGTGATAAATTGCTTGGAACACTTTCTTCTGAGTTCTCTGGTGTTAGGTGTGTGAAATGGTCAGCAAACTGTTGTAGGAACTCTTTACTGGGCCCTGTCTCCTTCACCTACGTCTGGTACTCTTCTTCGCAATTGATGATGGTCTCGATTGGCTCGAAACAAGCTATCTCTTGACCATTGACAATTCTGATGTTGTTGGACAAATTCAGGACTCTGATTGTTATATCTCGTTCGGTTTTAACTATAGCCCGTCCAACTAAGTAGTCATGAGCTGAGTGTACGGGCTAAACCATTCCAACGCAGCTCCTAGGGTTGCTGTCTAGCTGCCCATGAATAATCTGTTCCGTTCGACCGGGAATTCTAGCTGAAGACTTTGCCACAATTTTTATGGAAGTAACTGAACTGTTACAAATTCCTCATTTAGGAACAGAAGAACATCATATCTCGGGTCGAACATAAATCCATGCTGGCTAATTAATTTCATACCCAGTATAAAATCTTCCTCAATATTCGCTACCAGGACCCTTTGCCGGATCATGTTGTCCCCTATCTGCCTCACCATGTATTGACATGGACTCGCCGGTGACTGTTCTGAACTGAATATTACTGTTAACTGGCCGGATCTCTAATGACCTCAAAACCCTGGACGTGGCAATGGACACAGCGGCGCCGGTGTCGATGGTAATGGTAATTGCTCTGCCATTGATGGTGCCCCTGATGACTAGGCTGCTGTTATCTCGGCAAAATCCCCGGATGGATAGTGTTTTAGGGGCTGGTGGATGGTCAGTCAGCATTCGCCCCCTGATGCTGACTGGCTGACGGTCCCTGGACATGTGGCTGTTCTGTTGGTTATCCCTGGTCGGTGATCGTTCCGGTAGCCTTACTCGGCAGTCACGTTGAAAGTGTCCTGCCGTCCTCAGCGGTAACATGCCCCTCTGGTGCCAGTTCTTTGTGACCGTTTTAATAGTTTGTTCAGACCAACCAGCAGCGCTTGAAATGGTGACTCTGACTCTTCCTGGTTGAAGGAAACTGCTCGCACCCTCGGCTTGGACATGTTCATGACAGCCTCTACCTCCAAAGCCCGGAGTAAAGCTTCGTTACTCTTCTTGATGCCGCTAAGTCTTAGGATTCTTTGTACTTCCACATCTCTGATACCCTTTATGAAGCTCTGCGTGGCCAATTGTTCGTTGGTTTCCTCTGGCAGGTCTGGGTAGGACAAGTGAACTAACCGTCTAATCTCTGCTTCGAATTCTTGGATGCTTTCACCGGATTTTTGCGTTTTCCCACTGAGTTGGACTTGGTATACCTGGCTCAAGGATTGATTGTCGTATCTCTTGTCCAAAATGGCGATGATCTTGTCGAAATTGCCTTGTTCATCGACTGGTAGGCTTTGAAGGAGTTCTAAGGCCGGATCTCTTACGGAAATTAATTAGCTGTAGCCACTGCTTCAAATTGCCGTTTATACATGGACCAAGATGAACTGCCATCAAATGTGGGTGGTTTACTAACGGAACCTTTGGTACTCACGGTGTTCTGGTATTTTCCTCGCTGTAAGTCCTGTTGCAATTTTTTAATATCTGTTTCTACTTTATTTTGGATGGGACTGATTTTATCTTGTACTTCACTTTGTACTGTTTTTTTTTAATGGAACTGTATTGGTCTTGAACTGTGTTTTGATTTGAACTGATTGCAAATTTTATCTGGCTTTGGATGGAATCGAGGTCATCTACTTTTGTTTCAAGAGTATCCACGGTATTTTTTTGTTCATCATTTAGTTTTTTTATGTCTGACTCAACTATTTGCATTCTTTCATTAACTGTTTCATTAACTTGCGATACTATTTGCATTATTTGCTCAAATTGCAGTCGAGAATAATCCCTCAATTAAATTGTGTTGTTTTTCTTCCATGGCAGTGACAAGATTTTGTTGTTTTTCTTCCATGGCGGAGACAAGATTTTCTAATTCTAATTTTCGTTTTTTATCAAAAATATTTCACTAACCTTTGTTGAATTTCTTCTTGGTGTTGTTGCTTCTTGTTGTCACGTTTTTCTAGAATCTGGGCTATTTTTTCGCCTAGTCCCTCCGTAACCTGCTTGACTATTTTTTTGGTAGTTTCGTCCATTTTTCCCATGCTACGGGTCAGGGGCGGATCCAAGATTTTCATTTGGGAGCGGCTTGATCTCGTTTGAGGGGGGCTTGACGTCATTGAAGGTTAATTTTATCACAAGTAAGACTAAAACAGTCATTGAACCTAATTTAGATGATATTCGGCTTGACTTATCTGGATCCGTCTAGTGCTACGGGTTTAAGTATATGATTAGGTATTTCACACATCTGATCAATTGTTATATACTTCGTGGGTTCAATTAAAATTATACAACTACTTTCCCTTTTCTAGAAATCAAATTATACAGATCAGCTGATTCACAATAACATTACAATATACGCAAGTCATGTCTAACGTAACTTGACGATGGTGGGCTGCTTCCGTAAAAATCAGCATCGAAAAGTTCTCGTACAATCAATTATCAATTCTACAGCTGCCGAGCCATTTCCGGAACAATTTCCTAAAAGCAATCGGTGTCGTGCTGGAATGAAACACCAGGGCCGGCTTAAGGAAATTTCGTTACAATACAGGAATCCTGGTGATTATATTGTAGAAATTTCTTCCTCTCAGACCATGTGCGAGTAAAACTTTCCGTGAAGGGCAACCAGTAATCAGAGCAATTTATCGAAAGTTGCTTACTATACATTCTCTCCATGACAAATTACTCAAATTTATGTGCTCCAGAAAAGACTTGAGAAGATAAAATCACAATGAACAGACAAATAGCCATATAATATTCATAAAAGAAGATATAAAAGATCAACTATTGTTGTTCCTCTTTATAAACGAGTTAAAGAAATTATTTGGCTTCGAAACATTCCAGGTTGATTTCAAAAACGAAGGACCTGATGACTGCGTTAGGTCCCAAAGTATCATATGAAAGTGATTTGTGTGGTGCAAATGAAATGAATTAGACTTAAAGTCGTCTAGTAGTAAAGTAATTAATTAGAATTAGATTTCACAAAAATCTAATGTTTTGTGTTACTACATTAAATTTGCTTATCTGGAAATATTTGGAGTTTTTTTTATTCAAATCTGTCCGTCAAAAATATCAATACAGTCAAAAAACTGTAATAAATCTGCTTACGTAATACTT
Organism: Octodonta nipae; assembly: GCA_034190945.1. Lineage (NCBI taxonomy): Eukaryota > Metazoa > Arthropoda > Insecta > Coleoptera > Chrysomelidae > Octodonta > Octodonta nipae. The sequence continues at coordinate 35,761,223 of CM067221.1, read as the reverse complement.
GAACGGCCCCACAGACATATTACTACTAAAGTTTGTTTACAAATTTTAAAAACATCTGATAAGACGAAAGTTTGTAGACATTATGAATTATTGTATATATGTAAATTTCATTACAGGGAACTGTATGAAATGTCAACGAACGAACTCTATTTGGTAAACATGTAGAGACATAAATATTTATATTGTTAAAATAATCCTTTACATACTATTTACATTAGTATGTATGTAATGACGGTATTAACTGACATAAGAAGTAATACCAAAAGTACTCTAAATCAAAGAGTAAGAGTAACTAACACCTGCCTAACGTTCAGATAGATATTGGAACAATTCGAAACACAAAAAATGAAAACTTAGGACTTCACAAAAAATGTTGAATTGATTAATAGAATTTATTTTATATTATCTATAGTTGTAGCACTAATTCAGTCAAATCCACTTCAATTTAAAAATGAAAATTGACTGTAGTAAAATACTTTTATTGCATTGACACAATTGTTTACCCAGCGGTTACAAGGGAATATTAACTGTCAATTTGTCCGTTGTTTCTTTTCTGCAATTCAATTTTAAACCTGAGGGGGGGGTGTTCTAAAATAAAATGGCATACTTGCGCATGCTGCAATATAAAGGTTATTTCGATTAATTCGTTTAGAGTTAAAGAACTATATAAACTACATTTTATTTAATAACAAATAACTAAAGAGGGTCAGAAAACCAACGTTAGCTATAGTTTTGATGATTTCGCTTATATTTATATTTATCCATTGGCGGCATTGACAATAGTTTCCATTAATGCTAACTTAATATACGATCATTTACCATATTTGTACATTTAAGTCACATTGTCCTAATGGAAAGTGACATAAACGCTTACTAGACATGCAACAAAGGCATTATAATTAATTCACTAAGAAACAGGATACAAAATAAAATCATCTATCAAATGGGGTTATCAAACACTTAACAAATCGAAACTACTAAGAAACAAACATTTTTAAAAGTTGAACTAACAGTTGGTTATTAGATACATACCAATAGTACTTTTAAATGGTGGCTAACCCCAAACAGTTCTAATTATTTAGACGCGTTTATTATCTTTTACTCTATGTCGTCTTCAGTGAAGGGACATGTCAAAATTTTTATATGTTTCAAATATTTTATTTTTGTAGTTTTCTTTCTATAAAATTAGCACAGTACTTTAAAATGGAATTTCTCATATTTATATCTTAAATATATTTCACTTCTAAAATTCTTGGGGTCTAAAAACGTTGGTTAGACTGATGTTTCATTTCAAACATGTTAACTACACCGCTTCAAATTAAAATAAGAAGCTGTCAGGATTCTTGTCTAAATCTTAACCAGTCTGACCTACAGACACCAATCACGCCAGCCATCTTGCATACAATGTGTTTATATAAAAAGTTGAATCGTTGCAACGAGGTATTTTTGTCCTTTTATAAGAATGCTGTGCTCTGTGATTATACCTATGTTAATTTAAATACTATTACATTTAAGGAGATCTTGGAAAACTCAACTTTGGTAAATGTGATAATCCTTAATAAGGTACTGTTTTCATATGAAATACCAATTTTTACTCAAACTATAGGTACAGTGTGGAACAGACAAATGGAATAAATTCGATAACGAATAAAGGAGGGCGTATTGGGAAAAATGCTTGGATAGGTTGATTTGTATTTTTAAATCCGCATTTTTTCAAAAAAAAAAATAGTTTGTGTTATGTGACAGTGGCCAATACTAACTTTCTTATTTTAAATGCAAGCCTCTGTAGATTATTTATTTTTTGGATTGTCCAGAAAATTCTAGACATAATTCATGTACAATGCCCTACACCTATCTTTAAGCTGTTTCGGAAATACGAAGCATTAAGTGTTTTCAGATTTATTACAAAAATTAAGATTAAAAAAAGAAAATTATTTTATTTCACAAATTCGCCACATTAGGTACACTAAAAACCTCTAATAAGTAATACCGATTATTTCTTAACAATATATAGAAAAAAACAAATACGATTAATGTGAATGTAGGAAATGTTCAAAATGCTCGTCGCGAACGTCTTGGCAACATGCTAATCTGGTATAGAAATGTCTTCTAACGTTACTAAACATCTCAGACGTGACTGACCCAATCGCAAGCGTGATTCGTCTTTTTAGGTCATCCATATTAAAAGGTTTGGTTTCGTATACAGTACTTTTGACATATCCCCAAAAAAGTAGTCCAATGGCTTCACGTCAGGAGATCGTTCTGGCCATTCTCTCTATCAGCGCCTCCCAATCCACCGATTTGGAAAATTTTGGTTCAGGTACTACCGGACATTGATTTCGTAATGGGGCGGAGCTCCATCTTGTTGAACCCATATTGTATTGACGGAAACTTGTGGGTTTACTGAATCAGGATATAAGTTTGTCAAATTGCCTTCAATGAAAAAGAGACCTACGATATGATTTACAACTGCCCAAACATTAACTTTTTCAGTGAGGATTCTCATTCTCAACTAATAACGGCAATTTGGCGATTAACATGACCGTGTAGTGTAAATGTGCTCTCATCGGAAAACAAGACATCTTCTAATTGGATATCATTATTATTAACCATCATTTGTTCACAGAAATACGTTCTCTTAGCGAAATCGTCTTCCATGAGTCGGCATCATTTTATAGGGATGCATTTTATTTTCCCGCTTGAAAAATTGATGTGTGATAACGTTGCTTTTCGACCAGAATTATGTGGGTTTTTTGAAATTCAAGCATAATATCCAATTTCGTATTATCACTTAGAACATTGGCAGCTACATTTTTTTATCTGTCTTACATGACCAAGCTCGCGTTACTGCTTTTCTATTTTGATAATTGTTCCTTGGGATACAGGCGGCAAATTTGGAAAATTTTCGTGAAATAAGCTAGAAACTTCCATTTGTGCCTGTTTGTTATCTCCATAACCAATCTTTTGTAGAATGGTTATTTTGTGCATTTCTGTGAAATTAATCATTTTTCTGATATTATTACGTACAGTTAACGAAATCCAAACGACAATAGCACTGACACTGATCACCACTGTCATACAGGCAGACAACAAGATGCTAAGGCTATGAGTTTTGACGAAAATAAACAATACTCTTTTTTTTCATATCAGTTTGAAAGGAACGCAGAAATGGTTTTTGCTTACTATCTCAATATCGAGAATTAAGTATTGAGTGTAAGTGTAGTAAATTTGTGAAATAAAATAATTTTCTTTTTGTAATGTTAATTTTTGTAATAATTATGTATAGAATTTTCTGGAGAACCCAGAAAATAAATAATATATAGGGGCTTGCATTTAAAATAAGAATGTTGGTATTGTCCACTCTCACATGACACACCCTATGTAATTTTTTTGTTGTTGAAAAAATGCGCATTTAAAAATACAAATCGAGGTGTCCAAGTGTTTCTCCCAACACGCCCTTCTTTATTCGTTATCAAATTTATTCGATTTGGCTGTTCCACAATGTATATACTTTACTATGCTTTTTAAAATTATGTTTGGCGATAACAAAGTATTTAAGTAAAGATAGAAAAAATATTGTGTGTACATAAATCGATGCAGACATGGGACGATACATACTGATTATTTTGTCTTCATTTTCCCTGAATATTTGTTTAAACTGCTGCAATTTTTTCAACTTTAAAATTATTGAAGCGTAAAAAAATTGTAGGACCGTATGACAACATTAAGCAGGTACACAACTTCACAATCGCCATCATCGCCCCACACCCTCTTCCCTTAGATCCACCCATGCCGTACAGACCGTACAGGACTGCCAGGTGAATTGAAGTTCTTAATGTTACAAAGTAGATATGTCCTTGTTGAGATATTTTAGTTCATACTGACCAGTACTATCCACCTGCCAAAATACCTGAGCTGCATTATCTTATACCTCCTACAAAAAAAATAAATTAAAATGTTTCTGTGCAAGTTTGCTCTGACAACAACTAAATATAAACAAATTTGCGAACCTAGCATGAGTTATTAGTATCATGATTGATTTATTTTACCCTTAAGTTTGTCATATAATATTGTAGACAGGGCAAGATCTTAAGTTTTTAGAAAAATGTTTGCCTATCACACTCATCTGAAGCTTGAAATAAACATACTCCATAAAGTCAGAATCATGTAAAGTAATTGAAAACCTAAAAATATTGGGATTGAAAATCCGTGTAGATACCTACATATGTTCAAAAAATAATTTAAAAACTTCGCCTAATTCGACTGGGTGGTTTTGCAAATCATCACTGAAAGGAAATTGGCGCAAAATTGATAATATAGTATATAAAATAATTACTCAACGAAACGATAAATTTATAGCAGTTTAGATGTTGCCTGATGATGTTGATATTTGGTAATTTTTCAGTAAACTTTCAATTAGAATTCATTACATATATCTCAAACAGTATTCTCAATACAGAACAATCGATAACGTTGATATTAATAGGCCTTCAATATTTTCCATTCATCTTATAAAGTACAAGAATTGCGCTTCCAAGAGCTGAATCAGAAATATGAATAAGGTACGATACAATTTTGAATAGGATCTTCGTGAAAATATTTTACTGTACTTATTACTATTTTTCAAACAACAAATCCTCTACGTATATTCCACAACCTGGCAAACAGAAGTGGAATATAATTACAACATGAAAGCAACAGAACAGGTGAGTTTGATCTTGATTACATGAAACCGTCGCTCACAAACCCTTTCTCTATTAGTTATAATAGCGCTTTGAATTAATGGAATCTGGGGACACGATATAAACCAACACCTACATACCCCGGCCATGAAAGTACAACGCACTAGGTATAGAGAATTTATTACTGTAGGGCGTTAATTGATATTGAGCAGAAACGATGTGGTCGGTAGAACTACATAAATCTACCAATTCAAAATTCTTCCTTATAGTTTTCGTCAAATAAACTGATGGTCGTCAATTTAATCGATACTAGTTGATAGTTAAAGAGTTCATATAGAGAACCATCCAGGCTGAACTAAAGATGAAATTTCCTGACCTGGAGTAATAACACTGAAATGATTTTACTTCCATTTTATTAGTAATAAATTTACATGTTATTTTCTGTAACAAACTTAGGTTTCAGGACAAAGAATCCAATAAAAAGAAAGAGTTTTGTGTTGCATAACTTATCGAACGAGAAGACGAACAGTCCCTACTTTTTGTCACCGAACTTACTAATGGAAACAGAACAACAGAGTCCAGAGAAAAATATATCAGAGGAGAGAAAAGAATAGATTCCAGAATGATGTCATCTAGTTGTTTTCTTAATGATACTTGTGGCATATTTTTCAATGTCTAAGTGCTTCTTGGGAAATAACACCACAGTTTAATAACCAAAACACAATCGACATTTGAAACAGAAGTTTACAGAAAACCAACTAATACTAACAGGTATCTCAACTTTAACTCTAATCATCCAAGTTCAGTAAAAAGAGGTATCATTAAATCTCTATATGACAGAGCAAAAACCAACTGTTCTAATATCAATAAATTCAATGAAGAAAAAACGTTTATAAAAAATGTACTTGGTGTGGTAGTCCGAATTTCGAACCATTTCCTCCCCTCAAAGACGTCAGCATATTGAAAGGCAGAAGCCAGCCCTGGCAGAATAGAAATACTAACTCAAATAGGATTGCAACCAGACATTGAACTGACAGATACCGTTGCTACATAAGCCGAAGTCATATGTGTGTTTGCTGAGGCACTTAAAGCTGCAGAGGCAGCTGCAGACGCTGATGCTCCTGGATTCGCAAGAAGAAGCCGCAGTCGCTAGTACTTAAATCTTTCAAACGGAAGTGGAAACCACCAGTGAAATTCGCCAAGCGAGAATTACCAAACCCAAACATCCAGGGAAAACAACTAAATGGTCAGATATGTAATGTTTGTAGGGCAGTGAATGTACACAAGCGTCGCTTTAACGGTCACTGCCGTTACAAAATATATGTAACTGTATCGTATGTAAATTAAACAAATAAACAAACCTCAACAACTTCAAATGGGGCGTTCTATGGATAACGCGGTCTTTATGTAATTGTTATGTCAGATATCACACATGTGTAAAATCAAGAACAAGTGATACCTTACCTTTCGACAATGCTCAAAAAAAGTCGACGCAAAGGAATAACGGTGAATAGTTATAATGAAAACGACAAGCCGCCTCCAACTTTTTTGATAGAATTTCTTTAGACACATTACTATTCAAATCCTAATAATTGGTTACTGTCTCCTGGGTCGTATTTGTATAGCATTTAATCACAAGCTGCTTTTTTCAGTTCATTCCTTTTTGTTAATATTTGTTCTTCTTCAACCGCATGATTTGGAAATCTAGAAATATTCCCTAATCAATTTTGGCGTCAATGATTTTGGGTTTTTTTATTCAAATACAAATGACCAGTAAAACCTCGATTTATCGCTTTCAAACAAATTTTGAGGCCTAGTAGTATATGTGGATATAGTGAAAATACATATTAGAAAACAAGTACATATTCCGATTTTACTACTGAATTATCTGAACATTTTCAACGTTTAAGTAAGACACATTCTATCTTTAGGCTAGTTGCTCTTAACATAATGAACAAAATATCTAAATTGTTCACATGAAAAGGGACAATAACTGTTAAAACTACAGAAAATTTTCTCCTCCAATGGTCATTTTCATCTTTTGAGCAACAACATTTGAAACAATAGGAAATGTTGTATTCTGTTCATCAGTATCGTCCTTTTTACTAAGATAAATTAAATATTTTCACAGTACTCTTTCCAATTAGCATTTGAGCGATCAGTAGGGAAAGTTCATTAAATCTATATAAGTCTATTATAATTTTTACATCTTCTATGAATAAGGGCCATTCTTCTGCTTTATATCCTGCACCAAAGGTATATATTATATTATAGGTAAACATTACAGCAAAATACTGCTGCTTAAATTAACTTACTTTGAATCATTATTCTGTAAATTTTGCCTTGTTGTTTGGACAATTATAAATTGTAAACCCAGCCATGATATATATTTGAGATAGATGTGGAATATTAAAGGAAGAAATTTCTTGAAAGTCACAATATGCTTCCTCCGATTCAATAGACAACCTTATAGAGTTGTTAATACCTTTTTATTGGTAAGGCAAATATAACAATCTGATGAATGAGCTGTGGGTTCCATGTGTATGGTTCCAATATTTTGCATATCCAGTAAAAAGCTCCACTCATTTAAGACAACAGATATCGTGTTGTCCAACAGCAATTGTAAATTTGTCCAGTGAGTCTGAAAGGTCACTAAATCAAAACTTGTCAAGGTGATTTTCACACTTTAATAATATTGTTAGGAACTAATTTAATTACATACTGGTCGTCTAATTAATGATAATTTTATTCAACGATGAAATTCAAAATACCACACAACTTATAAATTCAAATTAAAATATGTCGTTTATTGTCACACTAAATATGACCTAAATTCACTACTCTTCTTTAGCGCAACACTTCTTTATATATTATTTGATACCAACTTTTCGAGATTGAATCCATTGAACGCAAAACAATATATTGTTTCCGGTCGAGAACCTTTATCAGTTGCGCTCCCCTCAACTGATTGAATTTTTGATAATTAATTATGTATGATAAATATAACTCAATTTAATATTTTATCGCGAAATGAGTTTCGACCTCCAGGAGTTTCAAGAAAATCTAGCTCACAGAGACTCCAAATCGGGAGTCGTACTGCCCTAGAAATCACAGGGAAACGGCGTTACACACAGTACGACTCCTGATTTGAAGTCTCTGTGAGCTCGATTTTCCTGAAACTCCTGGATGTCGACACTCATTTCGCGATAAAATATTAAATTCACATATATGTATTATATACATAAATAATTATCCGGGAATTCAATCAGTTCAGGGGAGCGCAACTGATGAAGGTTCTCGACTAGAAACAATATATTGTCTTGAGTGCAATGGATTGAAAAATCTCGAGAAGTTAGTACCGTAATTTCTTTGAGAGATTTCAGTAAACCTACGGATTTATTCGTATGATTTCCTATCCTAAGAATCACAGGGAAATGGCGTTACACACAGTATGACTCCCGATTTGGAGTCTTTGTGAGCTAGACTTTCCTGAAACTCCTGGAGGTCCAAACCCATTTCGCGATAAAATATTAAATTGAGTTATATTTATCATACATAAATAATTATCAAAAATTCAATCAGTTGAGGGGAGCGCAACTGATGAAGGTTCTCGACTGGAAACAATATATTGTATTGCGTTCAATGGATTCAAAAATCTCGAAAAGTTGGTATCAAATAATATATAAAGAAGTGTTGCGCTAAAGAAGAGTAGTGAATTTAGTTCATATTTACTGTGACAATAAACGACAGTTTTTAATTTGAATTTATAAGTTGTGTGGTATTTTGAATTTTATCGTTGAATAAAGTTATTATTAATTAGACGACCAGTATGTAATAAAATTAGTTCCTAACAATATTATCAAAGTGTGAAAATCACCTTGACAAAGTTTTGATATAGTGACCTTTCAGACTAAAGGGACAAATTTACAATTGCTGTTGGACAACACGATATCTGTTGTCTTAAATGTGTGGAGCTTTTTACTGGATATGCAAAATATTGGAACCATACACATGGAACCCACAGCTCATTCATCTGATTGTTATATTTGCCTGAAATTCCTGGATGTCTAAACTCATTTCGTGATAAAACATATTATATTTTGTTCTTGAGTTTTCTAGATTGCTACATGTCATTGACATAGAAATCAGTAAAGTTTTCCCGAACTGTCAATCAGCATTTGCTGACAATGACATCAAGGTTGTATTTACAGAGTCCTTCCTCGGTCGCAGCTATACCTCTCCGTGACAATTATTGTTTTCCAATTACCGCATAACTGCGCACTATGCGGGTCAGTGCTCAACACTGACTGTTCCAAATACAGCACTACTTCACACAAACGGGCAGAAAAAAAGCTGTGTCTTGGGAAGTTCTATATAATTGGTATCACAAATTAACATAAAACATAAAATATGTTCCAATTGGAAAACTACCGTTATTATTCCATAATTTTCTAACTTAATACCCATAAAACACATTAGTAAAGATGAACTTTAAGATTCTCAATGCATCAAGTATTTATTTCCAGGTGGCTACCCATAAAACTAGTGGGTTTTGGCGTAGTCAATTCCAGACTTTTGATATTAAGGCGGCTCCCGTTAATGGTCAGGGACAGGGTTCCGGCCTTTGAGAGAGAGACTTGTCAGAACTCTATACAAGCACAAAGAAAAGGAACGAGCTTGACTTGTTAAGCCTTAATACAAATAGTCGTCTGACCTGTTTTTCTTCAGATTGAGACAAAGAAATGATATTGCGGGTAACAAAGTGACCGCCATTTAAGATGTTTGGTGTTCACTCTGTACAGGGAATGACAGGCGCTCGCACCTGGTAGAAAACAAATGTAAGCCATGTAGACTCATAGCTCTACTGTCATTTTCCCCTTGTTGTAAGCTTGCTTGCTTCTTGCATATTAAATAAACTGTGTCCAGGAGGCGGCAAAGTCGCATTTGCGTAGTGGCATGCAATCGTCATGTAGATAGAGCTACAACATGCCATCATTGCAAGCGTGTGGCAAGACACAAACATGACATGTGTCTAGTTATAATGGCAAATTCAGCAAAAATTCTGTCCAAACAAAGCCGTAATACAAAGATTTCTACCGAGTTACCAGAACTGCAGGATTTCGGAAACTTTTAATTTGCATTTTATAATTCTCAAGTATTACTCTAGGAAAGTTAGTATTTTCAATTGCAACAAATTTTCAAAGGTGTTTGATTAGCTATTTTGAAGAATGTATATAGAATAACACACAAAAACTGTTGTTAACAAATTTTTATTCCTTAGTTATATACATGGGGTAAAATTGCAAAAATCGAACTTTTGGCAGTTTTTGTAACAACTGGTAGGACTCTCGCAAATATTTTTTTTTCAGGGCTTTTGATTTGACTTGAAATTTTGCTCCCATTTTGTGCTAAATTAATTTTTTAACCATCTAAAAGGAAAATATTAATTAAAAATTTTTTCAGTACAATCCCTCATATCATTAATTTTCTTTGGGTTTTCCATTATTTATCTGAATTGAAGTTTGAAAGACTGCATTTTGGTATTCGGAATTAAATAAAATTTACTGGTGGGGAGAAGTCCCTTCGCCTGAATTTACTTGAGTTATTTAATTCACAATGTTTTTCACATTGAAAATTCATTAGTTGTTTTTGTTAGATACTTTTATGTACACATTATTTTTAATTAGATTGCAATAAGGAATTGATAATAATACGTCATATAAAATTACATAAATGTTTAAAATTATACAGGCCTTGATTTTTCCTCAATATAAATATTATACTGTAATGTTGTTATTTTCACACTCGGGTTCAGTTCAGTTCTTGGATTTATTTAAAAACACAGTCCAACTCACTCTAATTTATTTCCACCACTTCTACACAACTATTTAACATTTATATCTACTTAAGTATTCAATACGGCCGTCGAAAACTGAATACTTATTTATATATTTATCTTGGAATTGTCTGGTACGTCCACGAACCATCGGGAAACTCTTTCATGTTCTGGAAGCTTTAAGGGAATTCCCAGTAACTGCAGCGGTCCGCCTGTTGAGAGACAAACATTTCGGATTCCCAGAATTTATCGGAATAATGTCCCTTCCACGAATTGCTTAATGGCCGATTGCACCAGCTGTCGGATGAATTCTCGTAACAATACCAACTTTCAAACGGTCCAGAGACGAGAAACGGTGTCTATAATAATGTGTTTATGCTGTTGACCCAAGTTCGAAGCTCATGCACGGACCACTTTTTTTTCGTGTTTGTACCTTTACTGTTATTATATTTGTATATAATGATTCAATTTATTTTTCAATTATATAAATTATGTAAGGAAGTAAACATTTGAATGTGTTTAATGTTTGGCGATGTTGTTTTCTGAAGGTCGTAATATAGTACAGTATGAGATACATTTAACACATTAAACTTTGTTCATATTATCGTTTTAGGTGTAAGATTGAAGATCTATGCGGTCATCAAGATTTCAAAGGGTTGAGCACTATTTTTCATATTACAAAATAATAAAGTAAAAGTACAAAAGTTCACATTATAAAGCTTGATAGAAATGAAGCATATATGTATCTTGCATTAAGCAGGTCGTCAATGTAGGTTGCATGCATGCTGCAAATGACGTGAGTAGTAAGCCTTCGGTGAGTCGAGGGTACAAGTATTAAAAATAAATGTGTCAAGAAATGACACTTAGGCATGTGAATTTATGGTGGAAGCCGTTACTTCGTAGTACGAATATTATTCAAAATGAAAATATATACTTTGTAGTAATATCACTTAACAGTCATTAGTCAAGGAACTATCTACTAGTAGGTTATTTCTTAGTGATCACTGCAAAAAATAATCACATCAAAATTGATGCAAAACATAATTTGGTAAATATCTACACAAACACAAAAATAAATAGACCAAACAAAATATAGAACTCTCAGATTAGTCCTTGAATTTCAAGTGCTGTAACCAATATACTATAATAAATCGACAAACTAATGTAAGATATAAAACAGAGTTTTCGTATAACGAAACACTACGGATATTTATTACTGTGTTTTAGGAATCGTGATATATTATGGTTCTGGCATAATAGCACAAAAATCTTGAACTTTTGTTTACATTATGCAATTGCGTCTATTTCGGAAATGCATTATTATCCATTCCAATACAAATTACCAAAGCAACTAACCGTCAGACAATATTTTACCGTGAAAATATGTGGATCATCAGGTTACAGCATTCATTTTCCCTGGTATTTTGGAGACAATGTTGCTCGCGTTACGCATCTGTCACACGTTATTATCCCCAACGGATTTTCCCCTAGCGATGGTCACTCATCCCTGTCGGGTTTCCTAGTTTTGAATAGCTAGATTTCTAACAATCCATCCGTTTATATTCACGGTCCGGTTTGTGAAGGGATTTTGTCGGACTGGAAATAACATAACTGAGGTTATAATTTTTCATCAGAGCTTAACTGTGATTTTGAATTTATTATTTGGGTAAGTATATTACAATATAATGTTATTCTAAATTCAATCTGAAATAAATAGATTTTCACAAAATGCAAGAATTGTGACATCTTCTAATTTAAATCATAAAATCATAATCAAACTTAAATAAGATGTCTCTATATCTCAAACTCCAAATCTTTCAATAAATCACAACGAAAAGTAAAGCATAAATTTAAGTAATAAACATCTGCTGTTTCAACATACATATATGATATCACAAAAATCCGAAAAAAATCGTGGTTAATAATAAAACAGTTTTCAAATTGGAAGAAGGGAAAAGTTGAGTTCAGAATTTTTCTATAATGTTTGCATGAATGAGTTTTTAGAAAAAAGTTAATCAACATATATTTCAGCGATCCTATTAAAATCTGGCAAAATCCTATAAACTACCCTCATTTATTGACCATCAGATCTCTGAAAATAGCAAAGATATGATGAATTATCATCAAATTTTGCCTTAAATTCGAACAATATGAAACATTTTAATTTTATATTTATCCTGGAAAGTGTTTATTGATTTAGCAATTCAGGGCATCAAACAGGCCGTAGGCTCAACAGAGCTTCCACAGCTTCCAATTAGAATGTTTGAATATTATAAAAAATGTAAAATTGAAACAAGACTTAAAATCACAAAGAAAGATTTAAATTTGATATTTGAAATTTGTTAACTTGGGTCAATTTTTTCATTTGTTTAAAAAGAGAGATGAGAGTGGTGTTAAATATATCAATATTATTACAAAACATAAGTGTTGCGTGAAAACAATTGAAATGATAAAGAAAACATTCAGGTGAAGAAGTGAGCAACAAACATAAAAATAAATGGTAGTACATTCTATTTAAGAATCACTACATGCTTGTTAGATCGTCGTGTGGCTAGCGCTAACTAGAATATTACCTTAGAATTCTGAAAAAACTTGCATTTCGTGAATTCTATCGATGAATCCAGTAGAAACTCTTGTTTATGCAAAATTTAGTCCTAAACTCCTCATCAAGTAGCATAGAGCAACTTCAAAATAGTCGCTTATGATCGAAATACATTTGAAAAGAATACGAGTATGTGCAATGATAAGTCGTGAGTATATGGTTTCGATGTCTTAATAAGTATAAGGCGGGAGACAGCAAAATTCATATTATAGTACCTGCTACTACATGACCTAGGTGACAAACACATCAAAAATTTCACAGTTTCTCAGTTGTCAAAGTTTTTTTCTAAGTTTTGTATACTCTAAGTTTTGTATACCAATATTGGAAATCTGGAGGTTTTCCAGCCAATAAAATTATTACACTCAAAAGGAACTTTATGTATTCGTTTCAATAATATATACAGGTGTTTAAACTCAAGTAGGAACCAAGTTTAACGACAAAACAAGTCAGAAAGCAAGAATTAGGAGACATTACCATCTTGTCAGAACCAAATAAATTTTACTGACTCTCATTACTGCAGTTGCAAGACAAGCAGGAGCATCTGTGTACCATTGGGATAAATTTTACAACACCCTCTGATTAGTATCGTCAAAAGTGTCTTCCTATCCAGATCAAGGTTAAGTTAGGTGAATATTGCTCAACCTAAAAACCTACTCGCCTTTGATACTAATAACTCCTTTATGAGTTAGGCTAGAGCTAAAAGCAAAATATCCAAGCCAATTGGAATAACTAGCTGTCGCCCATGGTCGAAATTCACAATTGTGTCAATATCTCTGGCAGATTAAGTAACATGAAAATTTTATCGTGAACATTCATCCTAGGACTTTAGGGAGAACAGCAATACACAGAACGGATCCAGATTCGAAACCTCTGTGTGATAGTTTCCTCGAAAATCTAGATGTCGGTCTTACACTGCTTCTACAAATAAGTAGGTAAGAAATTCAATTTTTTTGATATAATTCAAGAACTTTATTTGTGTTCAATTCGTAATTCTTAATTTAATAGACAACAATTCAACTGATGGGCTACCCTACATATTTATTTTTTCTAACACCCCTGTATCTATAATTGCACTCAATTCTCTAACATTTATTAAAATCCTCATTGTAATAATTTCATCTCATTATATATTTCCACCACTTTATATGCACTGCTTTGGACCACGCATAATAATTTTTAACATTTTTCAACCACCGGGTAAACCATTCTGTAATGCCACTTTGACCCACAACTCTTTTTCTTTATGAAATTTTTAATTATTTTCTGTAACTATAATTCTCTGACCTATATTTCAATCATTATATATTGGAACTCTTCGTGGTCTACTCTATAAATCATTTCCTATTCTAAAATTTTTTATCACCATCGTATATCTATAATTCCTCTTATCCTATATTTCATCTTAACTATATATACAACTCTTATGGGTTACGAAAGTGCATTTCTTCCGCCACCCTGTATATCCAGTATAACATTTTTTGCACCACCCTGTATAAGTAATTTTACTGCACCTTCTATTCCAAGAACCCTGTAAATTCAACCGCTATGGGCTTCCCTAAATAATTATTTTATTAGTTATAATTGCACTCTACTCTATATTTTAAACACCCTAAATATTGCTTATGTCAACCTAAAAAAATTTCTAACATATCTGGAATCGCCCTGTATAATTATGATATTCAACGATTACTTTACCCACTAAACATTAACAACCTGCATGCCACCTCCAGATATGCTCTAAGTAATAACATTGGTCTGTCTATATATAATTTATGGTTTGAGTTGGCGGCAGCGGCACGCGGCACATTCATTTGTTTGGCAGACATTAGCGTAAATAATGAATTTTTATTATATTTTATTTAAAAGAACCAATATTATAAATTAAGAAATTCTGCATGAAGGTCGTCAGTAGCTACTAAACAAAACAAAAATGAAGAAAATTGAGAAACAGAGGAGAAAATGGTACCTAATCGTTTTGTCTTAGCCTATTTATATATAGATAATAAAAGCAGCGTTTTTAACCGAATTGCATAATTAGCTTGTTTTTTCCTAGCTAACCACATTTTCGGTTTTATTAGTGTTATTTGGTCAGTTTTACATTCCACAAGTTTCCTTAGAGTCATCTTTTAATTCAATATATTCTACTATTCTCTTTACGCAAGATAAAAAGAGACTGCTTCCTAAGCAAAATGGCAATTTCTAAGCTGTGAGTCGTTTAATTTTTGAGAGTAGACGGTGGTCAAAGGGATGCCTCTCAGAGTTGTTTTTTTTATATTTATTGTTTTACTATTTACTAATAAAAAAAATTATACCAAAAAATTAATCCATGAAATAGAGGGAAGCAAGCATCAAAAGAACATATTGACATTCGAAAGTTGATCTTGGTGATTTCTCAACTAAAGGTACAAATTCTATGTTTTTCGTACATCTTTTCCGGCGATGATACAGCATGAATAATAACAATAGAATTTTTCACTGCCAAGTTATATACAGGAGACTGAACTGCCGCTGTTGGTGGAACGGCAAAATCGACGCGATTACCACTAGTGAACTTATCGTCTGCAGCAAAAAAAAGTGTTAAAGGCTTTAGTCAAACCTGCCGCATGTGTCATTACCTTAATTATCAACAAGCAAACACTATCTACTTTTCACTTGACTGTCAAAAACGTGCATTTTCCGATCTATCAACACACTTCAAATACCAAGTAAATTAAAATAACCTAAAATTAGTAGAAACAGTTGCTTCTCTTAATTGTGGAAGATTAGATTTCCCAAAAATGTGGTAGCTCTCAACATTTTTGGTTCGTTCAAGGAATCGCTTTATTGTTTGCTGATGACTCCAGTGGATAAGATAAAAATACTTATGAATATTAAATTTATACGACAAAGAAATCTCCATTGTACAAAAGTGAACTTTCTCTAAAACACATTTTGCTCTCCCTTCAATAATTCTCAAAACGCAGCTACTGTAGCAAGCTACAAGGGAGACAAAGGATCTACAATTACTTTTCTTACGAAGGACTGTGACAAACATGAGTGAAACCATGTTCACTTAAGTTTTTACTAAGCATACTTGCTAAATCCTTCCAATACAAAATAGGAACCGTTAATCGTCAGATAAATTGCGGAAGTGCCAAGAATTACTGCTTTCCTCTTTAAGTTCATATTACAGTTTGTCCTATAATAAGGAAATATGTATAATTTTCCTTAATATAGCTTAAGTGCACTTTTAATTTGGTTTCAAGCAAATACCATGTTTACTAATTCATATATTCCTGTTAAATAGTAAAATGAAGAAACATTCTCAAATAGAAGCTATAAGGCAATGAAGGATTACCCATAATGCATAGCAAAATATACAGCTACACAAATTAAAGCTACGACAAAACAACTGGTACGTAAGAAAAACTAAACTCAACTGAAATAATGTGTTGCTATTTATTCTAAAGGTCAGGTCTCATATAACTATAACATACTAATTTTATAAACGGTGATTCATTAATACAATTTTACTAGCAATATTGATCAACATACTCCACCCATATCTCTTTAAGTGTGCAAATATCATTCATCTGATGACGATAGCAGATAGAAAGCGATTGAAACATTGTGAAATCAACCATTTCAAGAAGATGGAACTCCAAGAAAACATCGAAAACATTCATACTAACATTATTCGGAATTTAGGCATTCTGCTGTCACCTCACACTTCATCAGAATTGTAATGTTTTGGTTTCAAATTTAAGGGAATTCAAATTTCTACGTCTAAATTGAATGAACACATAACGGGCATTTGTTCTCTAAAATCGCATGTTTTCGACGATTAAGAGATCATCACTCTGGCCCTATTATCGAGGAATGTTACGGCGATTAGACTACATTCAAAATCTCATTATCAAATAACGATGGGCCAGCTCCACTTCTCGACGTAGTTAAGAAGAGCTGAAAATGAAAACTCGAATAGACAAAAGATTTAATTTAACAACGACTCGGTTAAAAATATACTTCTAATAGAATAGAAGCAGAAAATATTAAGAGAAATACACATGTAAGTTGTCGCGGTGATATAGTAAGTTATGGAGAAAGAAAAATATCATAGACTGAATTACGTAACGATAAAAATGTTACAAACGTATATGATTGCGTTCCTGAGATTTCAAAACTATTCGATCTTAGATGAATCTAATTAATTTTTCTGAAAATATTTTGTTACATTATAAAACATAAGTTATATGGTATATAAACGAAATTAGTGCAGACATTTTAATTGTTGTCAATGATCAGTTAATACCAATTAACTAAAATTTTAAAAAAGTAAGTTTCCACATGAATAATAGCATTAGCACGACCAAAAATGCAATATCTCTTTCTTTCTTTCATGATTGGCGTCTGCTAAGTATTTGAAATGGTGAATGTTAGTATTTCCTAAGTCAGTTACTTTATAGAGTAATTTTTTTGCTGAAGTGGTTAACTGTTCTTATCTTTATTGTGTAGCTTTCCAAAAAATGACAACTTTAGGCTAGTGATTCGACCAAAGTACCTAACATTCAGATCTAGTCAAAAAACGCGTACCTGATCCATAATTTCTTCCAGTCCGAGGTAACACATTGCATCGTCAACAAACAGCAAATTTGAGTCGACATGAAAAAAACGAGCATTTAGTTTACTTCATATTATCATACTTGTTTAGAAATTCCTATGTGCAACTTGAGGACAAATATTATTCGTGTTGTCAAAAAATGAAATAGGAATAGAATTAGATTAGTAGGTATTTCTAACAATTTTGATGCACTACTATTTAGCGAAAGGTGTGGGAAGATACTTATACACCTGTACAAGCAAATGTTCCAATCGACTGGAAGAAATTAAATATTATAGTCATATTTGTTTTCATATTATTAATTTACTGAAAAAGAAACATAATAATGTGTGAATACTTAAATAAAAAAAGTTACACCGTTCTCAAGAAGAGTCATTTCCCGGTTAAGTTTGAACTTCCATATCTCTGGCGAGATACTCATAAGTAAGTACTTCCTTCAGTGTAAGATGTCCAGTACTGAGTTGCCCCAAAACTTGTAACTATTCAGGTTATTGATATTTTGTTGGCCAGCGATCCCATACCAATATGTATTAAGATATTAAGCTGACGAGCGAGTAATGATAGTGCTTTCATGTCCTTTTGGGTTAATCCATACAATTATTCTATAACAAAGGCGTATTTTACCATCAGCTCTTCGTTATGCTTCATTAAAGACTGGCTTACAACAATTTTTTTTGTAAGCAGAGCTATAAAATTCATTTTTCATTCGCAAACCAAAACGGGAAATTTGCGCGTCAGAAATAGGAGACAAGGAAAAAGCAGATGTGAAAATATCATTGTTTGGGTTTGTCTGATTAGCTTAAGTTCACAAAATACAATGACAAATGTCACACTAGACAATTTCATTCTTTTTGTAATCCTGATCAGGCAGTTTAATAAAAATTTTACATAGCAGAAACAAACACTATACATTTCTTCTTCATTTTCTTCTTCATCTTCTTCTTGTCATTGAAGTCATCTTGTCCTGGGCGTACCTACACCTGGCATTCCTTGTAGTCCTACATTACTTTGCTTAAGTATTATGCTTTTTTCCATTCTTTAAATATTGTTTTCTGCATTTAATTTATCCATCTCTTACATTATTCAGTTGGACTCTGCTTACATTTACTTTGTTTAAGAAGTATCTTGGAAACTACTGAACTTTTTTCTCTAAACGTCATAGTATTATTTTATTGATTTTTTTTATTCTTGCTGCTAGAGGATTATTTGGTTATCCGTGAATAACAATATACTATTTATTGTATAGCTTTTTCCCACTGCCCCTGAATATTTATTACCTTTTCAGTTTTTGGTCATATTTATTCGGATTCTATTAAATGTTCTATCTTGCTTTTCTATTAACAAAGCGGCAGCTATTTGCTTTGTTGATGATGATTAACGATTTTTATAATAATAATAATTTGTAAGCAGTGTATAAGTTAAGACCTGTGTAGTTTTTATATAGGGTTTTATAACTATTTTGGACAGTGATATAATTATCTGTTACATTCCATCTGTTTGCCTTTCTTCTCCTTCCTAATTTAAGAAAAGGGAAATTCTGGGTTCTAAGAACGGACCTCCGTATTTAGTCTATAGTTGCTTCATTTAGACTATTCTTTTATTTTTCATTTAAGTGTAACTAATAGTATTTCATCTCTTGATGTAATTGTGCCTAGTCGTGCTTATTTGTTTCGTACCATATAATCATCTATTTCTTCTTCATTTGCTTCAGTCAGAGATTTTGATGATGCATCCAAGTATTTTTATCTATTATATATAACTGAGTCGCTTCTTTCCGTTTGTTGTTGAGTTATTTCTTTATTTTATAAAATTTATCCTGTCTGCCCTGGTTATCTGCCTCTATTCTAGATATTAACCTATCTCAGGATTTGTGACTAGTTCTCGTTACTAATCCTTTAGAATAGTTTCAGGTTATAACAAATTTTGATTTGTTTTCTGGTGAATTTGAATACAAGTTGGACTAAGTGAGTATTGTTTTTTTTTTGTTTAATAGCTCTTTGTATATAATCTTTCCAAACCTTTAAACCAATAAATTTCAAAATTTATGTTTTTGCATAAATCCTCTGTCTTAGTCTGTTTTATTTAGTTCTCAATATTGTCCCACTATATTCCTATATTGATATTAGTTGTCTATTATTCTACATATTTTAATAGCATCTGTTGGCTAAGGTATTTAATAATGACTTCTTGTAATAAATAAACTTTGACACGTCATCACTAGCATTGTAGATATTTACTTTGGTTTTTAAAGTTTCATGCTATATAATTCAAGCCTATATAAATACTAGATTGGTGATCATTTCGATCAATGATACAAATACGCTCTAAGCTTAAAACCAAAAGTTCAAAACAATATTACAATTTCATAATCCAAAGAGTTATATAGAAGTAAACTGTAGGGGGAATATAGGTATTATAGTGTTTACTGACTCCACAACAAACTCGTTAAAATTTCAATTGCGATATATCTTCATTGTTTATATACAAACTAACATATACAATTATAGTTACAACATCTCAATGATTACCTTATTTTTGAAGTAGTAAATTCTCTAGAAGTTGGCAGGTTAACAATTGTGATATATTGATTTAGTTACCAATTTACTACTGGTTTGTTCTTGTGTAGAGTTTACTCTAAGATTGATTGAATTACTTTATCAGAGTTATTAGTTTGTCATGAAATTATTTATACGCATAGTTATTATATGGTTAGCTGGCTGTTAATTTCTAAAGATTTCTTTCAAACAAAAATTGATATGCCTTTGGATGTATAAATTGCATGCATTGAATAAAGAACCATATTTCGCATATATCAGTTTCGTTCACTAGGCAAGTTTCTATATAACACGAAGTGTTGTGATGTATCTCACCAGGATCTAAATTGTATAATAATGAATGGTTATCTTTTGGAAATGATCATCTTGTTACAAGATGATTAAAGATAAAAAGAACAAAGTGATGTGTTAATGATATATCAGCCAAAACGAAAACAATTCGGTAGAATTTCATCATTTGTATAATGATTTAAAGAACTAGGCGGTAAAAATTAATTATTATCGCATGACTCAAGATGGCCAAAGAAAAGCATTGAAAAATATTGTCTTTTTGTAATATCATTTCACTGTAACATTTTTGTAAAGTTATTAATACAGCGATTCCAACATGGTAAAATTTTAATAGTTGATAAAATTAGAAAAAATATAGGCTGTTTGTGGACTTTCCCTAGACCTTATCCTGTATTTCTTTCTTTCTCAATATATTATATTTCCTATGTCCCTTCTTGCTTCTTTTCATGTTATTTATCTATCTTTTTGTAGGTCTATTAGTAGGCATCCTACAAAGACGAAGAATTTACCTAAGTAATCACTCCTTATTTTATCCCCGCTTATTTTGCTATAATCTGAGACTTATTTATTCATATTCATTTCCCTACCATATAAAATTTGACAAAAGTTTTGTACTTGTCCTCTTCTTGTCTGTTTTTTATCTTCAGATTATTTATTATTGCCATTACTTTTATATATACTTCAATTTGTGACAACTCTGCATTAATCTGTACGTTTATGTCTATTTTTAACCGACTTCCAAAAAGGAGGAGGTTATCAATTCGTCGCGTATTTTTTCGCTTTTTTTTGTATGTATGTTACCTGATTTCTTCTCCTGTGGTGCACCGTTTTGAATGATTATGGTCTTGTTTAATAGAGTATATATCCGAATTGGTGAAACTTCAAACTTTGGAAAAGAATTCTATTGGTAAAGTGATAAAATTTGCGAATAAACACATGCGTGCATGGAAATCGACCAATATCCCTAATATTTTAGTCGATTTTTCGATAACTCCTTATGGATGTGTATAGTTTTTTAACGCTTAATCTATTAAGGAAGATCCTTAGGTGATCTCATATACTTTTCTGCGACGTGCAACTTGCAGTTTTGCAGATAATCGCCAAAAATTCCAAAATTCTTATCAAAAATTTCATCGAAATGACATAACAGACATTTCCTCATAAATACTTTAATTCCAACGTAATAGTGCGGTAATTTTAGGCACTGGAAGTTTTAATTGCGAATTTGAAAATTTTCTATGTACATCTCAAGCTCCTTAAATCAATGAGTACCAAGCTCGTTTTGTTTGTATACCAGGTAAATACCTATTTAAATGCAAATTTTTCCATTTTGCGAAGACGGTACTTTTGGTTGTCTCATTCTCCCGGCCTAATAGAAAATTCAGTGACAACACATGTCAAACTTTAAACTGGTACTTGGTGGCCTATAGACAGGGTGTTTAGTTATAGCAAACAAAATCCCAAAGTAAAGTGGCAGAAGGAGTTGCATTTATTTGAAAATTGAAATATAGGACGGACTAGAATGATAGTGGTCCGTAGGTAGCCGTATATACAGGATGGTTGGAATATAGGGTGGACTGGACGTTTGGTGGTATAAAAATGTTGAAAAAAAATGTGAAATTAAAATTATATATGGTGATTAAAAAACTGTTACATGATGTGGACATACGCAAATCATATACAGGATGGTTGAAATATATGCTGGAGTTGAATTATATTTATAAAGTGTGATTAAAAAATTATTTCTTTTATAGCCTATAAGAAGTTGCATAAAGTGTGGAGAGGAATTAATATTACACAGGGCGATAACATAAAATGTTAAAAATGAAATAATTTATGGGGTAGCCCACAAGGAATTATATACTATGGTTGAAATATAGGACGGATTTGACTCCGTAAATATAGGATGGATTCTACTCTGTCCTATAGTTTACAGAAGGCAGCTAACAAATTTATGCTTGTCCGTGGGCAGTCGTATGTACAGGATGGTTGGTACATAGGTTGGACTGGAATTATCTAGTTATACAGGGTTGTCAAAAAAAGCTGAAAAAAGGTTACATTTTGGGCTTATTAAGTAAACGAGTATCAATACATTTTGTTCGTAAAGATTTACCTGTCAATTTAAATGATACAGTATCATTGTGTAATGTTGAGGCTTTCGATGTTACCTGGTTCTGTCTATTAAGGTTATACATACAAAATAAAAAATAAAGAATGAAAACTACCTGAGTTCTAAAAAGTTGAAAATAAAACATTTAAAAAAAATATAACCGTAACTGCTAAAAATAATTATATCAAAATACAACTCTAGCAAATAAATAACACATTCAATGTTGTTAGGTACCTAACCAGGAAGTAACAAATGTAAACATTAAAAGATGCTCATTCTGTACAAATTAATTACCTACCAACCTAGTATATTTTTGAAGTCGGTGCCAAGCAACAATCAAGTTTGATGAATTAGTAGATAAGTACGCAATGAAGCATTTTAGATTTGCTTGGCACCAACTTCAAAAATATACTAGATTGGTAGGTAATTAATTTGTACAGAATGAGCACCTTTTAATGTTTACATTTTTTACTACTGGTTAGGTACCTAACAACATTGAATGTGTTATTTATTTGCTAGAGTTGTATTTTGATATAATTATTTTTAGCTTTTTAGTTATAGGTAGAAGTCGGTTATATATTTTTTAAAATGTTTTATTTCAATCTATTAATTTCGAACTCATTTCGATATTTACATACGTTTGTTGAAAATTTGAAATCTAATCTTCTTAAATATCCCTATTTACTATTCCTCAGCATTTTCCATATTTTCTGCTGCACATCGTAGAGATAGTACTGAATTTCAGTTGTGAAATTTTTCCAAAAGCTTTCTTTTGACTATTTAACTCCTTGATTAACTCAATTTTTACACTATTGTCTTTGTCGTATTCTTCTGGTATTTTAGTACCTTCATATTGCATATTTGCTTGTTTGCTTCTCATCTGCTATCGGTTTGAGTTTTCTGTAATCCATGGTTTGTTTTTCTCTATGCATTTAGTTGATTTTTCTCAGATTTATTACTTCGGTTACACTTGATTTTATATTTTTAAATCAGTAATTTTTTGTCCCAGACTTTTATACAGGATTGGTCCATGTCCTTTTAAGTTCTTTTGAGGATTTTTTTCGGATCTATGCTTCGGTTCGTTATTATGAATCTTTAATTGATTGTTGATCCCTTGTAAGTTTATTTATATTGTCATTTAAGTATTTGTTGTGTCTTGAGCTCATATTGTTATTAGCATTGGGTCATTGTTATCATTTTCTTATCTGCGTATTTGTTTATAGTGTCTACAAGTTTTTGGTAGAAACTTACTTTTTTTCTATGCTCTCACCAAACCTACACTTTGCAAGACTTGGGACCGGTTCGTTCACTACAGTTTTGCTCATTCCTATCCGAAAACAGACGTACAGTTTAAGGTTACAGTACGTTACAATTAACACGAGTGTTTTATTTAGTTAATTGAGACCAATTTCTCCAAAACACTTTAACCAATTTATATAGTGTAAACTGTATTCTATAATAATGTCCCTGGGTTGTTCATCTGTTTATATAAGAGGAAAAAAATACCGTTGTCAAGAAAATTAAAAGGAAACGTCTCTCTAATGAGTTTTTCTTTCTGTCGCGGCATCTATTTCGATGGTTTAAAGTGTATTCTGCTAAAGAGACCACGATATATGTTTACTTGAACGTAGATCGTACCATTTTTTTTAATAGAATAAATCAAATAAAACAAAAAAGTGTCTAATAATTTTTCTGCACAAATATCCATATTCAAATGTCAATATTTTTCAGAAATTAACTATGGACTAGAATAATGTAAAACGGGTGTTTGCAGGAGAAAATCACGACAACAAAAAACCTGAAATAAATGTTAAAAAATTAACCGACTTTAATACAAACTAAAAAGCCAGTAAATTTATATTTTGTATGTAGTATATATTCTTCTAATTCATCAAACTTGTAATAGGTTTAAAATCTCTGAACTGGTTTTTGAATAATTGATAATTGTTCGGGACTGGCTACAAAAATATATTAGAGAGGTAGGTAGTTAGTTTATAATTAACAAGTTATAATTAACAAGCAAATGTTATTGTTTGCTTTTATTACTACGTGATTATGTATCTGATAATTGTGAATGTCTCATTCCTTTCTATGACTCTTTACTGTATGTAGTTATTGTGTAGTGTTAAATTTTGTTGGTAATTTAAACCCTTCAAATTTTTTTGAAGTTTCCTAATTCTAATATAATTTATATAAATTAACCTAGTCGAAATGTAAATTTTGTACCTGATTTCGCACTTTCTAGGGAGTTCGGATGATTCAAAAAGTTGAAAAGCCGAGATTTCTATAGTCTATATCAAGGAAGTAGTCAAGATATTGTTTCGGGGTGGGTTGGATATGTTTTTCGGGAGGAAGGGGACTGGGGTTGGATTTTTTTTTTTTTTTGGATTGGTGATGGGCTGATTAGGACTGCAAAATTTATGTTTGTTTATGTATTTCCAGGACATATAAAATAGTATAAATATAAAATTTAATATTATGAAAAAGATGATTGGTTGGTTAAAATTTCATCTTGAAACCAAAAATTTAAAAAGCCCGCGGGTTACGGGCTTGTTTTATATTATTTCCTTTTTTTTCGAATCTTTTACTTAAGTTAAACAACATTTGTAAGTTAATTTAATAATATTTATAATATTTACCTATATAGACCTTCAGTAAATAAATTCGTAATTAATGCGGCTCACCCAAAACAAAATGCCTGGAGATTAAAATCAGAGAATCATCTAGAAAATTTTATAGTGAAATTGCTGTTAGATAAAGTAGGTACGTAATGAACTATTATTGAGCGCCTAAATACTGCAATTATAATTTTATCTAGGACATTACCTCACTAAATTTTCAGTTAACTGCCGGGCATTTTGCTGCAGAATTATATATAAAAATAATGAATTAGCTGAAATAGTTAGTTTGATAGTTCGACAGAAAAAATAAATTTTTGATTAAATGTGGTACTTAGTTTCCAGTTCTGAGTTCTTTTATGATACTAATAGCTGTATATTATTTATTCAATATTTACTCTTCACGTTGACACATATTAAAATTGGGAAATAGAAGAAAATAGCGAGAAAATGAAATATATATGTGTAGTATTTGCGACTTGAAATTCAAGAGTTACATTGTAGCAGTGTCTTCTTAAATAATGGTATTTGTAAGTTTTACTGCAAAATACGACAGTATTGTCGGTCGCCAAGTAGTTAAAGTAGGCGATATACATATGTGATTAATAACTCAGATTTTGAGTATCAATTCAAACTTGTAATTAATGGACAAACGATGTTAAAATTGTCTTGTAACATAAGTTTCGCATAAATCACTTTTTCCAAGAGGCTAATATTATCGGTTTAATATCGTCAGTACGGGGAATATACAGAGTGTTCCTAAATTGGAGGTACAAACGAAAAGGGGAGATTCCTTGAATAGTTTTAGGAAGAAAAAGTCCTATAAACATGGGTCCGCAAACGTTTCGTTTTCAAGATACAGAGTGTTAAAGTTTGAATTTTTTCAAGTTTTTTTCTCATAGTATCTGCACTTCACAAGATATTCAAATGAAATTTGGCATAGATATTACAATTAAGAGTTTACACCTTGTGACATGCCAATTTCGATTGCAAATCTACAGGGTGATATTTTTTCGGGAACACTGTCCACTGTTGTCCTTCAGAACTTTTTTTTGGTGAACCGTGGTCTACCTGCATTAATATTTTTCGCAGAAAAAGATCCAGTTTCTGAAAGACGCCTGTGAATATTAGAGAACATCCGATGACCAGGCATCACTCTATTGGGATAGCGTTCCATGTAAAGACGCTTAGCTTCTCTTGAATTACCATTTGCAAGACCATACATGAAATGCATGTCCGCCATTTCGGAATTCGTAAAATTCGGCAAGTTTTGATATTAAAATGCAACCCTCTTTAATTTTCAAAACACAGGAGTTTAATTTGATGTGTCAAATCTAACAATAAATTTATTCATTCACTACAGCCTACTAGGTAGGTAACTAGATTTCTATGACAATTCGGAATTTTCTGAGGATTTCAAGAGAATCATTCAATTTTTTTTTCTCGAAATCGGTAGTAGATACGACAAAACTACAAGAGAACATACAGTTTGCTATAACAACAAAGCTTTTCTTTACGATTTTTGAAAGTACCAGTGGCTCACCAAAAAAAAGTTCTGAAGGACAACAGTGGACAGTGTTCCCGAAAAAATATCAACCTGTAGATTTGCAATCGAAATTGGCATGTCACAAGGTGTAAACTCTTAATTGTAATATCTATGCCAAATTTCATTTGAATATCTTGTGAAGTGCAGATACTATGAGAAAAAAACTTGAAAAAAATTCAAACTTTAACACTCTGTATCTTGAAAACGAAACGTTTGCGGACCCATGTTTATGGGACTTTTCTTCCTAAAACTATCCAAGGAATCTCCCCTTTTCGTTTGTACCTTCAATTTAGGAACAACCCTGTATAGTGCGATTAGACATTCTATCGACAGATGATGGACTTCAAACACTCCCAAATCCCAGTTTCTCCATTTAGTAAAATAAGTCATTGCATATATGTAGATATTGTATTTTTTCAGTAGGGGGAGACAAAAAGAAATTAAATTTTTTCTAAAATAGTTAAATTCTGTCAAATCAAGTACTTATAGGTTAACAGAAGACAAATTATGATTAGCTGGGCTTTGATATCTTCAGTACCAAACAAATCAAAATTTCTTTAACAATGTTTAGTAAAACTGAATTTCTGTAGCGCGAAAGAAAGGGGTGGGGGGGGTCCGAGCACTTGAGCGTGGTAGTGGGGAGCCTTCTGAAAAGACCGATATTTTTTCCAGTCCCTTGCAGGTAAGTGGAGAGTAAGCACGTCGATTTCCGAGAACCTCTGTGAAAAAGGGTTATCGTGATACAGGATGGAGAAAAATCTCAAGCAGAATACGCTATCAAATTCTGCGTCAAACTCCGGGAAAAAGCGACGGAGACTCTTTGGCTGACTAAGGCTGCCTACAGGGATGTTTCCATGTGCCGCTCAACAGTGTTCGAGCGGCATAAGCTATTGCGGAAGAAGCGAAAACTTGATAAAGACGTGGCCAACATGAAGGCGCTCCTCGACTCCAACCGTGACAGAAATATTCGTCTAATTGTAGATGAGTTAGAGATTGCATAAGGTAGCGTCCAAAAAATTATTACCGAGTACTTGGCTGTGGGCCAAGTTTGCGTCAAGAGTCCTGAGTGATGAACAAAAACTGAATCGTGTGCAAAATTCAGGGCTGTGGCCAAGAGAATCCAAATTTCCTTGACAATGTCATTAAGGGTTACGAAGAGTGGTATTCTGAGTACGATCTGAATACCAAACGCCATAGCGCCAAGTGACATACCCTCAAGTTCCCCGAGTCCGAAGAAAGACAGAATGAACAAGTGTGAAATCCAGGCTCATTTTGGTTTTTTGACCATTTTGCTGTAGTTCCCAGGGAATTCCAAGCCCCTGGACAGACTGTGAATATAATTTTTTACGTGGATGTATATGACAGGTTACGCAAAAGCTTCCTCCGCATGCAGCGAAACAGCGTCTATTCTTGGATGTTCTACCATCACAACGCAGCATTTCACAACTCACCAAAAAGGGTTGCCACATTACTTTATTCTCCTACAGTTCAGAACTGGCTCTGGCGACTTTTTTCTGTTTCCTCGGCTCAAACGCGACCTTAAAGAAAACCTATATAGCTCTGCAGAAGAAGTTCAAGGGCCGTGACGGCATCTTTCAAGGAGATCCCGGAAAGCGAATTAAATGCTAGTGAACAAAAACAAAGAAGAAGATAGTGCAAGATCCTTATTATACATGTTTATTGGTTATATTAATATTTCTGTAATACGTATTAGTATTAGTCGCAATGTATCATATAAGGGGGGGGTTTCCAGCTTGTGTGACGTAATATTTACAAGGGGGTTGAAGAAAGTGTTACGTAGCGTAACGAAGGGAGGGGGCTAATAACAAATTTAGCAATGAACAATGTAGGTAATTAACTCACAAAAAGTTTTAAATTCAGTGTATGCAGTCATAATGAACGCTGTAACGTTATAGAATTTGATAGAAATATGAACTGCCTAAAAAGTAATATTATAAACAACACAAGAAGTTGGAAGAGGAAATCACACTATATGTGAAGATGATAAATCATTTTATCTATCTGGAAGATTTAGTGTACAGTGATCAGGAAAAAACTAGTTAAAAAATTTAATTTACTTGAAAAACTTTAACTAAAAATTAATAAAAACATGCTTACTTCATACAAAAAATTGTGAACTAATTTTGTAAAACCTCCTGTAATAAATAAACTATCACGTGTTCCTTGGGTTAGGTAATACTGCTATCAGGAATATATCTCACATTGTTAAATTAAAGTTTTAATGTAGATCATGTAATAGCTTCAATTGTCAGATATATGATTTAACAATTAAATTAACAAGGATTAATTTTATTATTAATCAAACATTCTTAGCTAACAAAGTGATTTTCAAAAACACGTATTGCAATAATAAACTAATAAAAATCAATTACTTGTTTTCTCATT
The DNA here is from genome assembly GCA_034190945.1 of Octodonta nipae. Taxonomy (NCBI): domain Eukaryota; kingdom Metazoa; phylum Arthropoda; class Insecta; order Coleoptera; family Chrysomelidae; genus Octodonta; species Octodonta nipae. Next base: position 35,731,977 of record CM067221.1, on the reverse strand, counting down.
TTTCTCATTTTTAATTAAATATTCCCTAAAACTTACAATGTGTAATAATAATATTTATAAGACAAAAATTTTAATATAAGGATGTTATACACGTCCTATTTCATGTTTGTGTTGATAAACATTGACAATTTATTAAAAGCTTACAGCATTCTTGAAATAAACTTTCTGAGGTAGTTTTCTAAACCTATTAAAAATAGATTTGTTTAAAAGTGTTAAAAGAAAATATGCAGCTAATTTATCTGTTTCTGTATGCACACTTACGAAGTTTATGTCCATTATTTAAATATAAACTTGATTGAAAGTAGAATTAATTCCATTTTAAATGTCACAATATCACAGTTGGAAAAATAATTTACTACTGAAATTATTTTACTAATTCTAAGAAATAGACTGAACAGTTTCTTATATATAAAAGATGTAAGTTAAATAGTTCATAACTATTGTCTGGGCTTAGGTAACCTATATTTTTAGGAAAAGGTTTTCCGCAGTTTATACATATGAAAATTATCAATTTGTCGTTTGACGATATGAACCAAATCCATCGACTACCGAGTTATGCTTTGAATGTCCAATAGCAATTAATTGTTAATATAACTGATGAATAATTACAATAATAGATTACACCGAAATAATTACATCACACTTGTAGAAGAGTGTAAATATTTCAAAGATACCAAAAGTTTCATGATCTAGGTCAGATCCGTAGTCAATGGCAATTAGATATACAAAAATATAAAATATTAAACTAAATTATTTATTATACTAATTATGTGTATTATATTATCGTTCTCTACATACAAAATTCCTTAGATTTAGAAACTAACTTGAGAAGTTTATGGCTTATATGTTTTGAGTTTGAATTACAAGTAAAAATAGTTGGGGATGGACGGAGATGGTTCTAGTTTGTCACTTCCACTTTACCTATTGTAGATGTTCCTAACACCAAAAAAAAGATCGGGTTATAGAGTCATAGACTTAAGGAGGACATTTATTTTCATATAGATAACGTTAAAAAATTCTTGTGAACGGGTGTAGAACCAACCTACGCCTATTAATTTTGCAATCGACAACAAAAGGTCTGCTTCGCTAAACGTCAAATGAAATCTAACAATAATACCTACCCAAAATGAAACACCTGATACCATATAGATGCATATATTACCGTCAGCCATAAACGCCATGATGTATATTTCATAGAATTCGTAATCCTAATTTTTTTGATACAGGTCGTCAAATTCTTAAGATCGGTAAAGTTTGCGGTAAAGAGGATTAAAAGGTTGTAAAATCAAGCTTTGATATATTCGAGATACAAAGGTCCAAATTTATTTGTTTGAGTTTTTGATGGAAAATATGTATGGAAATAGCTACCTACATATTTGGACTTTTAGATGGTTGAGATTTCGAGTAATTGAGGTTTTGGAGCTTGAAGGGAAGGGAAACAAAACATTATTTCGAGTTTTGGAGGTTTTCGATTTATCGAGGTTCGACTTACACGGGTTCTACTGAGGTTCTAATAGCACCTATCAAATAGTTTAGGTTAGTCATCAGTTGCAATATGGAAAATATAAACGGATGATTATTTATTGTTAACTGACACTAATGAAGGCCGGACCAGCATTTGGTACGCATTTATCGTCGGGCTGTTATTGTAGGTTTGACACTAAATTCGCCATTTCCCTTGTACACTCTCACATCATATTTCATTTCAGAATTTTTCAAGGCAGTATTCCTTTTGTTTTTTACTAGTTTCCGTCAAATTAAAAGCTATATTCACAATGACTCTATCATGTGGACTGACAGAAGATGTTAGGATTATACCAAATTGGTTAACAGAAAGCTCTGTCGTTTATGGCTAGTTGATTTTCTGATGGTGTAGCATTTGATCAGGTAGGTTTTGCCAAAATTACCTTAATTTGATGGCGTTGGTTATTGATGATCAATCACAAACGAGACGTGAAAAATTGTTAGAACTGCATACTGATGAAGGTTCTCGATCAGAAACAATATATATCATATATATGCGTACAAAAGAATGACACCACGGAGAGAGTATGTATACATTCTAGTTCAAACTTATTCGTTTTGTTCATACTGGTAGAGCTAGTGCTAATGAGTTTTCCACTATTATTGATATATCATTAAAGAGAGTATTATTGATATATCATTAAAGGTTTTCGAGGATTATCAATTAGCAAGTTTCTTCCAACAGAGACATAGCACTTTTTGTCCATATAATGAAACATCTACCGGCTTGAACTTGTGAATGCATAAGATAGGAATAATAACATCAATATTGATAATGATTCCTGACCACCAGCACAGTTTGGTATCTTGCGGCTCCTAACAAGACATAAGGTAATACTATTCAAAGACTTTGTATGCCAACGATTAGCCCCCGTATTTCTATTTGTAGCAAATATGTTTTAAAATTATTTTCCTACTATTTGTGAAGACACTAAAGTCGCAACTTATCTTATTAAATGAACTTTGATGTAGAGACTAATATAGAGGAGTAAAGTGAAAAACGCCTACCACGATCCGAATTAACATAATAAAATTAAGGTTACGTGAAAATTGTTCATTACTCTACAGTCAATTTTGATCGGAGGTTAAATGAGTAGATAACGTTTTAACATATACAGATGTTTTTGACAAATGCTGGGCAAAAGGCTTCTTAATTGTTAATTTTTAAGCAGAATAAGCAAGGGTGCGTACATCTGATTGGAACGCCAAGAGACAACTGGTGATCACATAATGTATTCCCGCCGCTCATAGTAACCTTTCCACCATTTACAATTGTCTGCAAAATTTATATGTATGTTCATGTATTTCCAGGATATATAAAAATGTATAAACTTATAAAATATATTTATGAAAAAGATGATTAATTGATTAAAATTCAATATTTTAACCCGAAATTGCAAAAATTACGGGGGGGGGGCAGTTGAACCCCAGACCACCCGCGGCCCAAGATCGTAGGGAAGGCCATGAAATCACTCACATAGCCCTACTTATTTACACCTCCAGATTTGTAAACTTGCCAAATCACCTGACAATGCATTGATAGTATTTGGGGCCTGTCATCGGTTGCGCTAGCATTAAAGAATTGAAGGTTCGTCGAGAAAATAGAAATGTGTTTGATTAGTTAAATTAGCCAAAAGTATAGCGTATTTTCTGTAGGCAATACATATATTGTTTTTTGATGGAAGATATTAAAAACTCGTACAAGGGAATTGTCATAGTTGCTTTGAAGGCTCTTAGTGAATCTATGAACTTTTGAATGTAGCACAATTGTTTGTTTAATTTCCTACAAGGGTTTTGGTATTTAGGACCTACTAAAAACAGACTGGCGGAAATCGTAAAGTCCCCAGAATATATATCTACCTCCGTCAATGAGTTTTCTTGTTAAAACAAGTAATACAAAAGAGATCGGAAATACAGCGGCACATAAGATATTTATAGACCTTCAAAAACCTTATGATACCAATACGAAGAATATTGAAAGTATTCCAAAATACCAACATTAACCTTACAAAGGCAGGAACTTATCATATATGCCTAATCACTATTGGTGAGGGTCAAATTAATGTCAGTATTTTGGAGTAATCTGTAATTAAACTAGGAAATAATCAGTAAATCCGTTTAAAAATAAGCACATGTATCTCTCTAACCCTTTATAAAATTTTGACAAATTGGTAAAAGAAATAGAACTGGATGATGAAACGTCTGAATACATCATCCAACTAGCAGATGTTCAAGTAATGTGGAGTAAGGTTGTAAGTCACCATACATGGCACACAACCTGATAGAATACGATTCAATTATAACTTCGGAACAGATAAGCTATAAAACGATGTAAGAACTATAAATATATCGAAGTAAATTTTATTACCGAAGGGATGGGTAAAGTAGAAATGAAATCCAACATTAATACACGAGCAATCATTTTGTGTATATATGATCTGCATTTTTCAACAGGGCTATAACCATTACAAGAAAACTTTCGCATGTGGTGGTTTTCATAGCTATATATGACTGTTCAGGGTCTGATATTTGCTAAAAATTAAACATTTGAGAATTTTAATAATAATAGTAAATTTACGCAACCCACGGAACACTAACAGCCCTTAGAAATGACGTAATTACCCACCCATACAAGAGGCCTAGGTTCCTTACACATGGTGCTACATATCTCTAACCAAAGGACAACCTATGTATACAGGACCCAGCAAAGTACCGACCAATCACTTGCCTTCCAACCTTATACAAACTCATAACATCAGTGCATTAATCATTTCGCATTTTCAAAACATTGTGAGCTGAACAACATAAATACTCAACTACGAAAGGAATGCGCGAAAAATGCGATGGGCTGCAAAGATCAACTGATAATTGATTCCGTTGTCTGCAATCAATCCCACGCCAAACGACGAAATCTCTACATGGCATATGTGGACTACAAAAAGGCCTTTGAATCAGTTGCACATGATTCGCTCATTAAGACACTGACACTCTATAAAGTGAATAATTGTATTATTAACTTTTTATAAGATGCCATGTACACCTGGCAAACCGAAATCTCACTGAATGAAGCCAACTATTCGATACAAACTGACCCCGTTCCAATCAGAAGGGGTATATTCCAGGGACTCTCTTATCCCGCTGTGGTTCAGCCTTGCCATGAACCCTCTCTCAAACAAACTGAACTCGACTAATTTTGAGTTCAGTCTCAAACACAACAACGTACAAGCATTAAAGATAAACCATTTTTTATACATGGACGACTTAAAGTTGATAGCAGCTACGAAACAACAGCTGCATGATATGCTTAAAATAGAATGGTTCTCTATTGACATCCATATGAAATTTGGCCTAGACAAATGCCGAATTATCAATATAGTTAAAGGCAAAATACAGCAGACGCACTTCGAAATGGTAGATGGCACCTTAATTGAATCTATGGGGGAAGGTCATACTTATAAATACCTTGGAATAAATCAGGCTCAACGTATTGATCAGTTGACCATGAAAAAGGACCTAACAGCAGAGTTTTATAGAAGAGTAAGACGACTGTTGAAAACCAAACTAAACAGTAAAAATCTGTTTCAGGCTATTAAAACCTATGCATGTTTAGTGCTCAGTGACTCTTTCGGTATAGCTAATTGGTGCAAGACTGAATTGAACAATTACAACAAAAATCTCCAGTTTTACTAACAAAAGCTCAAAATCACCATCCAAAGAGCTCTGTCGAATGTACAACCTTGCCACGGTATGAAGGAGGAAGAGTATTGGCAGATCTAAGCAAACTATTAGATCAACAAATTTGTATTTTGCGTAGTCATTTCCCAAAACTCAGATCTACATAGAGTCATGTGCCAGATTGATGACTCAACACCACTGCGTCTGACAAAACAACACGTCCAATTACACCAACAGACCGCTGATCAGAAACTGTTGAAAATGAAAGAGAATCACCTTCATTGAAGACATATAAATGACGTCAATCAAGATTATGTCGACAGTGCAGCGTCAAACTACTGGTTGATCTCTGATCATATGTTTCTGAAACGGAAGGCTTTATATTAGCCATCCAAGATCAAGTAATTCCAACTAAGAACTATCTAATGTCCATCGTTAAATACTCTTCTATTAACAACGACTGATGCAGGTACGGTTGCCAAACATCTGAATCTATCCAGCTTATCACAGGAGGTTGTCAAGGTTTCGCTGCAACTGAATACAAAGAACGACACGATGCTGTGGCAAAAATACTGCACCAGGAACTAGCACTGAAACTTGAACTATCACAGTCGGTGAGATTACAATACTATAAATGCAAACCAGAATCTGTTTTAGAAAATAACAACTACAAGCTGTACTGGGACCGCACGATACTGACTAATCGAACTGTTGCTCACAATAGACCAGCTATGGTTTTGGTAGATAAATTCGTTCCAAAAACAACTTTAATTAACATAGCAATTCCTAACAACAATAATATAAATAAATAGCAGGCTGAGAAAATAACCAAATATATGGATTTGGAATTACAAATAAAGACTCGGTGGGAGATGAACAACACTAGTCCCAAAAATGTATTAAACAATTTAAAATACCTCGGTCTGGACGAACATCTTTACCACCAAATGCAAAAGCCGTCTTGTTAGGAACAGCCGGACGGTCAAGAAATTCATGGGAAACTGCCGCCACGACTCCAACCGCGGGCCCGAAAACCTAGCAAGGGCTCCCACAGAGCTAAACCCTTTTGATATCTGGGATATCTGAGGTTTAGTGAAGTTTCCCCTAGAGGGAGTGTGCTGCCATACATTGTATGGTCAACTAGGGAAATAGTGAATTTAATAAATTTTACTTATTCCAGTTCATTTATTTATTCCAGTTCAAAAATTTTGCAATAAAACACTATTCATTGTAAACCCTACAAAGGTAACGAAACTTGGTCATATGACCTGGACCAAATTTTATAAATAAAAAAATTACACACAAACACAATAATTTATAAATATTGCTATAATGTTAATTATTACTAATAAAGGAATGCTCTAGAAGTTAATCATTGGAAAAAATCATACTATTATTAATACGCAAAGACGAAAACCCACTCCCCTTTTTCGGCTTTCATTTTGAAAGGGGGGTAATGAAATGTATACCATTCGAAAGGTAATATGCCCTAGATGTGCAGAATATATAAATAATGTTTATTTTTTTATTTTAAAATTAGTAAATTAAATATAAACTATTGATATAAACCAAGTATGATGGCGCCCACTATGAACAACTACCTGAACCCTTAAAATCTAATGTTCGAAATTTGACAGCTGTCGACAAAACCCCAATCTAGTTGGGAAGTATAAATATTGCTTAAAAAATCGACTTTTACTTACTATGAATATATGCTCTAAAAACCTTCTTTTCTATTCATTTTTGACGTGACTGTTTACAAAAACGTTGACTTCAGAAACTATTGTGTTGTAATCGAATTGAATGTGTTTTTAAGAAGTTTGCTCATTTAGAGAAGGATTCACATGAAAAGTACAATAACTATATAGACATTCTAAGCTAATTGATAAATTTTATTTCCGATCCTGACCAAGTTGAGTATCTACATTTCTTCAGTCATGAATTTATCACAAATCTAATAACAATTTATTAATATTTTGGTGTATACATTACTGCGTTCAAAGGCAATCTTTTAAATAAATCCATTTTGGGATACCAATCGATTGCTCGGGAAAAACCGTATTACCGAGAAAGAAAGAGACTGTTACAATTATGAGAGCTTTGCTCAATACAGGGTGATTTGGTAACTTACTTGAGAACAAAACTGCTATGAAAAATTATTTCAATGCAAATTGATGTGTAGGATCTTATAAAAATTTCATTTCTGTTTTTCTAGCATTACATTTTTATAGCTGAACCTTTCAAGATTTTAAAGTAAAAAGTGCTGGTTAGGCCATTTTTGGATGGGTAAAAAGTTATGTGTTTTCATATTAATTTGAGGCACACAATAGAGTTGTCTTGAGAATCGTTACATATGCGTATATAATTAGACTGAGATATAAGGCTCTGTAGATTACAATTATATACGGTGATTCCAGATTCCAGAAACCAAATGTTTTATTGGGTGGCCCATTTGCACCTTCAGACTGTTTAGAATATTGAGTGAAATGCAAAAATAGTTAAGCGGGGTGGTTAGAAAAAATAATTATATAGCCTATTAGCGGTTGCATTTACAGGGTACTTGGAATAGAGGGCGCAGTAGAATCATAGTTAAACAGGGTGGTGCAAAAAATATTATATAAGGATACATATACAGGTATGTTGGAAATATGCTGTAGAAGAATTATAGTAATACAGTGTAGTTTAAAAAATCAATCGTATCCCACAAGCAGTTGCATATATAGGATAGATGCAATATAGTGTGAAAAGAATTATAGTTATATAGGGTAATTACAAAAAGTTAGAAAAGGAAATGGTTTAGGAGTTGCATATATATGATGATTGAAATATAGTTAGTTATACAAGATAGTTAAAAAAATTTACAAACAAAAAGGGTAAATATGGTAGAGTGGAATTAAAGTTTTACCACGTTAAAAAAATATAATGCGTGGTCCATGAGAAATTGTATATATAGGGTGGTTAAAATATCGTCCAGAGTAGAATTATTATAGATACATAGGGTGGTTAGAAAAATATTAGAAAATATTTTTGTATTGGGTAGTCCATTAGCAGTTATATATAAACGGTGGTGGAAATATAATATGAAGTGGTATTATTATAATGAGTAGCTTAATAAAGGTTAAAGAATTGAAATTAAACTGAAACATTTCATCTAGAGAAAAAATAGTTATACAGCAAATGTCCGATTATATGGATATGTGTACCAAAATTTTTGATGAATCCTTGAATTTACGAGTATAATTCGGTCGTCCATGTACTATTTATGAAATGTACAAATGGAAATGGAATAAGTATTAGTAATAAATTAAAACAGATTATTTTGTAATTTCTACATATGCGATTTCTACTTCATAATTTTTCTACCGGTTAAAAGCTGAATTATTTAATTTTTATAAATTTTTATAATTAATTTCCACTAACTCTTTTCATATTAACTTGAGAATTATGAATTTCAACACAATAAAGTCCTATTAATTATATACGAACAAGAAGTCGAATTGCATTACTCATTGAAACAATTGGTCGAATTTCGACCATAGGCGATCCTAGTTCTAATAAACACGCCACAAAAGAGGTATTTCGTTACCGTTGAAGTAGATATTTTTGTAATGTGAAATTTTGGTTTTGAACCCAGGATGTTCATGTAATAATATCTAAGAATATTATCTGCTATTTTTAATTATTATTAACAAACAGTTGATTTACTTTTTGAGGGCTACAAAAATTAATTTATAACTCGATGGAAATACATATAAAGCAATATCACCATATTGAGGTATTGAATATTCTACGGGAATTTTCAGTTATAAACACTTCATATAATTTAAATACAAATAACGAGCTTAATAGTTATCAATGATAAACCATTATTTACTTAGTTTGCTAAATCAACAGATGATATTCAAACAGTTAATTTATATACAACATAAAAATTTCTAAATAAATGTTGTTTTGCTTGATGAAACTGTTACATGTGTATACAACTCGTCAAAGTGCATGAAATTGTGCAAATAGTTTTTGAAGGTAATGTGAATTATACTAAAACGCTGTCCTGTTATTTAGTTAGCTTAGTTTAAACTGTTTCACTTTACGAAATATGTAATGGGTGTTTCAACTTTATAAATTGTCGAATAGTATATAATTTGTAACGTTTAAAGTAGCTATTTATTCACTCTTTTAACAATATTATGGATGTTGAATAATATTTCTATTACTCCAGTAAACACTCCTGCATATAACTTAGCAACATCTCTGTAAACGTAACTCTGGAAGATTATATTATATTTAGAATGCGCCAAGTTGAACGAAAATATTTACAAAACCTGCAGTTCTTAAAAAGTGGACCTTATAGAGAGTAACATAGTATAACTTAAAGCCTGCTAAAAACATATTGTGTTAGTTTTTAATGATATGATATTTAAATCGAAAAAAGAGTATTTTTATTATGAGAATCTGAAGTTGATAGCGCGAAATTTTTATATAAGAATATCTTTATGCAAAAAAATTGGCATTGTAAGACTGATCTCACATTAAGGCAATATTTAAAAAAATAATAAGATTTTTCCAGAATAAATTTCACGTCTTTGTAACAATTTGAGATTTGCATATATTTTTCAGTTATGGAGGTATTATTTTGCTTTTTACTTCAAAGAAATTTGTATTATAAATTGCGAAAAACATTTCTAGAAAAAGATACATAACATAATACATAAACAAACTTTTATTTCTTGGTTAATTTTACGGGGTGTTTAAAGATAATAATAATGAAGGGATTTAGTGTCAAAAGCAAGTTTGCTTTATATGTATTTTCAATAGCTACCAAATGATAGGTCCAACTAGCGATTGGATAATTATTTATTGGGTTATTTGCAACCGTAAAAATGCGCATGTGTCAGTCGTTCATAGTTATTGGTTAAAAAATTTTCAAACTTGCAAAAAAATTGGGTTTCATGAAATAAATAACTGATCGGAATCTTAGCCTCATGGCTTTAAAGATTTTCTTGCAAATGTGTTTTTTTTCAAGGGCGACTTATTTTACGTGAAGTTAATAAGGCTCTAATGAAAATGCTGTAAACCCTTGGGGTGTCACAAATGTAAAAATACAGTTTTGCACAAGGAGTAAACCAAACTTAGAGTTGTTGAAACGGCGTTGAGTGTTTAAATAATGGTTTGGTGTTAGGGTGCAAAACTGTGTTTTTACATTTGTAACAATGCTCCCATTATACAACAGATAATTTTAAAACCATGGTAAAAAATAGTAATTAGCAAATCTGGCAGTATAATCCTTCGTAGATTAATTGAACTAAAACCGCAACATCTAATTCATACATTTTTTTGGATATTCTCTATGGAATGTGCCATCGAACACATTCCATTAATATTCTTATGCTTTTGTTTCATTGTAAGTAAATTCAGTTCGAAAACCTGAATTTTAATGCTCATAAACTGGTAAAATATAGTGGTGGAGAGAAATGTTTTCCCTAATTTTACTACTGCCTATAGAACTGATATTCTTACTAAAATGTTTTTCACCCTGAAAATATATATGCTTAGATTTTTATGTACATATTTTTAATTATATGTTTGTAATAAGGAATTAATAATAACCTAAATACAATTATATAAATTTTGAATTTCGTACCGGCTTTTAATATTTTGCTAATATAATTATGTCAACAGTAAACGATAAGGCTGACAGCTCAGAGATCCCAAGCGATGGCCATCTTAATAGATTTATACTGTTGAGCCAAGATCACTTTTTTCATCTTGATACTTTACTATTATTATATTTTTAAGTGATTATTCATTATATTTTCCTATTATATAGATTAGATAGGCTAGTAAACATTTTGACTTTGTTCAATATTTTAAATTTTGGTTGGAAGATAAAGGATCCATGGATTCCTCAAGATTTCAAGGGTTAAAACAATATTTTTGAAACAGAGAATGCCAAAAATTTAGATTAATTAAATAAAAACATAATACAGTAAAAGTACTAAAATGAAAATTAACTGCAGAGCATTAAAATATAAAAATTATGGAGATATGATACAAAACAAAATGTACATTATATTATGAGTTCATAATTGAAATTCTAATACCTACAGTAAAAATAAAGGAGAAAAACGTCCTAAGATCATAAGATTTAAACTTGGCTCCAATAAGTTTTTTGTCATGACATTTGTATTAACAAATTGGTAAAAACTAATATAAATTTCAACATTTATTTATTTAGTATTATTGTCATTTTTTATTGCAATCACCTAATTGAAAATGATGTGTACATACTAATCTGTTAACATAAGTTAAGCGAAAAGTGTTAAAAAAAACGTCCGATTAATAAAGTTAGGGGAAGATATGGCATTGTAAATTTTACGTAAAATAAGATGAAGTTATGATTCTGATCTGTTACATATCTCACAAAAGTACAACTTTTTGACAAGTTTCAGAGTTCTAACAATAAGTATGAGCGACTGAAAAAGGCGCATTTTAACAGTTTTTTGCAGATATTCAATCGGCTAGGTTAGTAGCTATTGAAAAAACATAAAATAGGCTTACTTTTGGCTCTAAATTTTTCATTCTGTTGCTAAAAACTGTCAAAATCGCGGTTTTGTCAACTTTAAACAAACCTTACAATTAATTATGCCTTCTTCAAGAAAAAACAATTAAATTTTTGTATAAAGAGGCTAAATAATTCTAAGTTCTCTAGTTAATTTAACGATAATTAAACAATCATATATGTATACATGTATACTCGTATATGTATGTGAATATTTATTTATTGGTAAATGTTGCTCTTTGTTTCAACTCAAAAGAAATATTTTACAATGTGACTTACAAACATCAAAGATAACAGCGATCATTTCTCAGAACTAGCAGTTTTTAATGTGTTAGATTCTATTTGTTTCCTAATTCGTCGTCATTTGATGGACGTCGAAAACGAACTCATTGTACGCAAAATTCTGACATGATATTCTGGAAAGGTCATCAAATACTCAGGAGTTATAGTAGGTTAGAACCTTAACCAATTGCGCCCTGGCCAGAAAACATGACTACTGGTATGTCATAAGAAGGATTTGATTGAGTATACTTCAATATGATAGATAGACCCTTTAAGTTTATCATTGTCCAAGAGAATAAAGTAAATTAAGTGCAAAAATCTTATTAACCATCAAATTCTTGCAACATAAGCGAACCTATAATTAAAAAAGTTTCGGATAAAACTTCTCGTAAGTATATTATATAAACAATAGTTGGCATTTGTTCAACAATTACGTAAATGGTTAATTAAGCATGCGCCTTAAGGAGTGGAAATTAATTTAGAAAATACATCGTTAAAGAGAGAATAAATTAAACAAACTGATGGTAAAATCAGATTAAGTGGCAGTTAATTATCCAAATATATTTATAGAAAGTGCAAAAACAGGCAAAACTAATCAGAGTCAACTAACAAATTCAGCAGTCGATTAACAAACAAAATCAATTGGTACTTGTTTTGTAGGTATCCCGAAATTGTAATAATTTGCAAAAACAAATAATTTCTTATGGAACTTTAATCACTCCACATTTGAAAAATGTAACTCGTGATTATATATTTTTTATGAATTATGTTATATGTATAATGATAATTTAAAAAACGTAACTAAAAATCTGAGCCTACAGAACTTTTCTTCAAGAAGTAATAAACCACAAGGTTCTACTCACAAGAGGCAATAAAGAATATTTAATCCAAGGCTATTAATTATACTCAGCTGAACTTTAAAATAAAAAAGACTGGAACTAGCAGACATAGTTGATTCTATTCAAATGAAGGACCTGAACTAAACTGAATTTGACTACTGGTAATTCTACAAAATCACGAGTTGAAAATACCTGCCATAATCTGGAAAATACACAAGTGAACATAAACAACAAAGAAAACATTATTAAGCTAAATTGTTTGGAATAAACTGAATTATAAGTTGATCTTTGAAATAACAGTGCCACGGTCGGCATTATATCAAAATAAATATTTGGTATGTCATGGTTCTAAAATCAAAAGAAGTAATTTTAGACTATTTATATCAAATTATTCATTCGTCAATATTGTATAGCATGTATATGTAAGATACATGTTGAATATTATTTTTGGAAATTAACAATTGCGAATATTTTCTTGACGCGAACAGTGCTTGATAGAACGGTGGTCATTTTTACCCAAATGTCCACCGTTAGAACGGAAAATGTGTTTCCCTGTTGAAGCCTAATGTACCACAAATACAAATGGCACAGTTGTTTGAGGTTTTATTAGAAACTATTAAATTATATTAAGTGCAAAATCATTTTCTTTATACTGCGTAGAGGGTAGGGAGTTGAAAAAGGTCATTAGGGTCAATAAATGCCTACGGCATAATAAAATATGACTTTAAAGTAAGTATTTAAGACGAATTCAAGCTAGCAGTAGAGTTTTTTATGCATTTGATAGTTTCAGAAAATGAAAATTACGTTTTATATCCTAGAACCATAATTTTTGTATGACATTAGGTTTTTCAGCGCTATATTCCCAATAATTCACTACCATACTACAATATTAGTTAGTAATATTTAAAACGCAGAGCCTTATAGTACCTAATATGAATATCGCTCTCGGCTCCTAGTCTATTAAACTATAAACAACGTTGATATATGATAGTCGACTAACAACATTTATTTACTGTACACATTGTCAAAAATTCATAATCTCGTTGATACAGAGAGCCTAATAATGTAATTTTTGCATCTTCAATTTTGAATATTTGTCAAAAAATATACTACATTTCAGAATATTCGTCCCCATAAAACATTTCATTTTATAACAGAGTTTATAAAATAGTGTTACATATACTTTTTCAGCAGATACATGCGGCCAACAGTTGTTTTTCCCAAATGTCAAAATGAACCTAATACTAAAATAAATGTAAAGTCAGTATAAACGACCAAAGAATCTTAAACATTTAGAAAGTGACTGTTTTATTAAAGTCTAGACAAGCAAAGAAAAACAGTGTAAAACAGATTAGAAAAAAGTTGCAAAATGAACACATTACATGTTTTGTCATAAGCGTACTCCAAATATGGTATTTACTTATCACTGATTGTATGATGCATGATTTTACTGTGTAGGTTTTATCTAATATAAAAGAATTATTTGACTCTAACGAAGCAGAAAAATTAAAAAATGTAATGTAAGGTTTTATTTTGATGTCTCCAATTTGATGATTCAAAAACCAAGGAAATCAAGTAACTGATTACCATCCATTCGAAAAATTCTCAAGATATATGCATAGTTGGAAGCTTCTAAAGGCCGTTTTTATTTTAGACAATATATTCCCTGTAAACCAGTCAGGTATAGAGTTTTTGCTGTAGTGGGCGCTAAAATGATTTCATACATAAGAACTAGAAACATGAGCAAGAGAACAAGCTGAAGAAATATTTAGTCAGGACAATATTTTTTGAAAAGGTTGGATTTTCCAATTTATTATTCTGGACGTGACCAAATGATGTGTGAAACATTTGATAAAGAAAAGGCTGCCGTTGGTTAAAACATTAAAAATAGTAAGGTACAATTCTCAGTACCGAATCGAAAAAGAGGTTTCTGCTGTATTATATGTATTAGAACTGTCAAAAATGTTTTGATGGTATCTAGCCAGCATCTGTTGACTTTGACTTTAGGGGTAACAGTGCTAGTAAAACTGCACTAATAACGAAAGTCAAGGGTCGAACAAACACCCTGTCTAAAACTTGGGGATTATTTAACCTGGTGCGAACTGCGAGTTCAAACGAATATCTACAGTGATTAATTAAAACAATGCCAAATATTTGTGGCATTTTCATGCGTAATAAGAGTAACGAACGTCAATACTAGTTGATTAGTTCAGAAAACGCTTGCATCAGAATTAACGCATGAGCAAATTCAAAGACAAGCTAATGATGAGACCTTTTAGTTGAGACCCTAAAATATTAAAATATCCCTCTAAATACTCATTAGAGTGAAGAGATTTATTTAACAAAAGAATATGAGATCGTAATATTTTGCTGTTACTTGTGACAAACACATGTTTTGACCATGTAAATATTTTATAAATAACATATTTCCAAATATCGTTGTTTTCTGTATAAATACTCTACAAGAGTTAGATAAATATACACTTAATAGTATATAATTGTAAGGTGCGCTTTTCCTAGTGTTCAAACGATAAATGGAATGCAAAAATTGGAGATTGGCTGATTAAAAAAAATTTAAGTAAGGTCTGGACGTAAAGCAGTACAATGTAGAGAATAATTTTCACCCCTACACGAAAAGGTCAAAATA
The DNA here is from genome assembly GCA_034190945.1 of Octodonta nipae. Classification (NCBI taxonomy): domain Eukaryota; kingdom Metazoa; phylum Arthropoda; class Insecta; order Coleoptera; family Chrysomelidae; genus Octodonta; species Octodonta nipae. The sequence goes on along the minus strand of CM067221.1, from coordinate 35,716,451 downwards.
GTAACCAAAAACTAAGTAATATAATTAAGTAAAATAAAAAGTAACCGATGTGATATGTAATAATACTATTCTAGTTATTTATTTAAAATGTGGCTTTTGATAAAGTTTAATTTCCGTATATATCATTTCTATGCTTTATTTTCTGGTTAATAAACGTAATTCTGGAGGTACAATTGCACGGTGTTAGGTTTCGTATAGGCAATTTCATAAACGCAATGAAGAAATACGACTAAAATTTACATACAAAAGTAATATCAGAGTGTAATTCAAAGCATGATTTCTTATTAATGAATAGAATTACGTAATATTAATTAATTTGCATTCTTCGTCATTTATATGCAAAAATTTACCAAGATGAGCAAGAAATACGTTTATTCAAATTTTTCTTCATATCATTAATAACATTATAGTATATCTTTGTCGTTACAGGAAACATTGAAAACTTTGCAAACGTGGTTTTGATAAGTGATTAATGTTTTTTTGGCACTAAATAAAAATTCCATATTCTTGTTCCGCTTACCTTTTTAGAAGAAGTAGAACAGCTTCCCCCAATTTATCCTTTCAACCACAACTTCACCACTTAGTACTATAACACAATATATTCTCAATAATTTCAAACAGACAACTCAGCAAACTTTCGCACGAATCAAACACGAAATTAGTGCACTATTAACTAATTTAGCGAAGCAATTAGCGCAATTTTACTACGGCAAAGATTGTGTTTACTTTCGTGACAGGTGTGCTATTAGAAAACGCGTGTTCTGTTTAGTTCGAATCGTTCGAAATGCGCGCGACCAACTCCAGCAAGCCGCATCAAACGACTGTCTGTGATGCCTGCTGAAAAGCTGAACCACTGAAAGCTGAGTCGACGCCAGGAACAAACGCCAGCAGGAGACGGCTAAGGCTCTATAGCGTCGTGGACACGGCAACAGGACGAGGCGTCCTGTGCTAGCGTCACGTTAACCGTATGCAGGTTTTATTAATATCAGAATTAACGAGTTTAATATAATGTGATAAAAGTTCTACACAAAATTCATAAATATACCTTTATCTTTTATTCGCAAACCGCGATTCATCTTTGTCCGCTTCTGAAATTAAATAATTTATATTTAAAGAAGAACCGACTTCAGCTGACTTAAAATAAAAACAGTTTAGATACCGTGTGCAATCAATCACTCTTTTCAGACATATCTTCTTTTTTATCTGATTTAATTAATGTACAATTCAATTGAAAATTTTAGCGTATTCTTAATTCTCTCTCTCTCTCTCTCTCTCTCTCTCTCTCTCTCTCTCTCTCTCTCTCTCTCTCTCTCTCTCTCTCTCGCTCTCTCTCTCTTTCTCCCTCTCTAATTTTTATTCTTTGTCTATATTTTCCAAATATATTTTAACTTTTTTATTTGTTTTATTGTTTGGAACACTTTCTATAAATGTAACGAATTCACTCTATATTGCATCCACACTCTATATGCTCCTGTGTACTGGTCACTCCTATATGACTTATTGCTCTATCATTTTCTGAAGCACCCTGTATAACTACAATTCAACACAATATTACAACGGTCCTGATATGTTTAAAAGCACCCTGTATCCTCTTCATACTCTTTCTATTTTTCTATTGTTTAATTATTCCTGTATACCAATGTTTTTACTTCGTCCCATATGTCTAGTATTCCATTTATGCAACTGATCATGGTCTACCCTACATAACAAAATTTACCTCTTTGAACCACATTTTATGACTATAAATGTACTCTACCATTTATTTTAATCACCCGGTATATGCAACTGTTTGGAATTTTTTTTCCCATGTCTATAATTATACCCCGTCCTTCGTCCTATAATTCAAATATCCTAACTCTTATGCTTATATAACAAATTTATGATACATCCTCAATAACAATTTTACCCAACCCTTACTTCAAACACCTTGTCTAAGCTACTACTTATGTTCCAAACTATATAACTTTTTTAAACCGGCCTAAAAGCTGTAATTATACTCCACCTTATATTTCAACCATCATGTATACTCAATTGCTTCTGAAAGCCTTTTGTATAACTGTAATTATTCTCCGTTCTGTAACGCAAATATCCACTCTGTAAAACCTTGTATACGCAACTACTTATGTGCTACCCAATACAATATTATTAGAACCACCCTGTATAACTAATTCAATTCCAACTTATATTTCAACCATCATATGTATACAACTGCTTATGTACCACCTAATATTACATGCACGCATGTACATACTTTCAACCTTATTCCACACAGAAGAGATCGCCAGAATAACAAATTTTCGTTTTAACAAGCTAATTGAATATGTACTGCAATTCCACGCGACTGTAACTTAACTTCGTCTCTAAAATAGATACTTCAAAAGCATCAGAATAAAAATCATTACAAACACCCTGTGCGACATACTTTCATGGCATATCTTGACATTTAAACTAGATATTTATGATGAAAATTTTACATTTATATTTTTCCGATTTTCAGAAAAATGGTTTGTTTTACGTTATAGAAAAATGTACGGAATCAAGCTGGAACATATCTTTGTATAATACAATTTATAAGATTCAAATGGCGTGACCAGTTTTAGAGAAAACAGTGAAGATTCATTGAAAATCGCTTAAATTTAGTCCCTAATTTACATTTTTTCTCATTTTCTAGAAAACCGTAAATCTTATGTTATGGACAATTATATGGGACCATTCTGTAATGTTTCTTAATATAATAATGACTCGTCATACATAAAAAAAAGTTTTAGACGAATTGATAACCTCATTTTTGGAAGTCGGTTAAAAAGGAAATAGGAAGGGCGGTCACTGAGACCGAACGATGGCAGCGCAAGCTTCTTACGAAATACACTTCCCGTCACTCGTTGTCTCTCTTTATCTGGTTAGGTTAGCTCTTGTGCCACTTCAGGATTCAAGTATTAATCTTTACTAGTGGTCGCCCAGTGGTCGAAATTCGACCGTATTTCATCAAATTGTGAACATTACTGAGGTTCGTTTATCAAAAGTATATTTCTATCAGCAATAAAGGGGAGGAGAAACCGGAGAAGAAGACGTCATGAAATCCCCTCCTCCTCCCCACTCCAAAACGATTATATCATATTGGCAAATCGATTGAAATTAAAAAAAATATATGAGAATTTAAGCAAATATAGGTATTCTAAATGATTTTGAAAAATGCGTGACCCCAGTTTTTGTAACCTAAAAGTTTTCGTCATTTGCAGATTCAATCGAGTTCATAAAATAAAAAAATATATATGTCCAACAACCTTATAAAAACTACAATCCTTAATATATATTTTCTGTTTTCTACTGATTGTCAATACACCACACCTTCGGAAGATTGTGAAAATAATTTAGTAACAAAATAAATAAATTCACAACAAAAACTTACAGAATAATTAAAATGCAAGTTACTCGTACTTGTCTGAAAAATCAATATTGATCTAGTATATTGGTCTTCACATGAATTAACAGCAGGTAACGCTTCTTCCATATATAATTACTCAATAATTTGATGGTTTTCGGAGGAAAAATATGTTCAATAAAAATATATTTCTTTGTAGAATAGACGTATGTACCTAAATTACCATAACAAATCAGTAAATGAATTGCATTTCTTTATATTTTACATACAGATAATGTTAATGACATGTTTATTTTAGGTAAAAGTCTTGCAATGAAACCATGTTGTTGCAGAAATTTAACCATGTAATAATAACTAAATTGTTTATTAAATAAAATGCATGAACATAAAACAATAACTAACTAATTACCTATCTAAAAATAATTGAAAAATTCGGTCTTTAAATATATTCAAATATGTAGTTATAATTTTTAAAATAAAAAATAAATAAATCCCTTTAAACATATTAACATAATATTAAATAATAAATTAATATTAAATGTAATATTTAAAACATTAGTTATTACCTGCATTTTTCAAAAATATTTTTTGATTTGAGACTGAAAAATTTCAATAGTCTTAATAAAGTAAGAAATAAAACTAAATAAAAACCTTCAGTCTGACATTTCACAGTTAACGATTGCAACTCGTGAGCAGAAAATAAAATCATTTACTCAAAAGTTAGTATGAAGGTGTTATACCTACTATTACTTTCCAAACAACTACAAAACGTACATATTAACCAAAATCTTAAGATTTAATATCATTAACTTAAATGAAATACATGGTAAGCAAAGACTGTTTCTGTTTTGTATGGAAAATATAAAGAAATATAAGCACCTGCTCTTAATTAATGATAAATAAGTAATACTCACATTTGTTAAAAACTTCTCGCAGTGAATGAAGCTGAAATCTTGAACTTTACATATTGAATTTACAACTTATCTTTAGCATCATACTATATTAATCTGACACCAAATAATATTCTGAAATGTCAAAATTCAAATCAAGGCGCCGTATCAAAGATAGTCATGAGCTCAGGGATGAAAGATCTAACTATTTGTCTTGAATATTACAATCAGTGCATTATATAAACTTTATGCGGTAAAAATTAAAAGAATCGTTAATTTGGAAGTATAACATTAAAATTAATAGAATATTATCAGAAATAAATTTATCGAGTCAATCCATCATACGATTTTCTCTCCAAGCAATCTGGCGACACTGGTACTGTTATGTGTTTGGCATTGACATATGGACGTAAATAATGTTTTTTTATTATATTTTATTTAATGAATGAACCAATATCATAAATAAATTTTAGCATTCTGCACTAAAGTAGCTACTAAACAAAACAAAAATAAAGAAAATCGGTTGAGGGACAGAAAAGAAAATGGTGCCTAACCGTTTTGTCTTTGCCTATTTATATATAAATGAGTGATTTAATTCATAATTTAAATTTAACTGATAAAGCATGTGATGTCGTCTAAGTTATTATTTAACCAAAATATAAAATTTGTTGAATTGGCATCAGTTCTTTGTGACCATTCCAGTAGTTTGTGTATTCCGGTCAACACTGGCTGAAGAGGTAGTTCGGTTCTTCCTGGATGAAGGAAACTCCTCGTCCCCTCGGCTTGGACATGTTTATGAGGGCCTCTAGTTCCAAAGTCCGAAGAAAAGCTTCATTGCGCTTCTTGATGCCACTAAGTCTTAGATTTCTTTGACCTTTGATTCTATTAATGAAACTCTGTGTGGTCAATTGATATTTAGTTTTTCTAGTACATCTATATAGGACAGGTTTACTAAACATCTAATATCTGCTGCGAATTCTTGTAGGCTTTTCCCAGATTTTCGGGTTTTCCACTCAGTTGCACCTGGTATACTTGACTCAACGATTGGTTGTCGTATCTTTTATCTAGGAGTGCAATGAACTTGTCGAAACTGCCATATTGATCTCCAGGAATGCTTTGGAGAAGTTCTAAAGCAGGGCCTCTTAAAGAAATTACAAGAGAGGTAGAATTTTCTTGACTAGCCTATTGGTTAGCTGCAGCCACTGGTCCAATTGTCGTTTGCACGTAGGCCAATATGAAGTACCTTGAAATGTGGGTGGTTTGTTATAGAAACTTTTGGTACTTATGGGGTTCTGATATTTTCCCCACTGTAAGTCCTGTTGCACGTTTACCTTGCTTTGGATGGAATCGATGCCATCTACTTTAGTTTAAAGAGTATCGACAAAATTTTTAGGAGCATTCTGTTCTATTGTGTCACAAAAAGGTATTATTTAAACACTCAAAGTTTTTCAAAATGAAACCTTCCTTAATTGCTCTTCGTCGGGAAAATTTATGGGCATGGCTTAGATATTAAAGCAACAAAATTATATTTATTTATGCGACATTCAGTTATAACCTGTAATTTGTAACATCTAAGCTATTAAGATTGCTATGAGGATAGGATCTTAAACTCCCACCGGGTATGTTTTAGGGAAGTATGTTCCCTAAAATGAGCTTGTCATAGTTTTCATGAAACTCTATTTATTATTTTCACATTTGCTTGGAACTAACAAACGTCTACTTTTATCAAACGATAAGACCAGGGAACAAAAAAATATGCAAAATAACAACAAATGAGAATTTAATTAAAAGCTGAAAACATGACACAAAAATGTACTAAAAAAATTAAATATTCCTTTAAAACATTAAACTATCGATATGAGTTTTGCAAAATTATGCAAAAACATTAGGGGTGTGGGTAAGATATTAAACACAAAAATTATTTTTATTAAAAGCGTTAGTTGGTTAAAAAAACCCTGTAAGTGAACATACTTAAAAACCAACAAACAGTATGAGGTTGTGATGTTATTTCATACCGGCTATATCAAAACTGTATATGTTCCTTCTAAATGAACTGGTCTTTGTTCTCAAAAAAATTTATGTTCAATACTTTCACTTGTATTCACTTTACTCTTACTTATCGATAGGGTGGGTATAATAAAAAATATGCCAAAGTAAACGGAGAAAAGTTTAATAAAAAATTAATAAAACATGATATAAAAAAATAATAAAAAAGAAATATACTCAACGGTAGTTACATTTTGAAAATCTAATATATCTACTAAAGAAACCATAGAAAACATAGAAAAAATTACTATATTTACAAAGAGCCAACAGTGAAATTTAGCAAAAGAAATGTATCAAAACTGGATTCTATAATCAAATTGATATGTCTAGAAAAAGATACCGGAATAAACTATTAACAGAGATACCTTACATTGTAAAATGTTTTTCAGAAAATTCTTACTATCAGTTATGCATGAAATCTGTTACTTGTACTGTATTTCTAGAATTTACTGTAGTCCTGAAAACTCAAAGCCAAATATTTTAAAAGTCGTCTGCCATCAAAGAAAATGTACAGTAAACGAATCCTATAAGGTTAACTGCTAAATAGCTATTTGATGAATGGTTAATCATTCCAAAAGTGGTTCATAACAAACTCCTCAGTAAAGCAACAAGTCAAACTCTTCGATGTCTGAGTACTTCTTAGGAAATAACACCACAGTTTAAAGAAAATTGCTGTATATTCCAAACGTTTCGGGGTCTAGGTCAGACCCCGTTGTCAATGGTTAAGAAACTTGGATAAAAAAGGCACAATTCTTAGATGTAAATTAGAATATTTGACAATATGTATTATTTGATTTCTGACGGAACTAAGAGAATTTTATTTGCAATATACAGGGTAGCACAGAAACTTCTAAAGATCATACAATCATAAAGTTCCTTTCAAATTGGAATATACAGCAATTTTCTTTAAACTGTGGTGTTATTTCCCAAGAAGTACTTAGACATTGAAAAATATGCCAAAAATATCATTCAGAAAACAATCAAACTCTTCGGTAACATAACCCAGTCACATAATGCTGCCCCTTACGGAAATTACTCTAATTAAAGGGCAGAAAAAATGATTCCACCATAAAATGAAATGGTTCCAAAAACAGGAATGAGTCCACCATAAAAATTGAATCACGATAAAAAAAACTTATATACTTATACTATCTTCGACGTCTTTTGTACGCAAGACAATATATATGATATATATTGTTTCTGGTCGGGAACCTTCATCAGTTGCCCTTCCCACAATTGATTGTTCTCTCGAGCACTTATTTATGTTTTTGATACATAAGGGTAAATTTGTAGACGCGAAAATCCTAGATGTCGGTCTTTACAGCTGGCGTCTACAATTTTACCGTTATGTATCATATACATAAATAAATGTTTCAGAGGACATTCTATTGCGGGAAGCGCAACTGATGAAGGTTCAAGACCAGAAACAATATGTATCATATATATTTTCTTGCGTACAAAAGAATGACACCCCGAAGAGGGTATTCAATATCTCTGACAGGTGAAGTAACCTGAAAATTTAATTATAACCTAGGAGTTGCGGAAGAACAGCATTTACACAGAACAGCTCCAAATGCAGAATCTCTAGATGTTGGTATTTATATACATATAGCCCCTCAAACATCACAGAAAAATTTTGATTTAGCGTTTGTTCCTATATTGGTTTTGGCAATACATTTCATTTGCATTATCGCTTTAAATCACATTGTTCAACACAGTTTCCTCAGTTGTTATAAAATTATTAAAATTTTGAATGTATGTTCACTAAAAGAAATTAAAACTGCTGCGCTTGTTGCGAAATGACCTCACTGGTAAACAAGATTTTCCTGGAATACTTCATCCGAAAATATTTCATGGGGATTATTATCTTCAGCGGGCAATTTTGGCCTTAATCCTCGAAAAGCGTATTGGAAATTTTGGACGTAACAGGTATTTGTCAACGGATTTACACCATATTCGTGTTCGAATTTAAATCGACTGGTTTCATTAAAAAAGAAAGAATTTATTGCTGAGTTATATTCTTATTAACAAATTTCAAAATATAAAGAGTTAATAAATTTATAATGTCTTATTTAGACATACAATACAACAGATTTTGCAAGATTATAAGTAGTAGAGATAAAAAAAAACAGTTACATTTAATATATTCACTACAAGTTTTCTCAAATTTGTTTTCTGAAACCTATTTGTGTCATCTTCTTGTCTCTTTTGATGGCTCTATTTCGAAATAACACAAGAATTGAGAAATAAAGGTTATACATTCAAAAAATTCAAACATTTCAAAGTCTTATTTCTACTTATTTCGTTGTCAGTGGCATTAAAATCTGAATATAATGTATATTTGAAATTAAAAGCTAAATCGTTTTGACAATTTTATTTAAGATAGTTAAGGACATTTGTTGTTTATTTTTTGATATACAGGCAGTGGCGGAGCTAGGGGATGGCCCCTAACCGGGTCACACCCGTAAATATCAATAGTGTCACCTATAAAAATTCGTAAAACTGTGGCAGATTGCATAACCACAACTAATAAAATAATTTATCTAACAATACTATGTAGGTGCCTACTTGCCTTGTAAGTTTTTGTCAATCGAAATCATTGTATTGTAAGGATTTAGATTTGGTTTCACGGTGAACTCAAATTCGTGTCGAGAATAATAAATTGACTTTACATTTCTTCTGTCTACACACTGACGGTCCACCTAGGATTCCCCTAAACTATGTTTTTTTTATCCCTACCCAGGCGGAACTTCCAATATCAGCCAGAGTGTCACCCAAATTATATACAATAGTAAAGCTGCTTTCAAGTCGGAAGAACTTGAAAGAATTGTCTTCGGAATTTATATGAGGCGTTTCTTGTAGACCGTCCGCTGGTAACTGATTTTGGTCCACCATTTTTTTCCTCTACCTCGAAAGGGGCTGAAAAATGTGTTATTGTTGAATACAGTGAGACGAAATTCGTGAGAGAATCATTTTCTGAAAAAAGACCTCCTGCCTTGTTGACTAAATTAATTCTCAGATGCCACCAAGCATTAAAATATGGTAGACATAACTGTCGCACGTGGCCGAAGGGTTGAGATAAGGACGTGATCCTGAAGGAAACGTAACAATATGGTAACGATTTTCTCGTTTCTGCCAAGCAGAAGAACAATCAGAAGAAAGAAAATTGATATCCAGAGTAGGCACAAGCGAGAAAATGGTGGACCAAAATCTGTCACCAGTTAATGGTCTATGTAAATGGTCGACTTTGTGGTAAAATGCAATCACGATGTTAACGACATCAGTGAATCCGCAGAATTGTTTGATCCCAGAGTTTTTGAATATACAAGTGTAGTGTTATTTCTCAAGAAAACTTTTGAGAATTCGCCTAATAGATTGGTTGAACAAATTCGATTTCTGTTCGGAGTTTCAACACAACTAGAACACGCAAATACTCCACATCCGGAACCATTCCGTATCACCGATGTTACCACAAAATTACTGTATTAGAAATTACATTACGAAATCATAGACTGAATGTATGGCATATAAAGGTTTGCAGAGTCCTGAGAGGCCACTCTCTGATTTAGCTTGTCAGGTGCAATTAATCTCAAACCTTTTAAAACTGAATACTGAATTGTTGTGGCGGATGGTTCATGTGAATACATAATAATAAAAATACAAACGAAGAGAAGCCTTTTTTAAAGCAAATAATACGTTCGGATCTGTTATTAGACACCAAACTGTTTAAAGCAGCCCAACATTTAAATAATTTGGTCAAGGCGAGTTGGACTCGCATACTTAGGGTTCCGTACCACCTTCAAGATTCTAATATTCCAATTTCAGACAAGCAGGGACAAGTATTTTCTTATATTTACCCTTATATCTTTTAAAGGAAGCGTTTTAAATTTATAAAAAATATACACTTTGATTTTCCACACATAGTCTTTTTATTTTATCTGCTTCAGGATTCGCTTGATTTTTATCAAATACATATGTATTTAATTTTCTAATTTGGCCCACAAAAATTAACATTAGAGTTTTATTTCACTAATAAACTTTCAGAGAAGTCTTTTATAATCTACTGTCTGAATTTTGAGGCTCTACAGATTGGAAGATAAAGGGCAAAATGGGTCAAGTTTTAAATTATAAATTATTAAATCTGTTATTCAAATTATATAAAAATAAAAATAAAATATATTTTTCAAAATTTAAATACTGTAGTTTCTAAAATGGAAATTAAGTCGATGTTTTATATTTTTGCTAATATCTTTTAAAAAAATGATTTAAAAATATGATATATTTGTTTATTCACATAATGAGCCTTTTATGTTTTATTTACCTTTTATTAAAATTACTATGGGGGTTTTCTAATAATTTATTTTCCGTTTAATTCTATTATTTGGGGGCCAAATAATATAATTAGGGACTTTTTCATATTTTTCCAATAAACAAAAAAAATTGGGTCTTATAGTTTGGGGAATAACGGGGGAATGGATAATTTTTTTAAAATATTTTTTTAATATATTTTAAAATATTCAATTTAAAAAAATTAAAAAAATATATTTGTATTCGTCATAATGAGCCCTGTGATTTGATATATTACATGACCCGTTAGAAACAATTATAATTTTTTATTTTCCATTTAATTCTATAATTTGCCTCCCAAAATGAATATCAGGGTTTCTCCTTATTTTTCCAGTAAAGTTCAGATGAGGGGTTATACTTAAATTTTTTTCAAAATTTTTCAGTTCATTTTTTCGGAGATAAGGGGGGGAATGGGTAAATTTTTTTATATTTTTGTTAATATCTTTTAATTAATTTGTTTTAAAAATATGAAAAAATATATTTGTTTTCGTCGTAATGAGCCCTTTCATTTGATATATAACATGATAGTTTAGAAACAATTTTAATTTTATATTTTCCATTTAGTCCTATAATTTGCCCCCCAAAATGAATATTAGGTGTTTTTTCTTATTTTTCTAGTAAAGTTCAGGTGAGGGGCTATACCTCCATTTTTTTCATAATTTTTCCAGTTTATGGATTCGGAGATAGGGGGGGAGATGGGTAAAATTTTGTATATTTTTGTTAATATCTTTAAATTAATTTATTTTAAAAATATGAAAAAAATATATTTGTTTTCGTCATAATGAGCCCTTTCATTTGATATATATCATGATGGGTTAGAAACAATTTTAATTTTATATTTGCCATTTAATTTTATAATTTGCCCCCCAAAATAAATATTAGGGGTTTCTCTTATTTTTCTAGTAAAGTTCAGGTGAGGGGCTATATCTCCATTTTTTTAATTTTCTAGCTTATTGTTTCGGAGATAAGGGGGGAATGGGTATTTTTTTAAATATTTTTGTTAATATCTTTTAATTAATTTATTTTAAAAATATGAAAAAAATATATTTGTTTTCGTCGTAATGAGCCCTTTCATTTGATATATAACATGATGGGTTAGAAACAATTTTTATTTTATATTTTTCATTTAATTCTGTAATTTGCCCCCCAAAATTAAAAGTAGAGGTTTCTCTTTATTTTTCCAGTAAACTTCAGGTTAGACCCTATACTTGCATTTTTTTTCAAAACTTTACGTTTTATGGTTTCGGAGATAAGGGGGGAATGGTTAAATTTTGGTATATTTTCGTTAATATCTTTTTAAATAATTTTTTTTAATATAAAAAAATATATTTGTGTTCCTCAGAATGAGACCTTTCATTTGATATATTACATGATGCGTTTGAAAATTTTTTTATTTTTAAATTTTTATTTAATTCTATAATTTGCCCCCCAAAATTAATATTAATGGTTTGTCCTTATTTTTCCTGTAAAGTTCGGGCAAAGTTTTATATTTCCTTTTCTTTTCAAAATTTTAGGCTTAGTAGTTTCGGGGATCAGAGGGGGGAACGGTCGATTTTTTAGTTTTTCCCCCCAGAAGTATCCCCATTTACGATATGTAATCGGATCACCAAACTAATATTGTTCCATTGCTGTGATTATCCGGAGTGATATTATAAGGGTATCCGTATATTGTATATACGGAACCCTAAAAATTGCGTGTACAGTGTACCTTGTGGTTGTGGTCATACATATATGAGAGAGAAGTCACTACTGTAATAAAGGAACAACAATACTGAGCCAATCAGATATTGAGTAGCATTGTTAACCACTGAAAAGAATGGGACAATGCAAAGAGCTTGATAACAAAAGATATCTCTAGAGCTGCATTCTTAATGAAAATGACGAATTCCCGCCGAATGTAAACACGTAACCTTCAGTATATAGTGATCAAAAAGTTTGTTGAACTGTCTCTGTGAAATTAAAATAAATAATTCATGCCTCTATAGCAAAAGCATTTACGAGAATAAAGAGAGTAAAGGTTTAAAACAAGGATATTGTCTCTTCTCAACCATATTTAACATAAATATTTGCGTTACACAATTGGCTGAGAAATTCTAAGAACATTAGACTCGAATTCGGAAATGACTGTCTATATAGCCTCTTATTTGCGGACGATAAGTAATTATTACAACTGACGAAAAAGAACTAAAAAAATGGAATTTGATAATCAGTAAAGATGAAAACTAACAATAAAACGTGAAAAGCGATACAAAATACCTCCAATTACTACGTTGCACAATAAACAGATTTATGTATACAAGTACCTAGGAAACAATATTAGAACACGGAAACACAGATAAGGATATTCAACATAGGGAAGACGATGTAAACAAATGCTTTATTTTGTCCTATGGTCACCAATAATTTCATTAAAAACAAAATCAAGTATGCATCAAACGACTAATGACATCTGGGTCAGAGTGCTGGCAAATGAATAATAATATGTAAAACTGAATGATTGCAGTATCAAATATTTAAATATACTGTTTTTGTTCTTAAAGAATTAACACAATAATTCTCCAACAAAAAAAAAACGCAAAAAACTAAGATGCCACAAATAATCTTCAGAAACAACATTTAGGAAGTTCCAAAAATTACAGAGGAAGAAATTGCAAAAACAATGAGATCTTGCAAAAACAGAAATTCTCAATCGCTATTTCAAATGCTTTCAAGTTAAAACTCAAGAAATAACAGATAAAAACTCTATAGCAGTTAAATACCAAGTACACATTTACAATTATTTCAGCAAAAGCAGCTGCTGTAATAGTTTCACTATAATCAAATGTATTTATCTCGTGAATAATCGGATTAATCCTTACTCCAGATTCAAGCAAGTAATTTCTTTATAGTACTTACCTAATTTATATTTCGATTATGCCCAATGAAAAATTGTCTAAAAAACATATTAATTATCTTTGAAACCACAAAAAATATATGTTAACTGTGTTGTGAAATATTTATGTTAAATAATGTACAAATAACGATTTCTATAGTGACCGGATATAAAACACGTATATCATGACAAATCTGATATCAAAAATGAGAATTTCAACTCCTACAACATATCAAGATTACAAAGAATTATACGGAAGTTCATTTTCCATAGGAAAGGGTAGTTGGTCCTTGCTTTGTCAAAAAATTCATGATGGTAGCCGAAAAACCAAACGTCACATGGCAAATCTGAAAAGGTCATGAAATAGCTATAAAAATTTGGCTATGAAAATAAAGCTAGAAAAATGGCATTTCTTCAAGCAGTAAATGACCCAATTTTGCCCCCATTTAAAGTTCATCGAATGTCTTGTAGTTTCCGAGATCCAAATGGTTAGGGTTGAGTGTGAATTACCCTGTATATATAAATATATTAGGAAGTTATTCATTGGTGTAGGTGTTGTACATAAACACATTAAAGTAAAGTTAAACATTTATCAATATTGCTATTTTCAAACGCTCAGAGTAAACAAGTTAGTTGGGCAATTTATAAATTCCGGATGCTTTCTCCATAATAAATGTGAAATTTAATGAAAATAGAAAGACCCTCATCAAGTCAACCAGACAATAAACAACTTTAGCAGTGTTTTTAAACAACTTTGTATAATTCGAAACGACCATTAATTTTCCACATAATCGAGGCATAGCGCCACTACATTATACCGACAACAGCGAAATTAGTGATAAAGCACCTAAAACTAGATATATAATTCCCGATAAATATACCATGGTAAAAACAACTTTTGTTGAAAACCAATGGTCAATATGATGCAGATTAACGGCGTATTTATGCAACAATAATTCTACACATTAATTATCACTTCCATTATGTATGCGTATAAATTATGATAGATAAACTTGCATATTTGAATATTTATGTGGGCATAGATGAAATAAAGATGCTCGTTATTGAAAACACGTTAATAGGTGTTTTGATAAATGTTACAGGATACGTCAGCAAGGGTGGACATAAATTTCAAATATTTGAAATATTTGCTACATTTTGTACATCGGCAAATGCTAATAGATTTTAATTTGAAATTGGCATAAATAGTCCACCTTAATAATATTTTCATATATATATATATATATATATATATATATATATATATATATATATATGAAACCTCACTATATCTACATTTCTGCATAATTTTTACTAATATTGAGGCACTTATCATAAAGAACAATCAGCTTTTGTATTCCGCCGTTATAGAAGCTTTCCATAGCAATAAAGTCGTTTTAACAGTGTCGTCCTGGTAGATCAGAATTGTATGGATGATTATTATCAATTTTTCATAGCCAAATGATGCGCTAAGACCTTGATTTCGGTTTGCCGCATGTGAACGGACATTGTCATTTCATTTGCCGCGCTTTTTTGTTTTGAATGCAAGGTGCAATTTTTTCAGGTCTCACAGTATATTTCAGAAATGACTTTGTCACCACAAGGCAAGAAATTAATATGCCACACCAATCCAAAACACGTTACACTTGATTTTCTGGGGAAATTATCTGCTTATCATCACCTTCAGCATCACAACGTTCAAGAAAAGTCCAGGGGCTGTCTTAAAGTTCTTTTCATTTGATTTAGTCAGTACTTTTGTTACCCATCGTGAGCAAAAAACAGCTTAAAATGCAAATGAACGAAGTAAGGTAATTTTTGATGACATGAGTGGTACCTAGAAAAGCTTAACATGTGGGTTATCCGCCATCTTGAAAAAAGGCGAAAAATGGTTTTTTTGACAATAACTCGGCTATCCGATGATAGACTACTCCGCTTGAACTTTTAAAACTCATTTCTTGCAAACGAAAAGGAAATTGTGAGGCTTCTTCTTGATGCAGGAAAGCAGGAATTAGTTCCTCCGTTATTTGCCTGAATTGCAATGGGCAAACATGCAATACCGTTGCCAGAGTCAACATTTTGTTTAAAGACGACGAGGATACAGATGATGATGATGATGCTTCGAACATCATCTCCAGAGTTTCAATAGACTCCACATTTAGCAATGTTTACTGAGGATGCAGACCTCCAACCTGGACCATTGTAGCAACAAAAATAATGAAAAAAGTCCATGGTTCATTTCCTTAAATGAACAAAATATTGTTCATGAAAAAAATTCCAGGTATTTCTGTATTCCATATGCATTTATTTTTTATCCAAAGCATTTCTTGAAAAACCTTCTATCCGTTTTAACTAGTGCTTTTGTATTTTTTTATCGCAAAAATGTACTGTTAAACCTTTTATTCGTTTGAATGTGTTTGTTTATCGCAAAAATTTATTGTAAAACCTTTTATTTGTTAAAACGTGTACATAGAACGGAAGTACGGAATATACGCAAGAAATATGTAATCCGCCTACCATTTTTGTACTGTATAAACAAATTATTTGTTTATTAAATTCCATGTATGTGATTTCTAATTTTCTGCTTTATTTATTTATATTATATAACATTAAATCCTTGAATTACCTTTCTTTCTTTTTTTTGATGTGTATATACAACAGAGCGAGTGGCTCGCTGACGCTGGGCGCGGACTTTTAGGCCCGTTGGAAATAGTAAATTTCATGTCCTAAATTTTTGAATTTTTCAATGGATATCTCGCATGATACGCGAAAATGTATAAGACATAAAATAGCATGAAAAAACTACAAAAAAGTATTCTATCAAATAAAATAATTTCTGAACTTAATTAATAAACCTTTTTATATGGTATGTTAAACATATATTTTTCAGTCTTGGCACCAACTTCAAGTACAGTTTTGTAGAAATATAGAATATAATATTTTTGGTTTAAAATATTCAATTGAATTATTTTTTACTTTTTTGTGTCCTTAAAAGTCGGTCAGTTTATTTTTGCTCTTTAGTGATATAATGGGACAGTTGGATGTATGTTTCCATTTATTTTAAGTATGTTCAGCGATTTTGTCGTAAAAACGCAACAGAAATACAGACTGACACATTAAGACAAGCAAGTTTTGCCAAAAGAATTAATATAACATCCCCGAATTCCCAAACAAAATTTTTGCCTGGACCATTTCCTAAAATAGTCGTCATTAGCCTATTTCTTCAACATTTGTGAACAGCTATCAGCATAAAATGCCTCTATGATTGCGAACTCGAAAATGCACTATTTAAAGCTTTTTGTAAGCTTTTGACAAGCAACATTCATATTCAAGTGAAGGACATACCTATTCCAATGGATCCCCACAATACTTTCATGAAATCCCTAGATTTTATGCGTATTCATAAAGCCGAACTTCCTGACGAACATGAAATATCTTAGAGATCTAGATAATCGAATTTTGAACTAATATAGAATTGGGAGTAAATGACTAAAATTCCAGAAACATAAAGCCAAGATTTAATTTAAAAAACAACATGTTCCTGCTAATTTTCGAAAACACGAACTATGAGATAAATCTCAAAAAACAATCAACGGAACTTTTCAAATACTTGATGCTCATAATAATTTAGCTACCTTGTTAAACCCCAGAATTAGTCAGAAGACTAATTTATCTACAGGCCGTTCTGCTCTTTGGGTTCGTAACATCTTACATTCAATTTTAAATCCTCAAATAAAGCACTAGGGAGTTAGATGACGTAAAAGAAGGATGAAGGTACGTTTCTAACAGCAAATTGAGACTATTAGTTCATAAAATTCTTTCAGTACCTACTAACGACAGAATCCCAGACACATTAAACAGATCAATTTTCTATGATTTCGGGAAATTTATTCCGTGCACGTGTACACGTACAAACTCATATAAACCTACTTAGCCAGATTGCCAAGTCCTTAAAAAATAACTTTGCGGCTTAATTGATTGCATCGGAGACGATTTTCAAAGGTATAACTGATAGTGTAGACGACGCCAATGCAGAATATTTTATTGAACTAATACTAAATCAAGGGCAACTACAAATCAAAAACCCTTTTGAAAAACCAAATTAGAGCGTTATGAAAAATATTAAAATCAAATTTATTTCAGTAAGATAATCTCAGCAAAGAATCATTAGAAATTAGATAGACTTCATCTATATTAATAAAAGGTTTCGATACGTGTCCGGGTGGAGATATGCCTACAGACCATAATCTCCTTATGGAATAAATTCACCAACGAAGCAAATCGGAAAGAAATAACCGATCTAATAGATGTTGAATTTAGAAAAGCGAAAATAGAAATAAAATAACAAAAATGGATGAACTAGAGCCCAAAGTATAAAAATATAAAAAACATTATAAAATTTGAAAATACACAAAATCAAAATGGAATAAAAATAAGATAAGCAAAATCAAAATGGCATGCTCAACAATGTGCTGAATAATATCTTCCATTTTCATAAAAAAAGTAAACATGTAGCCGGGATTGTAGAGGACCGAAACGGAAACTAACTGTTGGATGTCTACCAACAAGTAACCAGATGGGAAGAATACCTATCTGAACTATTTGATGATAGTAGCTCTAAACATCAGTTGGATGCGATTGCAGGTCTCCGATAAGAAATAAATTGGTCAAGTGCGAGTTGGACTCGCATACTTAGGGTTCCGTACCACCTTCAAGATTCGAATATTCCAGTTTCAGACAAGCAGGGAATGAGTGCATTTTCTTATACTTACCCTTATATCTTTTAAAGGAAGCGTTTTAAATTTATAAAAAATATATATTTTGATTTTCCACACATAGACTTTTTATTCTATCTGCTTTAGGACTCGCTTGATTTTTATTACAATACATATGTATTTAATTTTCTAATTTGGCTCCCAAAAAGTAACATTAGAGTTTTATTTTACTAATAAACTTTCATGCCTTTTATAATCTACTGTCTGAGTTTTGAGGCTCTGTAGATTGGAAGAAAAACGGCAAAATAGGTCAAAGTTTAAATTATAAATTATTACACCTGTTATTCAAATTATTTAAAAATATAAATAAAATATATTTTTCAAATTTTGAATAGTCTAGTTTCTAAAGTGGGAATTAAGTCGATGTTTAATATTTTTGTTAATATCTTTTATACAAATGATTTAAAAATATGATATATTTGTAAATCACATAATAGCCTTTTATCTGATATATTACATTATGCGTTTGAAAATGGAATCTTATTTTCCATTTAATCGTATAATTTGTCCCTAAAATTACTATGGGGGTTTTCTAATAATTTATTTTCCGTTTAATTCTATTATTTGGAGGCCAAATAATAGAATTAGGGATTTTTTCATATTTTTCCTATAAAGGAAAAAAAAATGAGGTCTTAGAGTTTGGGGAATAACGGGGAGAATGGGTAATTTTTTTAAAATATTTTAAAATATTCATTTTAAAAAATTAAAAAAATATATTTGTATTCGTCATAATGAGCCCTGGGATTTGATATATTACATGACCCGTTAGAAACAATTATAATTTTTTATTTTCCATTTAATTCTATAGTTTGCCCCCCAAAATGAATATTAGGGGTTTCTTCTTATTTTTCCAGTAAAGTACAGGTGAGGGGCTATACTTCCAGTTCAGCTTATGGTTTCGGAGATAAGGGGGGGAATGGGTAAATTTTTTTATATTTTTGTTAATATCTTTTAATTTATTTATTTTATAAATATGGAAAAAATATATTTGTTTTCTTCATTATGAACCCTTTTATTTGATATATAACATGCTGGGTTAGAAACAATTTTAATTTTATATTTTCCATTTAATTCTATAATTTACCCCCAAAAAAGAGATAAGGGGAGGGGGAATGGGTAATTTTTTTTTATATTTTTGTTAATATCTTTTAATTAATTTGTTTTAAAAATATGAAAAAAATATATTTGTTTTCGTCGTAATGAGCCCTTTTATTTGATATATAACATGATGGGTTAGAAACAATTTTAATTTTATATTTTCCATTTAATTCTGTAATTGGTCCCCCAAAATTAAAAGTAGAGGTTTCTCCTTATTTTTCCAGTAAACTTCAGGTCAGAACCTACAAATCTATTTTTTTTTCAAAACTTTACGTTTTATAGTTTCGGAGATATGGGGGGGATGGGTAAATTTTGGTATATTTTCGTTAATATCTTTTTAAATATGTTTTTTAATATGAAAAAAAAATATTTGTTTTCCTCAGAATGAAACCTTTCATTTGATATATTACATGATGCGTTTGAAAAAATTTTTATTTTTAAATTTTTATTTAATTCTATAATTTGCCCCCCAAAATTAATATTAATGGTTTCTCCTTAATTTTCCTGTAAAGTTCGGGCAACGCAATATATTTCCTATTTTTTTCAAAATTTTAGGCTCAGTAGTTTCGGTGATCTGGGGGGGAACAGTCGATTTTTTTAGTTTTTCCCCCCAGAAGTACCCCTAAAATCAATTTTTTTTCTTTTACGATATGGTACTCCTGATCGGGTCACCAAACTATACATTGATACCAAATTTCAACCTCTCCTGTCCAGTAGTTTAGGAGAAAATGGCTGTGATGTGACAGAGGCAGAAATCCTGAGTGATTATATATATATATATATATATATATATATATATATATATATATAAAGTGCAATAATCAAGACTAAAATGGGAAGTCACCTGCCTCAGATGCAGTCAGCACACAAACACTTAAACTCCTTGTAGAAAATGGGATGGAAGCCTTGACGAAACTCCTTAACACCATTTACGAGACCGACTACTTGCCAACGGGCTGGCTGACATCAAATCTTTTTGTAGATACCTCAGGAAAGCAGAACAATAAAGGCCGCGAATGCAGGACAATCAGTCTCGCGAGCCACATCAGAAAAATACGTCACAGTAGGATCTATAAAAATCTCGAGGAAAAGTTCGAGATAACTCAATTTAGCTTCCGAAATGGCATCGGGATCAAGAAGCATTGTTATGTGCTCAAGTAGATACAGATATGTCAATCAGTATATGTTGCCCTGTTCGATTAATTTTAAAAATGCTTTAGATAAGAAATTAAAAAAAAAAACAAACGTAAACAATAAAGACAAAACATTACTACCTGTAGCGGCATCAAACAACCAAACTTAGACCGGAACAAGATTTCTCAAATGAGACAGATAAAAAAGGGTACTCGGCAGGGTTATAGTGCACCTCCGCTTTTTTAAAGATTTTTAACATACTTCGTTTCATGCATTTCTGGATTTCTGTCGCCAATTATAACTGAAAGGGTATTGTTTCGTTAAATTGTCATTAACAATTAAAGAGTTAATTTGCACTTTATTCTTCTTAAAAGATTTTACGTCTCCACAAGAGTCTAAGTGCCTTTTTCAATTGATTTATGTTATTTGAGTCAACGATCCATTTCAGTCCATTAAATTTCCTCTACATATATCCCTCAAAGTAGCACATGTTTTTTTTACCTTTTTTTCTAGTGCAGTATTGTTGCAAAATTCTCTCGAAAGGCAGCACTTTCCTTAGGTACAAATAATTTGCCTTCTTCATTTAGTATAGTGTTATGGAAGCGGTATAACTGACTTATTTAAAATTATTAAATAAAAACATATGTTTAAGTCCTACACTACCAACATAACATTGTAAATTTGTGAACTGCACTTCGAATATTTGAATTTTTTATACCATCTGTAAAACCGCACACTTTCGAGATTAACTGTTGCGAATAAATATATGCGTGAAGGAGAATGTTTATTAAAAGATGGTATAAATAATATACATATTTCTAGTTTCTGCAAATATTAATAGGGTTTGTTATTATTAAATCATTAGGAAAATACATTAAACCCATTTTTGTTACATAATCAAATTCTTCTAAACGTTGTTTGTGGCATATTCTTGATTACTTTTATGTTTTTTTTGGGCAATAACATCACAATAGAAATGAAACAACGTATATTGCAGGAATACCAAACGTTTCAAAGTCTATTCTGGCTTTATATTTATTGATGTAGATTGCAAAAATTTCATGTTGCAATCTACAAAAACATAAAAGTAATAATCAAATTCATTTATTATCATTACTTAAATTTATCTGAATCACCGAATATATTTGACTTAATTGTACTCGAGTTTGAAAATTCTTCTATGTAATAACTATTCCCTGTTTACTTACCTGTACATTAATTTTCTTTTCTTAAAATATTTAAATTACGACTAGCAAACATGAGATTTGCAAATTTTCCTTTTTGCTCCAGGGAACTTGTTTTCAAACAAAAATATTTTAGTTTATATGCAGTTTAATGGAAATTAGGTTAGTTTGTACCTACTAGACAATTAGTGAGTGGTAAGAAATTTTTCGTACTAGAGAAAAATGACTCATGGGTATTTAGAACATGAAATGTCTTTTGTTTTGTCAGCGTAACAATTATTGATCTCTTACCATTTTGACTTCAACCCAGTCTGAAACAATATTCTAGATTATTTTGTATACCATTAACGTTATGCTTAAGACTAAAATCACTTGTTCCTGTATATTCTCATTTTCATTGTTCTTCAAGTCATTACTTCCACTTCACCCTGTCGAGTTTTCTATGCTTTAGCACGTTTAGTTCATTGTTTACCAGCTGCATTTTTTCTCTGCCAGACCATTATTTTTTTCGAGTTTTCTGCAATCATTAAAATCTCATCTTTGAATATTACATTTCTTTCATATTCCCTATTAAATCATTAATTTGTAAACGGCCAAACGGGATTTTTAAGAAGCCACTATCTTGAACTATTACTGTAACAAAACTCGAACATGATTGACCTTGTTTCATTATTTATAAAAGTTTTTTCACTCTGAGCGACAATATACCCTTACCATTCGCTTCTACACATGCTGACGTTAGTATAATTTATTCCTTTATCCTTTATCACATCCCCGTTTCATGCTATTTTACATTTGCTTTCTTTTAATTCCTAGCCTAAGGAGTAAGCTTTAAGTCATCCACGACCTGCAATAATTCCAATGGACAAAATTAGAACGCATATTTATTTTTTGAAATTAAATCTTAACATCTGAATACAAACTTGTAAATTTTGTCCACACTTCAGATTTCTGCTGTGCTTGGGATTTAGGAAAATCCTCCTGTCGATAAACTTTGGAACGGATATTGCATTTCCTTTTTGTATCGCAATACTTGTACGCTGAAGCAGGAAAGTAGTTGTTCCAGAGTTTTCTGTTCCTCACGAAATCCCCTATACACCATCCAATTCCGCAGCTGTGTGATAAAACGTGTAAACTTTTAAGATTTATATATCGACAGTGCTTTAATACTACTACCTCCGTAATGGTTCTTCTATTAGTATAGAGATTTGGGGAATAGTTTGTTATTCCCTGAGGTAGCCATTTCCATTAATTTCAGTTATCGTTTTCGGATTAAAACATTACCACATTGCATTATTTATATACTAATAATACTATAAGACAAGGCATTTGGTTACTAAATATTTGTAGAACAAATTAGCTTTCCATTTTTTTGGAAAAAAAGTGCACTGGTAATTAAATTCCACCGAATCTCAAATAAAATTGTCATACGTAAAAAACATCTGCCTTCATTCGGTCAGTTTCTACCATAAAATGCAATCCTATTGATGTACTTAATAAGTTTCATTCTTGAATGGATTTGTGGGTTATCGGCTTGTCTTACCAATGGTTATCGGCGAAGAATGTAACACTGCCCTGCCCGCCTTTGGAATCTAAGCGTCTCCACTCCACATATCTCAGCCTGTTATGGAGCAATTCTAAGTGGACACTCTTTCTTTACAGTTATCCGATTCCATTATTGGTAAATTCTTGACGAAGTTTTATTTTAGTAGTCCTCCTGGTAAGGATCCTGAACATGTTCTTAGAGGAGATGATTGCTTGGTAGATGGACTACTAATTCTGTTTTTTATGTCAAGTTTAATCCAGTTATATTTTCTTCTCGAGTTGTATTTACAAGCGGAACAGTATCGGATGTTGCCAAAGTTCTTTCACAACAGAAATATTTTGAATAGATTTGATACGTAAAGCTTGTTTACATATTGTTCGTACTCTGTTTTCTAAACTTCTCGAATGCCAATCATTTTTAGAAGCTCCAAACCTTCATCGTCGGACCTCCTAGTCCCAGCACCTCTTTCTCTTGTGCGCGTACTGTCGATTAAGGGCATTTCATCTCTTAGATTTATTTATGCATCTTCATGGTTAACTCTCTCTCTCTCTCTTCTCTTCACGGATTTTGCCGAATATATTACTGAAACAATTTTTTACACTGACTCCACAATCTGGGGATAACTGCATCAGTGTCGAATACAATATTGTTGTCTTTGGCGGCAATTGTACCCTGGGTGCAAAATCTTTCTCCACCGATTGCCCATCCAGGGTCTGTCCTGAGTGCAGATGGATAGTTCGCATCAAATTGTTTTCTGTGGATGGTGACCATTGTGGCTACCTAACTCTGCAGCTCTTCTTGATCTGTGGGTCCACAGCAGAAATACTATTCTATGGTGTCACTTTTCTTTGTTTATTTCTCAAATACCATTCCTTTCTAGGACAAGAACACTCGGAACTTATGTGTTTTTGCTTGGGTGCCTCTGTGTCCCTATGATCTATGGAAACTTATTTCTAACAACTTCAATTTCTAAAGTACCATCTTATAAACAAGCCAAAAATATAGTCGGAATAGGACAATCAAAATAAACGGTTTGTTAAATGCTTGCCAACGTTTCGCTTTATTATATTTAAAGCTTCATCAGGGCTAAAAACATCCAGGAAAATGTATTTACAAATTACATAAAAGTTAAAATATTATACAAAAATGTAAAACAATGCATAAGCCATTACTAAGTGAAATAATAAAATTATATATTAACAAATTAGATGACAAAACAAAATCATTAAACACAAAAATTGAAAATAAGTATGTGGTATAATCATTTCATATTTACATCAATGAGATACAAGCTTGGTTAGACAATGACATACTTCCCAGGACATTCAACATAACAGAATATTCAAAAAAAAAACACAAAGAAAGAAAAAACGTTATAATATGTGTGCACATTACCTTGCATTTGTTATTGTTTACCGGGTTTAAAAAATGATAAACCATCACTGGAATTTACAAAAACATATAAACGACGTATAGAGAAAATCTTGCGTTTCTTAGGTGAATGAATTATTTCAAATGTAATACCATCTTACGTCATCAAATCGCACACCTTCTGGAATTGCGGATCTCTAATGCCACTGATAAAACTTTGGAAGTCAAACTTCTTAATTCTCTCGACTAGATATATCAGCCTGAAATGCTTAGATTCGATTTCATAGATTCTCGCTGTTGCTCCCCTAGAAAGCTTTGAAGAAATTCTACAGCAAAACCTTCCAGAAAAATTAGTAATTTTTGCCATTTTTATGTGTATTGACTGTGGCAACTGTTTCAAAGTGTAGACCTGGAGGAACTGCCATCGTAAGTGGGTGGTTTCATATGCGATCTTTATGTAACTACTGAAAAGTTCATTATCGGCAGCATTTCCTCAAGTATTAAATTTTGTTATTATCTTTTATTGCAATAATTAGACTGTGCTTTTTTTCTTATTGACTATTTGTTCGCTTTGTAGTCCATCCAAAAATAGTTTAATTATATGTTATTTGTCTGAAAGTTTTCCTTGCGATAATTGGATTAAATTTTCCTTCACTTTACATGAGCTTTTCTTATTTTTCTCTATAGAAGTAATATATTAAACAGTTTTTTTGTTTTTCAGCAAAAAGAATTTGATTATCTTATCGTTTTTCTCTAACAACTTTATTTGATATTGTCAACTTACCATTTTTTTAAATTTTGACTATTCATTAAGGGTTTCTTTCCTCATTTCCTTCTGGAACAGATAATGTGACAGGAATTCATCCGATACTTCGATTGCCGTATAGTAAAGATCAAGTGTTCAAGATAAATTGTAAATAGTTCTGTAAATATAAATTAAAGTAGTGGAAACAAATTAGAGTGAGTTGGACTGTGTTTTTAAATACGTCGAAGAAGTGAACTGAACTCGAGTGTGAAAAAAAACGTTACTATAAGTAATTTTATAACATCCATTTTATGCCGCCAAACATGAAAAAACCTCCCCGAAGTTAATAATTCTAATTAAAAAATTGCGAATACGATAACAAAATATATTGTTGCGAAATTTACCTAAGCCGGCCTTGGTTTCATTTCAATACGACGTCGATCGCTGGGAGGATAAAAAATTAATCTCGAAATAGCTCGGCAACTGTAGAATTGATAATGGATTGTACTAGAGGATTCGATGCGGATTTTAAAAGAAGCAGGCCATCATCGCAGAAGTTAGTCAGTGCGGCGAAGAGCTTATGTTGTATTATAATTGCCATATTCGAATCAGCTGTTATGTATATTTAATGTAAATAAAAGTTTCTAGAAAGTGAAAGTGAATATTAGTTTTTAAATTTTAATTGAACCCACACAGTATAACAAATTAAAATCGTAATTTGATTTATGGAAACCCGAAGTATGGAAAACACAGACGAAACTACCAAAAAAATTGTCAAACAGCTTACGGAGGGACTAGATGAAAAAATAACTCAGATTCTGGAAAAACGCGACAAGAAGGAGAAACAACATCAAGAAGAAATTCAACAAAGGTTAGTGAAATCTTTTGATGTCAAACAACAAAATCTTGTTTCCACAATGGAAGAAAGACAACTAAATTTCTTGGAAGGATTATTCTCGAAATTTGAAGAAAACGGCAAAATGACTTTAAAATATTTGAACAACAACAAGATCAAATTGAATTAACAAGACAAAATGAATTCAAAATACTAGAAGAAAAACGACAAAATCATTTTAAAGTAACTGAAGAGAAAATACAACTGCAATTTGAACAATTAATGCAAATAGTATCGCAAGTTAATGACACAGTTAATGAACGAATGCAAATAGTGGAATCAGACATAAAAGAAATAAACGACGACATAAAGGCCCTAAAAAATAGCGTGGATACTATTGAAAGCAAAGTAGATGACATCTATTCCACCCAGAATCAGGTGAAATTTGAAATAAGTGCTATCCAAAGCCAGGTAAAGGTTGAAATCAGTTCAATTAAAGACGCAGTACACAGTGAAGTACAAGATAAAGTGGAAACAGCAATTAAAAAATTGCAATAAGATTTGCAGAAAGGGAAATACCAGCAGAGTACCAAAGGTCAGCCAGTCAACATAAGGGGGCGAATGCTGACTGACCCCCCACCAGCCCCCAAAATGTTATCCATCCGGGGATTTCGCCGAGACAGCAGCAGCCTAGTCATCAGGGGCACCATCAATGGCCGACCAATTACCATCACCGTCAATACCGGCGCCGCTGTGTCCATTGCAAAGTCCATGGTTTTGGGAGCATCAGAAATCCGGCCAATTACCAACAACATCCAGCACAGAATAGACACCGGCGAGTCCATGTCAATACAGAGTGATCCGGCATAGGGTCCTGGTAGCGAATATTGAGGACGATTTTATACTGGATATGGAGCTAATTAGCCAGCATGGATTTATGTTCGACCGGAGATATGATGTTCATCGGCTCCTAAATGAGGAATTTGTATTGACACGGCCCGTCAACAGTTCAGTCACCTCCATAAAAATTGTGCAAAGTCTTCAGCTAGAATTCCCGGTCAACCGGAACAGATTATTCATGGGCAGCTAATGAGCAATCTTGGGAGCTGCGTTGGAATGGTGGAGCCCGTACATTCAGCTCATAACTACTGAGTTGGACGGGCTATAGTTAAAACCGGACTAGAAATACCAATTAGAGTCCTTAATTTGTCCATCAACGACATCAGAATTACCAATAGTCAAGAAATAGCCAGTGGAGACCATCATCAATTGCGAAGAAGAGTACCAGACATCGGTGAAGGAGACATGGACCAGTAAAGAGTTCCTACAACAGTTTGCTGACCATTTGACACACCTTCCACCAGGGGAACAGAAGACAACCAAGCGATTTATCACAAATCATTGGCAAATTTTTAAAAGTCAAGATGGGACCACCGGTCGCACTAACATCATTCAGCACCGAATAGATACCGAAAAGGCTCAACCCATCAGAATACCGCCTAGACGACTAGCATTGGGGCAACAATAGGCAGTAAAGGAAATCATCCATCAGCGCATGGTCCGCTCCTTCCGTGCTAGTTAAAAAGAAGGATGGAACCACCCGATTTTGCGTGGATTACAGAAAGCTGAATGACGTTACCAAGAAAGACAGCTGCTATCCACTACCCCGAATTGATGACACTCTGACTACACTACCAAGCTCCCATTGGTTCTCCACACTAGACCTAAAGAGTGGATATTGGCAGGTTGGTCTACACAAAAACGACAGAGAGAAGACAGCGTTCTCCACTAGTAAAGGGCTGTTTCAGTTCACGGTCATGCCCTTTGGGTTATATAATGCTCCCGCAACATTCGAGAGGCTAATGGAGTATGTACTGAGCGGGTTAACATGGTGGACGTGCTTAGTATACCTCGACGACATTCTGGTCATAGGTCAGACATTCGACGACCATCTGAAGAAACTGGGCGAAGTAATCTCCAGAATTAATGACGCCAACCTGAGACTCAACCCGAAAAAGTGTTCCTTGTTCCAAAAAGAAGTAGAATTTTTGGTCCACGTCGTTTCCGAGTCAGGAATCCGCACCAACGAGGACAAGATAGAAGCCATCCGTGACTGGCCAGTCCCAACATACAAGCATGAACTCCGAAACTCTTGGGCCTCTGTTCCTACTACAGGCGATTTGTTGAGGGATTTGCCACCATTGCCGCATCTCTACATAGCAAGCCACTGAGAAAGAGACCTTCAATTGGAATCAGGATTGCCAAACATCATTCAGACGACTGAAGGCAGCACTGTGTTCCAGCCCAATCCTAGCCTTTCCTACATAGTCTGGCAAGTTCATGTTAGACACCGACGCCAGCAACACAGGTTTGGGGGCCGTCCTATCCTAGGTGCAAGAAGGTGAAGAGAGGGTGATCGAGTACTACAGCCGTGGATTCTCGAAACCGGAAAGAAATTATTGCGTCACCAGAAAAAAACTACTTGCAATAATAAGGGCTGTAGACCATTTCCACAAATACCTCTATGGTCGTCATTTCTTAATCCGAACAGATCATGCCGAACTCAAATGGCTGCTGGACATGAAGAAGGAAGGACAACTGGCCAGGTGGATCGAGAAATTACAGCAATACGATTTCAAGGTGGAACACCGTGCCGGCCGTTTGCACAATAAGGCCGATGCTCAATCCAGAGGACCCTGTAGAGCAAAATGCGGAGATTGTCTGAAGATGGAACAGCGAGAGGGTATCTCTATGAGACAGATCCGAGTGCAGGCCAATGAAGACTGGACAACGGAACAGTGGATCCAGGACCAAATGGCTGATCCAGATATCGAACCAATCTTTTCACTCAAAACTAGAGGGGCACCCAGGCCACGATGGGAGGAGGTAGCTAGATACTCGGGCGTGCTGAAATCGAAAATTTGAGAGAACTGCCATCGATGTCGCCGGTCCGTTTCCCGAGTCTGAGAGGGGGAACAAATACATTCTGGTCGCAATGGATCACTTCAACAAATGGCCTGAGGCATAAGCGATACCCAACCAAGAGGCAACCACGGTAGCGACGGTGCTAGTAGAACAACTATTCAGCAGGTTTGACGTCCCGATGGAACTACATTCAGACCAGGGACGTCACTTCGAATTGAATGTATTCCAGAAGGTCTGCACGATTTTAGAGATCAGGAAAACGAGAACAACACCATTGCACCCACAGTCAGACGGAATGGTGGAAAGATTCAACAGGACCTTGGAACAACACCTATCCAAGGTCGTCAGCAATAACCAGCGTAATTGGGATGAGCATATTACCCTATTCCTGTTGGCATATCGCCACAGCCAGGGTCCTATTCGGAAAAGAGCTGCGATTACCCTGCGAATTGGTTTTGGCTCCCCCGAAGAACCTTCCCAAGACATCAACGATTATGCCGACCAGCTCCGACATAATATGCTGGCAATACACGAATTAGCCCGAACGCAGATGTTGGCCACCAGTGACCGGATGAAGACGCGATACGAACTCAAGGCCAATTCAGTCGAGTTCCAAGAGAGGGACAAAGTATGGCTGTACAACTCCCAACGGAGCTTACACTCGCCTGGGATGATCCATATGAGATGGTCAAGAGGCTTAATGACGTCGTCTATCCGGATCCATCGAAATCTTAAGGCTAACTAAGTTGAAGATGGTCCATTTAGATCGACTCTCTCCCTAACATGGAGAGGATGTTTCTGACCGGGACAATCAGAATTAAAGGTGGGGCAGTGTTGCGAAATTGTCCTAAGCCGGCCCTGGTTTCATTTCAGTACGACATCGATCCTTGGGATGACAAAAAATTAATCTCGAAATAGCTCGGCAACTGTAGAAGTGATAATGGATTGTACTAGAGGATTCGCTGCGGATTTTAAAAGGAGCAGCCCATCATAGCAGGAGTTAGTTAGTGCGGCGAAGAGTTTATGTTGTATTATAATTGTGATATTCGAATCAGCTGTTGTGTATATTTCATGTAAATAAAAGTTTCTAGAAAGTAAGAGTGAATATTAATTTTTAAATTTTAATTGAACCCACGGAGTATATAACAATATAAAAAAGGGCAGCAAGAACGGCAGTCCCGAAAACTGAGTTCGACGTGATTCAGAAATCGAATAACCTGGCAGACCAGAGATGACTAGAGAAATTCTCGAACGAATGAAATCTGTATAAGACGCCAATTCTTATGCATGGCAGTCTGAATTGGAAACAGCGTGTTGCACATCAGCTGAAGTATTAGTCACTTTGTTTTGTGAATAAGTGAGTTTATTTTGGTAAAATAAAGACGTTTAAAGTGTGAATATATATGCATTTGAATCTACTATAGTATTACCAAGTTTTAATGTAGGGACAATTTCGAAAAGTTGCCTGGATTACTGGTTGTCCTGTTCATAGATGTTCTGAGAGAAAGATGTCCCTACAGTATGATCAACATGCCTTCCTGTGAACAATAGTGTATGTATATCGTGTAACCCAATGTGAGGAGGAGGCAGACTCATAAGTGAAAACATCGACAATTCTCTTTGAAATACAAAGAAACTATTTTATAGCGTCATTGTATCCTTATAAGCTTGGTTGTTCTACACCTTGAGACAAACATCCCTATTAACGAAGCTATAGAAAAGCATCATAAGGAAAGAGAAACTAACTTAATAGCTTATAGACTTAATATGTGTGTATGGAGCAACTACTTTGTCTACCAGAACCAACTCATGAGACAAGTAGAAGGAACCCCATTGGAATCTGTACTGTCGCCAATTATATGGAAAACATTGAGGAGTTAACACTAAACTTGGATAAAAATAATGTTTGTGATGTGGCTGTAACGATTATAATTTGGCGTCGTGGGAGAAAGCACCTCTTTTTTTAAATTGCTTGAATGGTATTCAACAGAAATAAATCCCAAGGTAGATCACCAATATCAATTGGCATTCGTCGACGTCTTAATAAAGAAGTGTTTGTGTACGTTTGTGTTTTTGTCTTTAGCACAGGCTAGACGATTATTAAGGGTTTGATAAAAACTGTGTAGTTTTTTAACATAGGAAAAAGTTTCCATTTTACCTCACTAGCTTGAAGGATGTGATGTTTGGCTGTAAGACCGTAAATAGGTGTTTCTGAATATCAACAGTTATATCAACTATGTAGAGGCAAAAGGCATTGGCAATCGAACCCGTACAAACAAAACCATCGTAGGAAACATTAATTCAAGAAATGGGTTAGTTTGCAGTGCTAAGAATAGGTTTGAAACATGCCAATACATGACCGAATCATAACATTAAAATATTTGACAAAAATTAAGTAGGTATATTTGTTGATACTTTACTTGACTACAAATGCAAAATAAATACATATTAATTATTGTTTTCTCATTTAATTTCTTTGGCGATTTTTGACTTATTTAAAAATTGTTTAATTCGTAAATGTCAGAAGTAAGCCAAGTAATTTTCATATAATTTGTAAATTTAAAGTCATTGATATAAAACAAATCAAATGATTTTATTTGTTCGTCATAGTTACATTCGCATTAGATGCTTTCTGAGAAAGTGATATCAATGATATTTCTTTCATTGCATATATAGAGATTATAGAAATAAAAAATATTAAATTCATTTCGATGACAAAAGCAAGTTTTCTACAAGAAAGTTCATAAATTTAATTAAAGGTGGTAAGTTGTCACACAAAACTAATTTTAATCTAATCTTTATCAGACTTCATTCTTTATTAAGTTTCCATAGAATCTCAGCTAATCAGATAAGAAATTATTTTGAAAAGAAAAAAAGATCTCAGAACGTAGTAGAAACTTTGGAAGCTCTATTCAGAAGATTTCTGTAAAAGTTGAGAAAAACTTTGAAATTGAAATCTGAAATGTGCATTTCAAAATTGTTTCGAACTGCTTTAGCAATATGGTTGTTAGTTATTAAACAGTAAGTTATAATTGTAGTTTGCACTACTGAACTTTTAGTCTGAAATCATAGTAACCCTTTCAATAGATTTAAAGATCACCCATTATTTAGTTAAATTAATTAATATTATTTTACGCTTTTGGATTTTGGTTTTGTTTATACTTTGAATTTTTAAATTTCTTGGGAATAACACCACACTTACGGAAATTTTTTCAATAGTTTTCATGTCGCATTCACTATTGTGTTTA
This sequence comes from Octodonta nipae, assembly GCA_034190945.1. NCBI lineage: Eukaryota > Metazoa > Arthropoda > Insecta > Coleoptera > Chrysomelidae > Octodonta > Octodonta nipae. The sequence continues at coordinate 35,684,056 of CM067221.1, read as the reverse complement.
AGTAATTTCGAAAAGAAACAATCTATATTGGACCACTTCGGGACTCCCCGGAACTAATCCAGTTCCTTTTTAATCTATTGTTCCTCAAGTTCCGAACAGAAAATTTTTCGATATTTTTAGTACCAGCGACTCCACCAAAGTTTATTGTATAATTAAGTTGGTAAAAAGTTTTTCCTGATTTTTTAAGGAACGGTACAAGCTATGTTATTGAGAAAAACAAGGGACCACCTCGGGATATCCCGGAACTTATTCAATTTCTTTTCAATTTATTATTATTCATGTTCCGAATAAAAAAATTTCATCTTTTTAATACCGGCCACTCTATCAAAGCATAGTGTATAAGAAAATCGGTAAAAAAGTTTTTCCCCATTTTCTAATAAACATACAAGCTATGTTAATGAAAAAAATATGGAACCACTTAGCAATCCCCCTGAACATGATCCAGTATAAACGGTAGAAATTGATTATTTTTTGTTTTGATGTCATCTTTCTCAATTTCAGCCTCAACTTCAGTGTAAACTATGCCTTGTACCTCAACTTCGATAACGTTGATTTTGGTTTCGAATTTTAAATTTTAATTTTCGATTTTGTTTCAGTGATTGAATTTTAGCATTTATCTCCTATATATCTGATTTAAAATCAGTAATTATTATTAACTATTTGGTTGCCTTGTTTCAACAACTGGAGTATTACTAGAAAATTATCGTTTTCATACAAAAATTATAACACATCTGTTGTCTTGTCTGACAAACCAAATATGTTCTATATCTAGTTTTGATTTCCTTTTGAAAGTACGCTTTTGAGCGACTAATTCACTCATTAAAACATTAACTTTTTTAAGCTATACTGAGTAATCTATAATATTGATTATAAAGATATTTCGTGATCCTTGTGGAAGCAAACAATCCATCAGTTCAGCTGCTGACCTGCGTTCACGTCAGTTCAAAAAGTTTCCAGGATTGCCCTACCTTTGCATGTTCAGTATTTGCTACTTTCAACTCACAACCACTAACAGTATCCTGTAAAGAAAATATTGGTGGGAAGAAAACAGATAACTTATACGTCAGGCAAAATAATAACAGATTGATTTGCAAAATTAACACATGGAACAGATTCGGCATTGAGTTACCTCCCCTTTCAGAAGTAGTGGGGAACTTACTGACAAGTGCAGTTGCATCAGTACACGAATGACAATTAAAAAATTATCTTCTTTCAACAAATTTTGTTAATTTGTAATAATGTAATAAGAGTTTGTAGATGTTTCCAAGCAATAACTAGCTAATTAATTTGGCATATATCTGCCTCAAAAGTCGATTTTAAGAACAATAGCAGCTGTTTTGTTGAAATCATTTAATAGCAATTTATATTTGCGTTAACAAGAATATCTATCATAATCATTATTAATATTAAAATTAAATTAAGTAGAATAAACATTATAATCTTGTATTAATTCAGATTGTCGTATTAACGAAAATAATGCGTATTATATTTCCATTTATTTAGAACATTTTGCTATTTAACTATAAACTGCAACACAATTAAAATTATTCTAATGATTGATATTATGCAATATTGCAATAACAGAATTGTCAATATAGTCGGCACAAATATTTTAATATTGATATTAACATATTTTATGGACATTTTAATTATAATCTGAATATTAGTTTTATAATAAATTCTCAAATTTTATGAGCAACACTGCCATTGACAACGAAATTTGATTTTGAATACAGAACCCATTTTGTCAAATGTGGTGTTATTTAGCCAATCAACAATAAAAAGAAACTTACAGATAATTTAGTCAAGTGCTAGGCAGTTCTGGTGCAGAGGGGCAGCGGAGTCTACGTTTGATTAATTATTCAGCACTGAAGCGATGATTCGGCCACTGGCTGAGCGGATAAGTTAAGGAGTCCTATGATGTGGCGGTACAGTGAAGACTAAAGGTGCATTTATATGGAGAAACCAGGACGCTGGAACGCCAGCGTCAAATTAGGTCACGTGGTACTGTTTCGAATTCCCCGCATAATTCCAGCGTCTTGGCGATATAGCTCAGAATTTTCAGCTTTCTTGCCAGGACGCGAAGAATGTAGCGGCAAGATATAGGCAAAATGGGGGCAAGGAAAGAAGGAAAATTTTTAATAAGATAATCAAAGACGGAAAAAAAACCTTTTTAGTTCATTGATATATGATATTTGAATATCATATGGCCATTTGCAGACTTCGTTGTAAGCAATGATTGAAAGTTATTGAGTCAATATATTCATAACTGTCCCTAACCTTAAGTAGCAGTTACAACAGTTAAAAAACAGATTTATTTATAAACGTAAGTGAAAAATATACATCTTTAATACATATTGATATAAAGTATAATGTACACTCATTTGATTTATTTTATTACAGATGATTACTATATTGACTATTTTAAATTATGCTATGAAGAGAAATTTCTGCAGATCATTAGTATGTGCTAGTAAATCATTGCGGATTGATTGCCAGCATCATAATGAAATCTTTAACAGAAATGACTGTCAGTGATAATGCCATAAGCAAACCATGTACTATGAAAAAAGACAAAATGTGACATGGAATTGTAACACAAATGAGCAAAACAGTTGAATGCATAGGTACACTGAAAAGTAGTATAAGACAGAAGAAAGTTAATCTATAATAGTTGGAATATTCAAACAAATGAAGAAAATACACGTATGATTGATTAATGAAGCCCTAAATACACTACAACTGTATATGAACTATATCTCCACACCATTCCAGTCGTTAGGTTAACAAAAGGACTAACGTTTCTTTTTTGTGAAAAAAGTTATCTCAGAGTAAAGCAAGTGATACACTGTTGAAAATTCATGATTTACTGGAAAATATAAATTAGTAATAATTTTTTAATGTAATGTTTGAATAACTTGTAATAAAGGTTCCTACAAACTTTGGATTACTTATTTTTATAACTATAAATACAAAGGGAAAATTTAAACAATTAAGTACTGTTTTGACACAAATTATTATTTTATGTCTAACCACTTCATTAAATATGGTGTCCAGTAGATCTTCAGTTGAAAACTTCATCTTCAATGCAATATGGGAACTTGCTTGCAATCAATTCTTATTAACTTCATTAATTTAAAATTTCTGAACAAAAACAGTTTGTTTAAAAACTGTTAGTTCCGATATCTACCATTAAAAACCTGTCACAAATAGCTAGGGGAAATATGCTGGCAAGTTTTGATAATTGTTGACTATAAGTTACAATGCTATTCTGATTATATTCTTCAGTTTCACAGTTTCTAAACTGCTATTTGCAGCAGTTGTAGGCTCAATTAATGTATGACATTGATCAAATCTGAACATTTGCAAGTAAAGTAGAATTTTTTAAATATTAATGTGATAGACTATATTTATTAAAACAATTCTGTTGCCAGTTGACCAGTTTCTCAAAAAAGACATTTATGACTTAATTTATAAATCTACCAGAACCAGTGTAGGTTGCACAATAAAAAAAAACATGCTCCTTTTGGCAAACTCAAAACTCTATTGTACAGAAATGTCCCCCTTATGAGTACTTGGCACTCATAGTGACAAATTAATTTCATAAAAGGGCAGTGCTTACATTAAATTGTGGGAGATCAATAATATATTTAACAAAGTTTGCAGTGGTATTTTTATAAAAAAAAAATCATAATGAGCAAATTTTCTAAAAAAGTATTTTTAATGTTTAAAAAGTAGTATATGAACCATTTAACTTTTGGTTTATTAGCAAAAGCCAATAATATTGAAACTACTTAATTGCACAATTTTGCTGGATAGAAATTACAACTGAATGAAAGTATATCTATTACACAATTTTTTTATTTTATTCAGCTCTAAAAAAATATCGAGACAAGACAGATATTTTGTGACATTTAAAAACTATAATTTTTAGAAAATTCTTTTTAACCGATTTCCAAAAAGGGGGAGGTTATTTAAATCAATCAAATTGTTCATAATGATTGTTGAATAAATTCTAATTTATAGATAAAATTGATTGCGGAAGCCGTTACTTTGTGATACTCGATCATATTCATAATGAAAGGAAAACAGAATTTAACTTAGTTTTTATATCACTATTTGAAATTTTTTTTATAGAAAGAGGATTTAAAAACTAAGTTAAATTCTATTTTTCTTTCATTATGAATCTAATTTATAGGTGTATATGTTAGTTCATTGCTTTGTTTCTAGCGGCAAAGTGTCAAATGTCAACAATCTGGTGAGACTCTACCACATGACCTAATTTGACGCTGGCGTTCCAGAGTCCTAGCTTTCTCCATATAAATGCACCTTAATGGTTTAGTTAACTATTCTACACTGATGATTTTATTTTATACTCCCTAGTACCTCATAAATAAGGATGTAAACGGTATCAATACCTACGACTTTAATGTAATGAAAATGAGTAGTAGAAACTACTTTGTCGAATAATCTAACTAAAGTATGTAAAAGTTAACAACATAATAAAATTGTGTTTATAATAAGTGCTCAGCATATGACTCATCACATCGTATATGAACTGGGCTAGGTTCTGGGTGAGTACCGCCTCTAAAATTAATAAAATACGCGACGTTTCGCCTCCGGCGTCATTACCGTGAAACAAAATTAAATAGAAAATAATATAGAATATCAGTTTTTAGATCCAAATTGGGGTCCCAATCTGCCTTCTCCCCAAGTCTCACTAGAAGACTGATTTAGATGTAGCTGGTAAAGATCAAACTCGGATTCTCAATCTGCCTACTCCCCGAGTCTCACTAAAAGACTGCCTTAAAAAAATTTCAGAGTCTAGATAGAACTCGGGAATTCTCTCTGCTTAGATTATTTGTGGATGTCAGTCGATTGCAGAGAACGTTATGTGATAAGGGGGCTGTGCGGTGATTCGTTAGGTGTTGGTGAATGTGTCTAAATTGTTTATTCTGCCTATTACGAAACACAATGCTGTAGGAAAATGGGTGCTATTATCAATTTGCTGTGTTAAGAATACTGGAAACTGGTCTTGAAGTCTTTGGAATGATATTATAGGTTCTGCAACATTTAAAAAAGGCAAGATTACTCAAAAGCAGGGATTTTCGAATAAAACTTTTGCTGTATGTTTTAGTTGGAAAAAATATTTCCGTAGAGGCGAATGAAATTATCTGAGAGGCTTCCGCGTTCATAATTATGGACTAGGCTAGGTTCTGGGTATGAACCGCACCTAAATGTATGAAACACTCAACGCTTCAACTTCTGCCAAGGAGCCATTACCACAGTCATTACAATATAACATATCAAGAGGCAAGATGAAAATGATAACGAAAATCAGGTTCTAAATCAAACTTGAGGTTTCAATCTGCCTACTCCCCAAGTATCACTTAAAGGTTGATTTAGTTGTACAAGCTTTAGATCGGGTGTTTCCGGGAATTCACCCATGTAGTTGATAACTGATTCTCCCGGAAACTATGATAAATGACGTTTCGAGTTTCGACAGAGTCACATCTATGGTCACTTCTGTCCTCATGAGTTCGATTATCATAATTCTCATATTCGTGGGTTTACGCTTCTTTTTATTTGTTATTCGAATATTTGATATTTATTTCTTATGACGTTCATTCAAAATCAGGATAGTAATTAAATTTCTTATAAGTAAATTCGGTACATGTTCCGCCCTCTTTCAGTAAATTTCTCACATTCGACTAAGGTTCGATGTAGAGAACTTTTAAATTAGTAAATCAGAACGACGTCTAAAACAAGACGGATCAATATGTTATGTATAAAAAATTAAACCCAAGATGGTGGTTACAGGCTACCTCACTTTATGATCTGTGCAGGCTACCACAGATCATACAATAAAGACAGGCTACCACTTTATTCTTGTATCCCGCGAATGCATTTAAGGTAATTAAAAAAATATAAGAAACATTATATTTATTATGTTTTCAAATACAATGTTTTTTTAAGTCAAAATAAAACACTACATATCAATGGAGTGAAAACTGTCCGCAAAAAATGACATATGTTGACGCATGCGCGCTAGGGATGGCGATGCATTCCGAAAACGATCGATTATTAAATCGATTCGAATCGTGACCGGATGAATCGATCCACAAAAAAATCGAGATCTAAGATATCGATTTCCAAAAAATCGATCTTTTTTCCAATTTTCTATTACAATATAAGTATTAATCAATTTTATTAAAAATAAGACGAATGTTATAATTAACGATCTTTAATTAGTAAAGTCAGGGACTTCGATAATAACAATTATTTTTATTACCATATCAAAGTATCAGATCCGATAGAACGAGACGTTTATTTTCAAAATTGACAAGTTTTAGGTTACAAAGCAAATAGATAATTTAGCTATTGAAGAGAAGTGAGGCGAAGGAAACTAAACACACAGCCATCTCGTGAGTTTTTGAGTAATTAACCGGCAGCACTCTTGTAATACGGGTACCTACAACTAATTGTATGGTTAATACAAAAACAAAAATAATCAAATGTCGATTTTAAAGGGTGATGTATCGATCCAATGAATCGATCCAGTACTACATATCGATTTAAAAAATCGATTTTCTTGGCTGGAAAAATCGATTTTTCGATTAATCGATCTCAGATCGCCATCTCTAATGCGCGCGCACAATTATTTTCAAATATGAAAAGGCCTATTATTTATTTGTACGCCAAGATGACAAATGAAAGGAATGTTCCAATGTCAAATTTATTAAAAATGGTCGAAACTCTCTTATTACTGACTTTTTAAAAAGTATGGAGCGCATGTGCATTAGTAGTCATAAATGTCTTTAATCAAGTCTCGGGACGAGTAGAATTTGAGTGTAAATTTACGTTATGTCAAATGTCATATTTAATCTGTCATCTGTCATTAATAGAAGACAAAACAAAACGGAAATAACTTGTTTTGGCCAAATAAATACATATGGCAATTACGGAAATTAGACAAGCATTATTAATAAACTGGTAATAGTGACAAGACTGGACATATTTCAGTTTGGATCTTTAAGCCATTAAAATTAAATTTTGTGAGAAGTAACACACTTTACCATTTCTATATTTTCGGTAATTTGGCAACTGAACCAGGAATAACATACCAGGCCATTAGGTAACACCAGAACACCTTAATGAAATAACTTACAGTTCCGTAGTTATTACAGATTTCATGAGATATTAACATGAGTGCTCAGCCAAGTCCAGCTAACCCAACAGTTGAAAGAGAAAAAGTTTATCTATGGATATTAGAACTAACAAGCCCAGAAACAAGGGAAACTGCATTGCTTGAGTTAAGGTAAATAAATACCTTCACCTTACAATTACAGAAGAAT